>OX578146.1:79699678-80299678 GCA_951213105.1 Amaurobius ferox | reverse complement strand
ATTTGAAATATATTGATCAAATTTTATAATTTTGGTAAATTTGTTTACAAACGGGACAAAGGTATTTTATTATTCAAATCTTCCCCTAAAGAAAAGAACACATATTCTTATACTTCGTTTTACTAGAATTAAATTAATATTTTAATAGAATATTTGGAACAACAATGTTATTTAGAATACTACAGGAATGCGCACCTATTTTAACTCACAAGCAACTTCGACTATATCTGCTGTTATCTTTAGAAATGCAATTGTAAGATGTGCTTCTTTTTGTCTGTTTATTATCTCATCACGGAATAACTCACCTATTTTATTTCAGTTAGAGTTATTATAACATTATAAAAAGAAAGACTCCAAATATCCCCGCGAATTAAATTTTACGTTTCTTCATATTATAAATTCTGTACGATTAACTGGTATACACTTTTAGTACTTGACACAACGTAAAATGTCCTCCAAATTATTTCAAGTCTGTTTACATTTCATTAATTTTAACTGTAGTTATTTACTCATAGCAGGAAAATATGATAAAATATCTGGGTATCACGTAAAATATCGATGTTTAATAATTATCAGATATAAAGTACCAAATCGATTGTATGGGAAAATAAAATTATCGATACGTCAAATAATCGATACTTCTTTGGTTTCCCTAGGTATACTGTGGACAAACAAGCAAAGCTGAAGTTTAGTGTTAGCTGAAGTTGATTTTTACAAAGTCTTATATTCTGAAGCTGTACTTTACAATAGCATTACATATAGTCCTTACCTATTCTCATTATAAATGATTATGTAGTGTCAGCAAAATTTATGTCATTAAATAATCAAATATATTTGAAAAATTGAAAATGATATTTTGACTCAAAGCAAATACATGAATTTGTATACCTTGGAATAAGAGATCTTATTCCATTAAAAATGGAGTTAGATCCCAGTCACTTAGACACATATTCTTGAAGTTTAAGACCTGTGTCTTTAGAATTGAAATGATTCGAAAACATCGTTCGAAATTTGGCCACTAGTTGCAGAAAACTTCTTTGAATTCACCTGAAGAAAAGAAAACTCCCTTTAATTCACCATAAACAGAAATACAACATGTGAAAAGATAGTGGTCCCACTCCAAATGAAATGGTGTCATATTTATTCGTGTTTTAATCTTCTTCCAATGACATTGATGCAACATATAGAATACCTATAGTCATTCAGAATAGTCATTAAGGATATTCAGAAACCAAAGACTTTATTGCCTCTGAAAAGGCTCCATTGTCTACTACTTCAAATAATTCACAAATTGTAAAATTTGTTCGTAAAGTTGATTGATGGCTTTTATTCTAAAATCTAAATTTCAAATTATTTTGTTCAATGAGTTTTAAAACTGTGTTAAGTAGTTAGAGTTCTGATAAGCTATATTTTTATGCATGGAGTAAATTTATTGTCTGATGAGGGTCGGAATAAATTAGATCCTCCTTAGATTATTCAGTGAATTGAAAGAATATCCTTTATTATATTGATTTCTGTGGCAGATGAAATGGAAATGGAAATATTTAATCTATTCTGATAAATTACAAAGCGAGTTCAGACCATGGTTATAGATCAAGAAGTTATGGATCATAAGTTTTTGTTCCAGGACTTACATATTTGCCCAATGACTGTGAATTTAAAGTGATGACAGCTGCACATAAAACCACTGGATTATCATTTTACTCCATACCAGTGGTATCAGATACTGTCAATGAAACACCCTCTCATGTTATCCAAATTATCTGTCTTCAAGCAAATTAAAAAGAGCAGAAAGTTAAAGGTGAATTAAACGAAAGTTTCGTGGATCAAAATACCATCGATGCAGTATTCTAAAGTTGAAATTAAGTCACTGGACTTTAAAATTGCATTGCAAAAGTTTTCATTCAATATGTTGTGGATTGAGAAGCGGGCAACAGGTTGAATTAATATGTTGTGCAATGTATAATATGATTTCTTATACAGCAACAAATGCCCTGTTACTCTCCAAACAGATATGATTAACTTATTGCCCGACACTCCTTTATTCAACAAGATAATAACACCTATGTGACGAAATTTTTGAAAGAACAGGAATATGAAATTCAAGCATGTACCAAAGTGGAACTTGAAAGGCTATAGCACCATTTCTAAGCAATAGCCATTTTAAAATATAAGTTTCAATAATTATCTGTATGCACATAAAATTAAAAATACATGAAAAAAAAATAGTTCAAATTTTAAAACTTGCCAAAAATATAGGTAAATTTATACTGCTGTAATTATCTGTTACGAATTTTTGCTTATACAGAAATGATGCATTATTCTCTGTGTTGCCCTCTTAGACTAGGTTTCTGAAATAGTAAAAATAATAATAATAACATATTCTGTAGCATTTTCATATTTTAGTGGTCTTACTTCTTATAACTACGTAATTGATTTTCTATTGGTGTTCGACCAATTATGCAAATATGTAAATTCAAAGGAAAGTAGATTTGGACCACTCTTATGGCAAAGTCGTCATTTTATCTCAGACAAATGAATTTCAGAAAACATGGGCAAAATATCTAGTGATAGAAATTTCCACTCACAACATATACGTGAAGTGCATAACATTGCAATCAACCGTTTATGGAAGTAAGCTTTTACATCTATTAAACTAATTTTTATTTGTTTAAAAACTTCCATATTAATATATATTCAGAATTGCTTATTTTAGCTGAAGTTAAATTCCGATCAATTAATAGTAAGCTGAAAGCTGAAACATGCTAACTGTAAACGAGATTATACATTTTTTAAAATGATATATCATAAAAATATTTTTATGTATTGTATTTGATCGGAGTTTATTTAATTTTATATATTAGAATATATGTTAAAATATAGATTTCGTAGCCTCAATACACCGATTTTTATGTCAAATATATTATAAATCATAAACGCCGTATTTCATGAATGCAAAACTGAACATTAAAATTCCATTTGCAAGGAATAACTTCAGGTCTACTCCGAGTTTTAGAGAAAAAATAAATAAATGTGAAACATATACTGTTAGCATTTCATATTTATTTTGCTTTCAAATATCGGTGTGGTATTATTTATTATGGACAATGACTGCTATTGTATTGTTACTACTGAATAAAGATTATTAGGTAGTTCTAAATTCCCCTTTACTTGTATGATTAACATTATTACACCATATTAACATATTTGTGTATCCCCTTTCGTTCATTATATTTTTTTCTCAAACAATTCAAAGGTATGTTTAAATCTGGAATTTAAGTTTGTCAAAGAGAGTAAAATCCATACTCCTCGAAATTATGCAGAAACATTTTTCAATAAATTTTACTTTGTGAAACAGTGCATTGTGCTTACAGTTTGAAATCGCTGTCTTAATTCAATACTAACCCATTTACGCTCTACCCAGTGGTCAAGTTTCAGCATTTATAACGGAAGTTGAGACGTTGAGGGGGTTCCAAAGAACCTCCCTTCCCACACCAATTTTGTCCATTTCTAAAGCAAAATCAAAATTCTGGCTCATTTATTCAATATTGATCCATTTAAGTTACAACCAGTGGTCAAGTTTAAGCATTTTATAATGAAAGTTTAAACGTTGAGGGGGTTCCGAGAGAACCTTCCCTTCAGTCCAATGTTGTCCATTTCGGAAAGAAATTTAAAATTATGGCTCAATTATTCAATATTGGCTCATTTAAGTTGCATCCAGTGGTCAAGTTTAGGCATTTCATAATGGAAGATTAGATGTTGAAAGGGTTCCGAGAGAACATTCCCTTCCAACACCCATTTTATCCATTCCGGAAGAAAAATAAAATTTCTGTCTCAATTATTCAATATTGGCCCATTTAAGTTACACCCAGTGGTCAAGTTTCGGCATTTCATAATGGAAGTTTAGATGTTGAAAGGGTTCTGAGAGAACATTCCCTTCCAACACCCAATTTATCCATTCCGGAAGAAAAATAAAAATTATGGCTTAATTATTCAATATTGGCCCATTTAAGTTATACCCAGTGGCCAAGTGTCGGCATTTCATAGCGGAAATTTAGACGTTAAGAGGGTTCCGAGAGAACCTTCGCTTCTCACCCCCATTTTATCCATTCCGGAAGAAAAATCAAAATTTTGGCTCAATTATTCAATATTGGCCCATTTAAGTTCCACCCAATGGTCAAGTTTCTACATTTTATAACGGAAGTTGAGACGTTAAAAGGGTTCCGAGAGAACCTTCGCTTCCCACCCCCATTTTATCCATTTCTGAAGAAAAATCAAAATTTTGGCTCAATTATTCAATATTGGCCCATTTAAGTTCCACCCAATGGTCAAGTTTCTACATTTTATAACGGAAGTTGAGACGTTAAAAGGGTTCCGAGAGAACCTTCGCTTCCCACCCCCATTTTATCCATTTCTGAAGAAAAATCAAAATTTTGGCTCAATTATTCAATATTGGCCCATTTAAGTTCCACCCAATGGTCAAGTTTCTACATTTTATAACGGAAGTTGAGACGTTAAAAGGGTTCCGAGAGAACCTTCGCTTCCCACCCCCATTTTATCCATTTCTGAAGAAAAATCAAAATTTTGGCTCAATTATTCAATATTGGCCCATTTAAGTTCCACCCAATGGTCAAGTTTCTACATTTTATAACGGAAGTTGAGACGTTAAAAGGGTTCCGAGAGAACCTTCCTTTCCCACCCCAATTTTGTCATTCCGGAAGAAAAATCAAAATTCTGGCTCACTTATTCAATACCCATTTTAGTTACACCCAGTGGTCAAGTTTCATCCTTTTATAACGGAAGTTGAGACGTTGAGAGGGTCACAAAATAACCTTCCCTTCACACCCCAACAGTGTCCATTCCGGAAGAAAAATCAAAATTATGGCTTAATTCTTCAATATTGACCTATTTAAGTTAACCCAGTGGTCACGTTTCAGCATTTTATAATGGACGTAGAAGTGGTGAGACGGCTGCGAGAGAACCTTCCTTATCCACCCCCATTTTGTTCATTCCGGAAGAAAAATCAATATTCTGGCTCAATCAGGTTTAGTCCAGTGATTCATATGATAAGTGTACTAATATTTCTCTTCTAAGTTCTTGTAAGGCTACTTGAGGGTATCTCAAGATACTTCAAAAAGCCCATAATCTCCTTCCAGGGGAAAGCTGGGATCGAAAATCTGGCTACATTAGGTTCTATCCGGTAACCAACACTATAAATGTGCAAAGATTCAGACTTCTAGAATATCCTTGCTTATGGGAAGCTCGTTAGTAGATACTATAAGAATTCAAAGATTTAACTTCCAAGTTCTCTCTTGAGAATCTAAAATGACCTTTTGTGACCACTTATCATTTTCTCTGCTCCCAGAGGAATGTAGAAGAAAATCTCCGGAGGGTTTCAGGAGGGTCGCGAAAGATGAATACATGTTAAATGTGTTAGACAGTTGTATATAGCGAATTACTAAGAGTTTATATTCATTCTAGATACTTTTTTTTTTCGAATCACGAATTATCAGGTTTTGCCCTACGTAAGGACGTATTTAAATTGAAAAGCAGGGTAATTCAAATTAAATTTGAGGTGCTTATACATCTCTTTAAGAATAAAAAAAACGCATAAAAAAATCGCTCAAAACTTCACAAGTAGCTATAAAAAATAGTTTTCGCAACACAATTAAAAATTATTTTTTTTATGCGGTGAATAGGGACTACATAAAAAAAGTCTCACGTAGAAAATAACTCAAAACCTTACGAAATAACTAGGAATTGTTTTTTTAAACGAAATCAAGACACGAGGCTTGGCAGCTACTTGGAATCTCGTCAAACCTTTTGGAATCTGATTTAGAAAATACACATGCGAACATTTTTAAATATTTTATTAACATATGTACTTATTTTACACATACAAAACTCTTCAAAACGTATAACCAGTATCCTTCGTAGTCTTACAATACGCAAACTTTCTTGTGGTAAACTGGTTCAAAATTGCTTTCGTCACTTGAAGATACTAACTACCTCGCACTCGTTTAGAGTTGACTTTTTTTCAGACACCATCTAGTCGGTGATCAGTTTTTGCGACGACTGTTGTTTCACTAGACGCTTGTATATGTCTCGGTAGCCAGATATACAAGATTGAAGCTCCTTTTGGAATTTTGAAGTTCTTTCAGAATTGGCATCGAAAAACTAAATGGCCGATCAAACCTACTAATTTTTTTTTATTGATAACATCGTCAACTATGTTCGAATTTGATTGGAATTTTCATATACCGCACAAAAGAAATCGCACAAAAAAAATCGCACAAAAAAACCCGCAAAAAAACATTTTTGAGTGTATATCGTAGTAAAATCGATGACTATAAAGGGAGTTACAAAGCATTTTTTCACAAACCACGACTATCCAAGGGTCATGAATTTCACCTTACCGGTACAAATTAAACTCTTCTAGCAAGGAAACAGAAATACTTCCGCTGCACTTAAGACATTTCGACAGTTAAAAGGTTTATGTAGATGCCCACTTCTCATGTGCAATCTTCGGAACTTTTTTTTGACAGATAAGTTAACCATTATGCAAGTTGAGCGGACTGCATCTGCAAATTTTACCATTGGTTGTCGAAATATGAACTACTTTTTTTTTCAGAAATCAAAACCGCACATTCAGGAAGATATGTGTGCAAAATTTGGTTGGGATTCCTTCTGTAGTTTTTCTTACAGAGAGGTCTAAACACCCCAAGTTTAAGCGCATCACAATTTACATAGACATATTTGTAATTTAATTTGTATTTTAATTTTTATTCATAAAGGAACTGTATATTTTGTTGAAATTTTTTTTATATATTTTATGGGATAATTTGAATATTTCCTAAAACGTTTGAAGCAATTTGGGAATTTTAAATTTGCTTAAAAATGTTTAAAAAATTAGGTCCTATAGGGTTCAATGTATTTCATTTTTTCAACCCAGGTTCAATCCAAATCCAGTTGGTAGAAGTTATCCATTTATATTCCCATAGGTGCCACAGGACCGCCTGAACAACGTACTAAAATTTAATTTTGATAAAGTCATTTTTAAGTTATTTTGTATAACGGACAGACTGACAGATTGAACAAAGTCATAAACACTTTTTAACTGTTGTAAAGTGTTAAAAAATGAGTTTGAGCCTGTAGAGAAAATAATGTCCTACCAACATCAGAATTTTAAGTAAAACCTCTTAATTAACTAATTGTATATTCTTATTCAAATACTCAATCATGCACGTCAAAATATATGATTTTAAAGAACATTGAATTTAATGGTATTTAAACTATTATTGGGTGTTTTAACATAATTCGAAATTGTTCAAGATAACTGAGATAATAAATACAAAATCCATATCATTCCTATACGCTCAAGAATTCTTCTTGCAATTTACGTATAGTATGCAACAGTTTGAAAAACTCGTATTGATTTCTGAAAGTCTCACATCCATTATGTGTTTCGATGGAATGCGTTACAAGTTGTCAAAACAAAACAGGAATATTTTAAAATTCTGTTGCTAAAAGTATCTAATTGTCTCTAGAATATGAATTCTTAAAATAGTTTTAAGTTACTTTTCAACTAAATGATTTTAGTAAATATTACTAAATTTAAGAATGGTGCTTCACATTGAATGTAAAGTACTGAAATTAAAAATATATCTCTCAAAAATATTTAATTTCTGTGTGTCATACATTTGTAGTATTGCACAAAAGTGTACAGTGTACATTCCGAAAATTTATTCAGTATGCTAATGCATATGATTCCAAACACATACACTTTTAGATACGTTGAAAATGCGGTTGAGAAATACTAAAAAAGGCATTAAAAATACAGGATCTTGCAGGGAATTTGGCTATTCAAAATAGATGGTTATTTGTTTAAAAAAAGTATATACTTACCTTTATACAAAATTTTCCAACTATTTACTCGTAGCCTGTCGTTTAAACTTTAATGACAACACCTCTCAGGTGGCACCTCTTCATGTGCAAACTTTTTTGGATCTACGAATTTATAGATACCCTGGCAGAATGAGCATTAGCACTATCCTGTTGAAACTAGATTATTTTATCTACCACAAAACTCTATGGGGACTAAATTGCGTAGTATATGCAACATGGCAATTTTTATACAACCATCATATTAATAGAAATAAATATGATATGGGCAGCACATGACTTCTATATAATGCAAGTACTTTCTTGATTTAATGCGACGTAAAGAAGGAGTTCCACAGCAGAATTATTTTTGTGTTGAATAGGAAACTGATATTTGGAGCAATTTTGGAGACCGACATGTAAAGTTGCCAAATTAACTATATTTCGTGCAAATATAATAATTGGAAATATTGCTAATATTTGCTAAACAATACATCCCATTGCATAAAAATATGTTAATTGATAGTTCATAAATGATATTGCGTTATGTTTGGTGAATTTGTTGACATTTTTGTCAATTTGGCAGCATATAAAATATCGTCATGTTGGCAATATTTCACGACATTAGTCAGCAACGCAATTAATGTATGTGTTTGATACGTTTATTTAAGAAACGTGCAATATCACAAGATCGATTCAAGTCAGCACACTAAAGTTTGTCATTCATTTTAGAATAAAAAAATATGTATAAAGTAATTATTTATTTAACACTATTATGTTCCATTATATTTTAAATTTTTTTTCGAAAATTCACTAGAAAATATGGTTTTCTTTCAAATATTCGATCGCGTTAAAAATCAATAGGGTTCCAATAAACACAAATCGAAATAATCGTATCAAATTACGTTCTAAACTCGCATATCGCATTCACACACACACACACACACACACACACAAAACATTATCTCAATAGCGTTCAATTCGAGTTTAGAGATAGTCACCGTCGAAAACTCAAATTCGGATTTTTTACTTCGTCACAAAACTTCCCTCATACTATGGAATTAAAGTAAATACCGTTCCATAGACATCTACCATTTTTCATCCAAATGTAGTATATATAGATTTTTACCGGAAAATATTTTACTCAATCATATTTATTCTCAAGATTTTGGCCAACAATAGAGACCTGCTAGGGTCCACATTTCGGATTTTCAATTAATCATCCCGACAGTAACTGCATTTTGAAATGAAACATTTGAGCAGTGCTGCATTATGCCGCTCCTAGGTTCCTGTACACATATTCGTTACCTAACTCAAATCATAATCTGCTGTCGCTGCTGAAAAATACAACCCATTTAGATTAAGTGCATACTATCCACTAGATATTACTCCCAAGATGGTGCCGATTTTGTGCAAATTCGGTAAAATTTTTGAGTGTGGAAAATAAGTTAATCTTATCATGGATATTTGAAAATCAATTTTAAATCCTGCCGAATTTGCGTTTTTAAAAAAATATAAATTGAAATATGACTATCTTTAAAACGGTATAATAAAGACAACCAAGGTGTTTGGCAAAAGAAGTGTATTTGATATTAGCAACATTAACAGATTGCTTTCGAATGTCACTTGATTTGTAATTTTATGTACGTCATATATGGTGCTAATATTAAATACACTTTTTGCCAAACATCTTGGTCTTTCTTTCATCAATGGCAATGTAAATTGTTTAAAATATGATGAGCATGGGGTCTTATACACAACCCTCAACCGTGAGACAAGATGTGCATATTGGTCTTTGTAAAATCCGATACATTTAAAAACATATTTAAATTACAAAATACATAAATAACAGTAGATGATGAAATACAGGGTACCGAATAAACATGTCGTCAGAAACTAAGATATTTGGACTATATATAAAGAAAATTATACACTTTTAACAGTCAGTGAGTCGAGAATGAGACGCCATGTCAAACTGAGGGCCTGGATGGCATCGAAATTACAAGCATAATCGCGATAAATATAAACAAGAATGTTCAATCATGCATAAGAATTGATTATGAAAAACTTTCCAACTGAATGCAATTTTACTTAGACATCTCTAAAATGCAATACATTTAACGATGATATTTTTACTTTCGTTATATACATAATGTATAAGGAAAGTATTGTGACGGGGTCTAAAATTCGAATTCGAGTTTTCGACGGGAGAGCACGTTTCAAGCATCCCTGATCACGAATCAAACATTTTTGAAGTGATGTCTGTGTGTGTGTGTGTGCGTGTGTGAAAGTATGTGTGTGTGTGTGTGTGAAAGTATGTGTGTGTGTGTGCAATAACTGACGAACAAATGGACCGACTCGAATGAAATTTGGTACAAAAATCACAATCTGTAAACACTGGAAGCCTGTTGTTTTTATACGCAATTGAATGTTCAGAACCTCCCTAAATTTTCGAGTGAAATTTTGAAAAAATCGTCAAAAAATCAAAATCACTAATAAAGTTACGCAAATAGACATTACTTATGTAATTTTTCATTAGAAAACGATTGACATAAATTTTAGAACGCTAACATGAACCGTTCTCCAGATATTGCACATTTTTGAAAAAAAATTATCAAAAATTCATATAAAATAAAAAAAAATATTTTCTATTCAGAACCATGTTCACTTTTCATATGTAATACCATGCAATACATCGGGTGACATTATTCTCGTGTATCTAGCTCGTTCCATTCCTGAAAAAAGATACTTTGAGTAATACTTTTGTATTTGATCGCCAATAGTAATTTATCTGCTGTAAGAATAACTTATTTCTCCATCCATAACGCTTGGCGAAAATTTGGCGACGATTTTGGCGGAATGTCGCCAACATAGCTGCTTTTTGAAATGTTGCCAAATTAACGAAAATCTCGCCAAATGGATAAAAATGACGTTAAATCAATGAAAATGACGACTATTTGTCGAAAATTCAATATCTTGGAAAGAATATAAGTATCTACTATAAGAAAAACATATTGGTTTTTACTGTAAAAGTAGTAAATTGATTACCTTATATAAGGAAGGTCATGTGTTGCCCACATCAGATTTTTTTAAATTGTCACAGTACTACAGTAATTTATAATACTTGAAACCGTAAAACTGCATCGAAATATAAATCGTCTGCTTCTCTATGTAAAATCAATGAAATCAATCAATGTTGTTATATCATTCATATAATTTATATTGCAGATTATAGATCTAAATAATTTTGCGCGAAAAAAATTCAGCAATCCCTATACAACTCCCCTTACAATTGTTTGATTTCTTCACATTTTGGATGCTATAATAATTAGGCTTCGTTGAAGAAATAATAAAAGTTTAGGGGTAATTTAAATAAAATATGTTTTGAATGCGTAACACGTAATTTAGATACATTGATAATATGCAAAATAAAGCGATTTTATGATGGATGTAACACTAAATATAAATTTTAGAGATCCTTAAACATCACTATCTTTACACACAGACAAATATGGATGCCATATATTATTTTAAAATTAGTCAGATGATCTCTTCATATATTATGTGTTGTTGTTGTTGAGACCCATACCGTCCGACATACCAGAAAGGTGTAAGGTAACCGTTTGGACGGCCGAGAAATGCCACCCAATTTCGAACGGAACCCAGTGGGGGGGCATCCACAGGGACCGTACCCTCCTTCCCCAACAACCAACCACTCGGAAGGATTTACGGACCCACATGTTTAACGTGATCGTACTCCGCATGAACAGGGCGGCTGTTGTGGCAGCGTGCAAATCCAGCACGCAAACCACCGGGCTACCGCGTCCGAAATGTGCCAACAACACGCGGTATTCTCAGGCGTTCACCCACCCTAGTACTAACCGCGCCCTATGCTGCTTGACTTCGGTGATCTAACGAGAACCGGTGTTTTCAGCACGGTAGGACCGTTGTCTCATATATCATGTGTGGAAACCCCAGGCCGTCCGACTCATCCAGAGTCATATATCATGTGTGTAATTAGTATTTCAATTTTTATTTAAAAAACGGCCTAACATATTTTGCTAATTTTTTTCACATTTTATTTGATATTTTGAATATTTCCAAAAACTTTCGAAATAATTTGGTATTCAATATGATAAAGTCATTTTCACAGCAGCTATTGCACGAACGGACAGACAAACAGACAGACAGGCAGGCAAACAGACATAATGTACGAAGTCGTAAACACTTTATAACTATGTTGGAAACTGTTAATGAAGTACGATTCAAAAACGTAAAATATTGTTGGATCATTGCAGCTAATTAAGACTAACGTCTAATTATATCGAATCGACTTTACAAAACCAGAATGAAGTCCAAAATCGTTGTTGGTTTGTAATGTTATTTATATCATACATTGTGTGGATATTAAAGGCCCCTTTTTTACGAAAGAAATTGGTTGTCTTTATTATATCATTCCAAAGCTTTTACTAAATTATCGTGATTCCATGCATTTTAATAAAATATGACTATTGTCTATTAATTATATCGATCTTTTTCACAAAACCACGTGCCAACGGCCGTACTGTGCTGAAAACACCGGTTCTCGTTAGATCACCGAAGTCAGGCAGCATCGTGCGCGGTTATTACTTGGGTGGGTGACCACCTGGGAACACTACGTGCTGTTGGCACATTTCGGGCGCAGTAGCCCTGTGGTTTGCGCCCTGGATTTTCACGTTGCCACAACTGCCGCCGTGTTCATGCGGAGTACGATCACGTTAAACATGTGGGTCCGTAAGTCCTTCAGAGAGGGTGATGGTAGGGGAAGGAGGGTACGGTCCCTGTAGATGCCTCCCCCACTGGGTTCCGGTCTAAATTGAGTGGCACTTTCCGGCCGACCAAACAGTTACCTTACACATTTCTGGTAGGTCGGACGGTCTGGTCTCAACAACAACAAAACCACGTGATTATGTATGTATGTAATTTGTAGTAAAATAACCATATAGATAGAATTGTATTTTATTCTATTATCTAATAATAAAACACTATCATGATATTTTATTCAAAACGATTGCCAATATAATTTTTGATTGAATTTAACTTTTTTCTTATGCAAACAATTTTAAATCAACGGTATATATCGAAGAAAAACATTATTTTCTTTTCCACTCAAAATATATATTTCCGTCTATTCAGACATTTCATATTCTACTGTCATGTTTGTTTATTCATAAATGTTAAAGTAATGATATTTGATTTCCAAAACACATATTATGGCCATGGCATACGGGAACGTAGCAACGTAATTTGATTTTAAATATTTGTATTTACTTACATTCTGCAAATGTCGAAAGCAAATAAAATTTTGATTCAATAGTTGGGAAAAATTTAAGATATTTTAAAATAAAGTTATTAGTATCTTATTTTTAAGTTAACGGAGTATATAGATATGTAGTATGTAGATATCATAAAGCTACAACAAAACAATGGAATTAAAGTTAATATACAGTTTGTTCAGGAAAATATACCACTGAAGCAGAAAATGTAAAATACAGAATATATTAAAAATAAAATTTTCAAAAGTTAAAACAATGGATGGAAATCGGTAAATATACAATATCGTTAGGAATCGTATGCATATTGTATAGTAGTAATATATTCGTGGGTATAGTGATAAAATGAAAGAAAATATATTTAGTTATACTTTTCTATTAGGTGCTTACTTCAAACTTTGTACGTTCGGAAAAAATGTGTATGCTATACAAACAAACAAGAAATCCATATTGTGGAATGTAACCTCCATGGAACACAAACTTTGCTTCGACGTTTCATATCTTAAATCAGATGATCCAACGCAGCAGAGGAAAACAGCTGTCATTCCTGAAGATGGGCTGTTTTGAGTTAATGGACACTAGTTGGCAAGACTAGACGGACAGAGATAACTCTTCCAAGAATATTTCAAATATTTTCAATTTGATTCAGGTCCGCAGAGTAAGCTGGCCACTGCATGCGAGCAATATATTTGCACTGAAAGTACTCGTTCACCAGCCCTACTCTGTCTGACAAAGCCTTAAAGTGCATCAATGAAAAAAATATGGATCCACTGCTACTTAAATCTTTCGTGACTATCAACAAGGATTCAATGACGTGATCTAAATGCATTTCGCCGTTCATGTATCCCATGTGAATAGGTGCAGGTCTGTGCAATATCCCAAAAAAAAATCGACTCCATAGCATAAATCTACCACGATCAAGGCGTGGTGCTCAACGATGCTTTTAAGATTGTTGAGCGTTTCACATTCTTTCCAGACCATTATATGTATATCCTCTAATTCTAGGGCAAATCGTGACTTATTTGTGATGAATGCATTAGATCATAGCACTTTTATCCAAGCTGCGTGCGTATAATACAACTTTAATCGGACTCCCCCACTGTCTTTAGCTCTCGAAATAACACAAACTCGTGATTTCCGGACATAGAGTCTTCTTACAAGTAGCCTTCTTGACATGTAGCCTCAGAGTACTGGCGGATATCGTCTTTCTTATTGTTGTGGTAGCCAAAGTTGGGAGAGTTGTTGCTTCGCTCGGAGTTTGCACTTGGACAGAAATGGGATGTCTGTACTGGTTTTTAGAGGATGGAGTAGCTCTAAGACGACTTCAGACGGTCAATCTCATTAACTTTCCCACTTGTTTAGAATTGTTTACATAAGCGAGAAATGACAGAATGAATGGTTTATAGAATATTGTCCGCGCGCAAATCGGCCTTGGCGTCGATCTCTTTCTTGGCGGATTTGTTTTGCGCCTACCGCGGCAAGAATTAATCAGTTATGATTTTGATATTGATAAGAGAGGTCATACCATCCAGCACTGAAGCCTGGATAATATGATGAGACCTCAGATATCTTTAATTATTTGCATCAATTGCAAATAAGTTGTAAATAGTGAAATCTTGTTTTTTATGCAAAGATAACCATTCTCTATTTAAATGCACCTCATTTCAAAATATGACTGTTTCCAAAAGATATCATTTTCAAAAGCAATATGTGTTTCTTAAGTATTGAAATTCAAGATTTCAAGGTCGGGCGGGATGTCCGCGCGCAAATCGGCCTTGGCGTCGATCTCTTTCTTGGCGGATTTGTTTTGCGCCTACTGCGCCAAGAATTAATCAGTTAGGATTTTGATATTGATAAAAGAGGTCATACCATCCAGCACTGAAACCTGGATAATATGATGATACCTCAGATATCTTTAATTATTTGCATCAATTGTAAATAAGTTGTAAATAGTGAACCCGTGACTCTTTATACGGTTGCCATGCTTATCGCCTCCCCAAAATGCACCATTGTTGAGAATATAAGCATATTCATTGTCATAAGAAAAACAATCTAATCTAAAATCAACTCCAGCAATCTTCGAAAAATTTCTTTAAACATTGAAACTATTAAGCGCAAACGCATCGATTTAACCTCACGCCTATGTTTCATATTGTTTGAAGAACAAATCATTATTGGGCACATCATGTTTCTGGGTGTAGTATATCATTTAATGTCTCAAAACTTTAGCTATCTTTATGCATGTGAAAACAATTTTAGCAATTTCTTGACGGCACACAATACACATATTTACCCTAATGCAACGTTTTTGAAGTTTACACAAAATACATATTAAAGAAGGAAAATAAAGAAAAGTAATTTTTTTCACTGTCAACTGCTGTGATTTAAGAAATGTGAAAATTTTTATGACACATTAACATATATTTCAAATATAAAACTTTTCAATTTAAAACAATATCAATTTGACTGTTTGACATTCACTTTTGGATTAAAGATAAAGTTTGAAATATGCGGATATTGAAATACATTTTAAACTCGCGTAAGACTTTTTTGTAAGAAGTTATGGAATTTGCGCATAGAACATGACAAAAGGAAACTTGATGACTGCAATATGACACGAACAACTTTTCTTTTTATGGAAAACGGATTGAAAACTTCGAAAGTGTAATTTTTCTTAAACTAATTTAACAATGTGTCACTTGTCTTTATAACAAATACGACTCGACTTCGGAGTTCCTAAATTTTTGCTTTTCCTGTTTGTAGAAATTGATCTTTTCCAAGAGCTTTACATTATTAAACTATTATATGCACAGCCTCTTTAACAATGAGATATGTCATTGTAGGAAAATTCCAAAGTTCTTAGTGTCAAAAGACTGATGAATAAAATATTTTTCAAAAATTATTTTTAGGTGCACTTTTAAGTGTTGATTGGTAATTTTTGAGCGAACATTTATGAGGAAATATGTTCTATATATTGTATTAGAGATTGGGATAATTAAAATCTATAAGTTTATAAGATTCAATAAATCTGTAAGAAAAAATAAAATCTATAAGATTCAATAAATCTGTAAGATAAAATAAAATCTATAAGATTCAAATACACTAGTTCAAAATAGCAGGTAACAAATAAACTAATAATACAATTTGTAAAGCAAATACACCTGTCCCGTCAGAAACATTATAATTTCTTATTACACAAGGTATTTAACAATGAATAATTCTTCGGTAGAAATCTCTGATATTGGACTGGATTGGATTATTTTTAGCGCACTCCTATTTTTGTGAGTGTGGGGCTACTTTGTCACTGAATTAGATAATCTGAAGAAAACTGAATTTTTAACTGAATAAGATAAAATTATTTGCAAATAAAATGTAAATAAATACTAGGTAATATATTATCTTCTTCTGCAAAACAAGCCAAAAAATGCTATGTGGTAGTGATGAATAAAATATTCCAGTGATATCAAATTGTTAATTTGTGTTCCATAAAATGCCTAAAACGTGCAATTTACTTGAAATCTGAACTTCGAGTCTTTGATTATGTTACATCACATCTACGGTCCTGAGGTTAGGCCGGTGAGATGTTCCTTTCAGTAGCTGATTACTCCGCTTCTCTCAGAGTGTTATGTATTATCTCTGTTGTCATAAATATGGACAATTAATATGTTGTTTGTCTGATGAAAGCCAGGCGCCGGCATTATATTTTCGCTGAACGAATCTCTGCTTGCACAATAGCAAAGTTATACACGTCACATTAGATATATACACTATGGCATCAGATGAACACAAACATAGACAAATAGTTTCTAATTCCGGCTTTGCTCAAACTGCCCCAGTGTTCACGCGGAGTACGGGCACCTTCAATATGTGGCTTTATTCTCCCGAGAGTTTGGAGTAGGAGAAGGGGCTACTGTCCTGTAGATGCCCCACCCACTGTGTTTTTGTCTAAATTGTGTGGCACTGTCCCGGTCATTCAAATAGATTCCTTACACTTTCTGGGAAGTCTGACGGTCTGGGATAAACAAACATTTTCTAACATTCCCCAAATGCATACAGAAAGACTAAAAACATACTATTGCGTCAAAATATCAAATTTAAACCTTTTTCGGAAGCAATATTTTATACAAAAATATTAAAACGTAAAAATAAATGAAAAACATATCTAAAGCATCTGCATGATACATATTGCATTTCTTCTAATAAAAAAAGTTATAGAATGGCTTCATTTCACATATCATAAAATGGTCCAATATAACAAGGGAAAAGAAAATTACATTTTTCAGCCTTTTATAAGGTATTGAAATGAAATCAGAATGGGGATAATATCGCTACTGGAAATGGCGATCAATAAGTCCGAACCAGGCAAAAATTGAAATCTGATAGGCATTGGAATTCCGTGAAATAAAACGGGACATCATTTTCATTCCAGAGAATCCGAAGTACAATAGATGTTACATTTTTTGAACATTTTATTCAGGTCCGGCAGAATATTTTCTATTATTCTACAGTAATATGATTGCTTGAAATAATTGTGTAAATATGTTTGATTGCTATTAGAGTTCATTTTTCATTTACTTCATTTAGTTAATTATCAAGGTGTGTAGCAAAAGTTTCAGCTGTGTCTTGTTAAAAAAAGGCAAATTTCAGGATCAATGAAAAGTTAGTAATAAATTATATTGTACTATAAGAAGTACTTGGTATTCTTCGGGATACAACGGAAAAGTTATTTACAAGGTACAAAAAAGAAAATATATTGGAAAAGAAATATGGTTTTTATTGGGTTTAGCAAACCAATCAAAAAATTATGTAAATAAATTTGTTATCTTTATATTTTATATACAGGTTTCGGACGTGACATATAAGAAGGCGGACTGCATCTGAATTGGAACTGAATTCTTCATTAATCGTTGTCTTCGTCTTCTTTCGTCCTTGGAATTCATTTAAGTCGAGCCGTCGTGACACGGATGCTGACACGAACACTGACAACAGTGTATTAGTGTCACAAACATAGTGTAAGTTCGAAAGCTCCTGAATTCGAAATATTGATTTTTAACTTCGGTGTTATGTTTTAATTAGGACTATTTCATGCTTCGTCGTGGATTTTAATGATTGAATAATAAGGGTTTCCAGCTCAACTTTATGAACACCCGAAAAATTACGGTCGAAGTATTAAGTAGCCGTATCACGGACCAAACGCATATATGTTCCTATTTAGGTACTTATCATACCCTATCATTTTTGCATGTATAAGAGAATGCAGGCCGTAACATGTACCCGCCCGATGAGCGTACCCAGGGGGCGTACACGGTTTCACCGGGTTAACGACGAGTATTTATTCTGGTATGCAATAGATACACTGTAAAACATTCTGCAATCTTTGCTCATATTTATCATCTACCTTGTTGATAATTTCGACAAAATGATAAAAAAGCAAAAATAACAGGCGCTTATAAAAATGCCAGCTATATATATATATACTAAACACCCCTACATGTGGTTGTAACAGGGACTATGACCGGCCAACGATACATTGATGAATTTTTACTGCCTCATGTTTGCCTTTTCCGTGGTGCTGTCGGTGATAAATTTGTATTCATGGACGACAATGCACATTGTCATCAAACACTAGCTGTTCAGAATCGTTTAGTCAGCGAGAGTATTCAATGCCTCGTATGGCCAGCATGTTCTCTAGATCTAAAATCCATTGAAAATGTTTGGGATGCTTTGAGGAGGCGACTTGCTGGTCGAAAATATCCTCCAACACACAAGAACACCCTCATCCGTGCACTGAAGGAGGAGTGGGATAATTTGCCGCAACAGATGTGGATAATGTTGCTCAAATCATGCCACGACGTGTAGAATGTTACATCGCACTCTACGGTGGCCATACCCCTTACTGACACCTTTCACAAAGGTACTTGCTGTTGTTCATAAGCATTTTTCCATTTCGCCGTACACAGCATCAAATGAACACTTTTTTTCCTTTCCGATGTTTCAAAACCTTCTGTATTTTCCAGAGCAATAGATGATTTGTATTTTCTAATGTCTGAACAGTGTAGCAAATATATCTACCCTGCTGGGTCTCCACCCGCACTTGATGTTGTGCTACATTGTAATTTGTGATCCATCTTTAGCAATTGCTCAGCTATATATATATATATATATGCACGCACACACACACACACACACATATATATATATATATATATATATATATATATACAGAGTGAGTCGGAACTGTTTTTACAAAAGCAGAGGGGTGATAGTACCCCACCAGACGAGCAATAATTACCATGGAACATAGGGTTGTATTGCACTCTGAGAGGCAGAAAAGAGGCACGTCGAACCGCGTTGAGCATGACGCAGTCAGCGCATCGGACGTCATTGTGCACCTGCCTACGTAGTATCTCCTACACCAAACACGAACGCAGTTATCGTATGCAAATGTCCAGGGAGCAGAGTCAGCATAACTGGCTCCTAGTAGGTTTCGGCGATAGCCAATGAGAACACACGTTGCACTTTAAAAACCGGCACAACCTCAACGCTGCAAGTTATTCTTGTGATCACATCGTCCGATACTTTACGTGAATGCTATGGCGGAGTACACCTATGAGGAATTGGCAGATATGCAACTCGCATAAGGTGAAGCCAAAGGGAATGGACGCGCTGCAAGAAGATTGTACGAGCAGCGGTTTCCAACGCGTCGTATTCCCAGTCATCCTATCTTTGCCGGTGTCGATCGACGACTGCGAGAAACCGGGTCGTTCACCATCGCTAACAGCAATGCAGGACGTTCGCGAATTGCATGAGCGTCTGGACTGGAAGAGCGAGTTCTGGTGAGATTTGCAGCAGCTCCGTCCACCAGTACGCGAGCGGTGGCAGATGAAATGGGTGTTTCTCAGAAAGTGGTGTGGCTTATTTTACACGAGGAACGCATGCATCCCTACGACGTGCAACAGGTGCAATCTTTGCATCCAGATGATTATCCCCCGCCGGACAGCCTTTGTGCAGTGGATGCTCGGGATGAGGAATACCGATCCATGATTAACTGCATTAGTTTTATTTAGCGATGAGGCAACATTCAGCAGAGAAGGCATTTTCAACATGCACAATCAACACGTGTGGTCTGCCTGTAATCCCTACTGCACAACCCATCGTAAACACCAGCATCGATTTACCGTGAACATCTGGACAGGTATCTTTGGTGATTACCTGGTCAGTCCGTACATCCTGCCAGACCGTTTGTCCGGCGCAACATACCGTAACTTTTTGGAACACTTGCTGCCCTGTTTATTACTGGCCGTTCTGCTCCCCATCCAGAGCGTGATTTCGTTTATGCACGATGGAGCTCCGGCACACTTTTCTATCACGGTCCGGAACTTCTTGAATGCCACATATCCCGCACGCTGGATCGGACGTGTCGGACCTGTGGCGTGGCCTCCTCGCTCACCAGACCTCAACCCACTGGACTTTTTCTTCTGGAGCCACATGAAATCTTTAGTGTACTAGACGCCTGTGGACTCGGCGGAAGATCTCGTCTCGCGCATCGTTGTTACCGCAGACCACATTAACACAAAACCCGGAATCTTCGAGAGGGTGCGTCATTCATTCCTTCGCCGGTGTGAACGTTGCAACGACACGCGTGGTCGTCCCTTTGAGCACTTGCTGAGAGTTTGTCGCTGAAAAATAAATATGTTTGCGCAACGTTTGGAATCGTTCAATCTCTTTTCCAAAAGTGGTGTACGTGCAGGTTTTTATTTTAATTTTACTCTTTTCTGCCTCGCTGACTGTAATGCGACCCTATGTTCCATGATAATTATTGCTCCTCTGGTGGGGTACTATCGCTCCTCTGCTTTGGTAAAAACAATTCCGACTCACCTTGTATGTATATATATATATATATAGTTATATATTACTTGACCACTCCCATTGCAGTTTAAGATTTAACTCCTGTAGATGATGAAAAATGTCTGACAGGTCAGCAAGATTCTGAATCTATAAACAATGTAACAAGACACTCGAAATCACATAGACAGAATATCGGGAAAAGGAGCGATAGAATTGATGGGTCACAGTTCTGAATTGCATTTTCTGATATAAACTCTATAGAAAACTAACTTAGATTTAGCCAAAGGAGGTTCTGACCCCGAACTCATCATACTCTAAGGGATTAGATTATTTTATTTAGAACAATTTTTTAATTAGATACATTCCACGGAGATGTATCGTATTTAAATTCACAGTTGCTACATATTCATTGTTACACTTTAACTCAATATTTATTTCAAATGTTCTTTATCAGATACAAATTGGAGCCATCAAATCAGATTTGCAGCTTCCAATCTTTTTCAGTCCTGGTTCTTCTTTAGTATATCAAAGTTATAGCAGAGATTAGAAGAGTATCTGATTTCAAAACACCCTGTATCAGCCCACCACCACACTGCACTGATCTTTTATAGCCTGTCCAAAAGGTGCATGATGTCTAATATTGGAGGCGAAGCTTATGCCATGCTATTGCTTCTACAAAAATATTGTCCTTGAAACATGTATTTTTTTAGATCTGCTATATGTGGAGCTCATAAATGCCTTATTGGGTTTCATCATCCTTTTTTCCGGAGTATGAGAAGTTCATTAAATTTTTAATTCCGGTTATTTTGTCCAGTTCAACATTAACATTTTACTTCAAAGTTAGGGTTGTAACTGAAGCTTAGTTATAACTAATATGGATTCAACATACAATTTTGAGGGACGTAGAATGGGTTTACTATAAATTGTCACTGCATTTATGGTTAGAGCTTAGATAATTACAAATATGGATTCATCATTTGATTCTGGGGTGGGTAAAATGACAAAATACGGATTTACATGTCCGATTTTGGAGATATCATTTCTTATTCAAAAATTTACATTTTACTCAAATTCGAAGTATGATATGGATATAGCTAAGAAAATAACTGATATGAAGTCAGCATTAAAATCCTTTGGAGTGTTAAAATGTTCACTAAATATTTCCACTTCCGGTTCCAGGAATTTCTCAAAACAACTATTTCTCAAGATTGTTTATAAATAGAATAGATAGAATAAAGATTATGTCCAAGATTAATTCCGCACTAAATAGCGGATGAGGTAGGAAGATCACAAAATATTTCCTCACCCAATTTTTTCCCTTTTGGTTCAAAATTTTTGTTCATTGAATAATCTATTTTCAGGATTGGATATAGATAAATGATTACTGAAATTGATTCAGAATTGTATCCAGAAGTTAAAGCGAGTTTAAGTCTCTCTCGGTCTTTGATATTTCTTCATAACATTCAATTTGAGGAATGCAATGCAATGAAATTTCACTTGTACTTGCATTAGGACGGTTACATTCTTGGCACATGTTTTCCACAAGCACATGCCAACGAGCTATAGAAAAAGCAAAGCTGTTTCTCATATTTTAAGTTATGTCCGTGTCAGATTTCGCTGAATGACGTCTACTAGCTTGAAAGTAGAAGCCTGGCTACGGAAGGACCCGAATGACGGCATTAGTCCCTAGACCTAGACTGTAAAATGGACTGCTAGCCTTCCCACATAAGTCCTTATATAAACTTTCGCGGGAGATCAGGGGATTTCCACATGCACATGTCAACGAGCTGTAAAAAATGCAAAGCTGCTTCTTATACACCAAGCTGTGAACGTATCAAATTTCACTGAATGACGTCTACTAATTTGAAAGTAGAAGCGTGGGTACGGAACGACACGAATGACGGCATTAGTATCTAGACCTAGAGTGAAAAACTGACTGCTGGCCTTCCCACATAAGTCCTTATATAAACTTTTGCCGGAGATGAGGGGATTTCCACATGCACATGTCAACGAGCTGTAAAAAATGCAAAACTGCTTCTTATACACCAAGCTGTGAACGTATCGAATTTCAATGAATGACATCTAATCTACTAGCTTGAAAGTAGAAGCGTGGGTACGGAACGACACGAATGACGGCTCTAGTCTCTAGACCAAAAGTGAACAAGAAAGATCAATCATGCATAAAGCATTGATTATGAAACACTTTCCCTCTCTAATTTTATATAAAATCTAGCAGCATACCCTTTCTTCGTACGCAGTATATAAAGAAACTAAATATTCACAATCATTTGCAAATTCCTATAGTATACAAAATGACATTGTTAATCAAAATATTTTGTTGAAATATTTAATTTAATGCTCCTAAAATAAAGTTTAAGAAACTCTGTTCTGGCTATACAAAATTATCTTCACTGTCAGATCTGAAGAATAAAATGTCCTGGCACCTTTTGTAAGCAAATTAACAAAAAGAAAAAAATGAATTGAATCAATATATGGAAAAGAAAAGCGTTAAAATTGTATGGGACCCATACTACATATATACGCGAATATTAGAAGATCTAACCTGTATTAGTAGATTACATATATTACATAATTTAAAATATCAATAAACCCGTAATTGACTCCAATATAGGCCAGAATGAAAGTACTAAAATTATATGGGAATATATATATATATATATATATATATATATATATATATATATATATATATATATATATATATATATATATATATATATATATATATATATATATATATATATATATATACACATACACACAGACACACGTATATATATATATATGTTTTAAAAGATAGCTACATCATCAAGAACAGTCAAGAAGTTAAAAGTCTTTAAAATATCACAAAAATACATTATACTTTAAAACCTATGACTTTCAGGAACTCTTCAACAATATTGATCTTGAAGACCTATCTCATATCCAAAACCTTTTATATGAAGAATTTGACTTGAAGAAAACAATAGAATTCATTAAATATGAGTCCTTAATTAATATTGTGATCAAAGAAAACTACCTTTTTAATGGAATTTCTTTCTATCAGCAAATTAAAGGCATCCCCATGAGAGGGGGTGCTCATCTATACTTGCAGCTTTGTACCTCAACTATTATGAAAGCCAATCACATCTTAATGATGAAATCATATACCGACGTTATGTGGATGATTTGATAGTCGGATATGAAGATGAGAATAATAGAATGAATTTTAATTTCTACCCACCAAACTTAATTTTGAAAGAAAATCCAACTACACTTAACAATGTAGTGGCATTTTTAGATTTAAACATCGATTTCAGTAAAATACCTGTAAATTTTACTATCTATGATAAAAAAAGTTTTAATATACCTTTCAACGGTCTGATAAATTGGAATTCCAATCATCACTTTAATATATTTAGGAATGTATTCTTGGGAGTATTGGCTAGAATACAGAGAATTATCAACAATGAAGACATTCGTATTGATTTTTATAGGACATTTCTACAACAAGCATATCTACAGCAATACCCCATTCTTTTTATGCTACATTATATTAATAATTTCTAAGGTAATAATAATGCATATTGTTCAAAGTTAAAATCAATTGTATATCAATTTGGTCGATGAAGGTTCGCATACTATGAATAACAGGACCGCAGAACGATAACACGCAGATATATACAGGTCATTGTAGTCTGAAGGACTAGTTTGCCATCCAGTAATGGACTTCATCTTATCATTGGACTTTTCTTTTTCAACGGTCTTGTGATGATTGTTATTGTCACTCCGGAGGTTGGCTTTAGCCAGGGCTGGCGTCCAGGAGTGCAATGCCGCGGCAATTATGACATGCATTTTGACAACTGGGGTGTAAGGTCACAACCCCTTACCGCCATTAAGTAAGCTTCTCGCTAAGACTTCTTTTTTTTTCCAAATTTAAATGCTTTTTATACTTTATATATATATATATATATATATATATATATATATATATATATATATATATATATATATCTTCATACTACTTATACTGTCACAGATTAGAAAATATGCCAGTGTGTTAGTAGAAGATTGCCTGTATTTCAATATGAGTCCCAAAAATATTCGCCAAAATAAAACAGATGACGTAATAAATTAAACATACCAATAATCCCCGAAATCTTAATACCAAAATGTCGTAATTACTTCAAATATATGCCAATATATATCAAAATATATACCAATATGCATGTACTACTTATAGTCTCGTAGATTAGAAGATGTACCCGTTCATTTGCAGAAGATTACTCGTACAACGTACAATATATGAGTTTAAACAATTTTTGTCATAATAAAACAATGCTATAATAACTTGAAAATATCAATAATCCCTGAATCAATCGAAAATATCAATAATAATAATGTTTAAACCTGAAGACCGCAATTGATATTATCCAGTCAAAAATGGAATGAGAATGAAATTTATTTTAGGTACATATCTATATTATTCAAATCGGAAAAGATTTAATAAAAATCGTATGCCGCATAACACATTAGATTTACATCCGTTGCTAAACAACATGTTATCATTTGCTTCAAATAAATTGATGGAAATCATATCGTCTGAATAATGCTATCTCCATAGAAGGTTTGGCGACATTTTCGTCAATTTAGCGATAATTTAAAAAATCGCCAAATGGGACTGTAGAACTGATAGTCCTATTTTGCGACATTTGACGAAACATCACATTACTATCCCCTAACAAAACACAATTAATTTCATTTATTAAGCACAATTTTAAAAATTTCATGATATTTTTATGGATTTACAAACATTTTTATCAATTTGGTGATATTTTAAAAATTCGATAAATGTGTTACTAAGTAGGAAGGATGGACTGACCGACTAATGCTACCAACATCATTTATGTACTGTATTCTAAAAAAAAAAATATATATATATATATATTCAATTTTTTTTATCAATTTGGCGACATTTCTGTCAATTTGTCAAAGTTTAAGAAAAATTTTCAAATTAGCGATATTTTGTCAAATTCGTAGCTCTGTATTTGCAGATTTCAAGAATGATACATCCTGGTCCCGTTTGTATATACTAAATGAAAAGACTAAAATTGTATTAGAAGATATACCCGTTCTACTCTTTTTCTGTTTCAACAATCGGCTAAATAAATTTATTGGGTAAACGCAATATATGAGTTTATTAGCTAAACATAATATATGAGCTTGAAAACTCTTTGCCAAAATAAATGAAAGCGATGTACGCAGTCCGCAACTAATATAATTAAAAGAACAATCAAACCATTCATTTATAAAATATATATTTACATCCATTTTTTAACACTTTACAACAAAGTTGAAAAGTGTTTATGACTTTGTTCATTCTGCTGTCTGTCTGTCTGTCCGTTATCACGATAAAATGCTTTATCAAAATGAAATTTTTGTATGTTGTTCAGACGGTCAGTGGGGCCTATGGGAATATAAATATATAATATCACCCAATTAGTTTTGGATTGATCCCTGGTAGAAAAAATGAAATACATTGAACCCTATGGGACCTAATTTTTCAAACATTTTTTAAGCGAATTTAAAATTCACAAATTGCTTCGAAAATTATAGAAAATATTCAAGTTACCCCATAAAATATATAAAAAATTTCAGCAAAATATATTCAGTAGTTTTTAAAATAAAAATTAAAATATTAATTACTCCTTTTCATATGAAGTGATCACCTGACCATTATATGAAAAGATCACGTGACCCAATTCAAAATAAAATATGGCATCCATCTTGTGACAAAATCGTGATTTTTAAAGTTCTTTTTAATTCATATTTAGTGTTGTATCCGTCCCAAAACCGCTTTATTTTTGCTTAAATTCTGTGCATATGCAAACTGAAACAACGCAATTACAATATATTGGAATTTAAATGATCATCCAAATTTGATTATTTCTACAACGAAGCCTACATTTCACTTATGGAATATGAAAACTGTAAATATGTAGAATGAGTTGTATAAGAATTGCTGCATTTCTTTAACACAAAATTATTTAGCTCATGGAGTCTGCAATATAGCTGATATGAATGAAATATCCATTGATTTTACAGAGAGAAGGGCAATTTTCTCTATGATGTTTTAAGCATAGAGTTTAATTACTTGTAGCTCCATGGTCTTAAGTTTTTAAATAAAATAAATTATTATAGTATTGTGATGAATGAAATGAATTGAAAAAAGTTTATGAATGAAATGCTGCTTTTATAGAGAGAGTCAGGTGTGTTATATTTCGATGACGTCATTTGAATAAATTTAGTTGTTTTCGATAATGTTTTCAAATATAATGAATTATTGTAGTATGATAATTTTCATATTATTACCGAGAAATCTATCGAATTTCAGAGATGTTTAAACCCAGCAATTTATATTTCAATGCCATCCTTTGAATGAAGTTCCTTTTTTTCGATGAAATTTTAAGTTTTCAAATATAATAAATGAATGTAATATTGTGATAATTTTAAAAATATTACTGCGGAATGTATCGCATTTTAGAGATGTTTAAATAAAAGTGCATTGAAGATGGAAAGTGTTTCATAATCAATGTTTTATGCATGATTGATCTTTCTTGTTTATTATTCAAACAGAAAAAAATAATAATAAATATTAACAAACACATTTAATTTAATTGCGGTGCATGATATAAGATAGAATCTTCCTCACAAACTGGGAAATTAAATAGCCCTTTTGATTTCCTTATACTTTTCATTGTTGAGTAAATGCTTGTGAAAAATAAACCTTGGAGATATGTTTTCTATTTAAATTCATGTTTCAAACAATTCATGTTTTCAGATAGTGACTAATTTGCGCAAAAAATCTCCACCAAACTCAGAAATAAAGTTTTATTTCACAGTGACGTTTTAAACAAACGATTTTCATCCTTTCCGTTTGGAAAAACCAAGGAGTTAGAGAGTAGAACTCCTAGGAAAAATTTCCATTTTTCCTCAATATCTCAACAACCCCATGGTCTTAGAACCTCGAAACTTCGGCTACATTTATGGGAGACAATTTCAAGGCTATCCACAAAATTACATTAGATTCGGTTCAGACGTTCTCCCGCGATGATGAGACAAACGAAAATTTCGTTTTTTACTAATATCTAGAGAACCACTGGTCGTAGAAATTCAAAACACAGAATACATTTTAAATGGGGCTATTTCCAATCTACCTACAATTTTTTATCAAATTCGGTTCAGCCGTTCTCCCGTGGTGATGGGACAAACAGACAGACAGACAGACAGATTTTCAATTTTATTTATATAGATATCTTAAAAATGCGATATATTCAGCGGTAATATTTTTAAAATTATCACAGTACTACAATAATTAATTATATTTGAAAATTTAAAATATCTTCGAAAAAAAAACGAACTTCATTCAAATGACTTCATCGAAATATAAATCTCCTGGCTCTCTGTGTAAAAGCAGCAAATGTTTCATTCATACATTTTTACTTTCCCTGCAATACATGGTAATGTATAGGGAAAGTATTGGAATCGTGCCGAAAATCGCAACTCGAGTTTTCGACGGATCTACACGTTTCGAGACCTCCAGAATACGAAAAAACTATTTTTAGCGTGACGTCTGTGTGTGTGTCTGTGTGTCTCTGTGTGTGTCTGTGTGTCTCAGTGTCTGTCTGTCTGTGTGTTTGTGTGTCTGTCTGTGTGTCTGTCTGTCTGTCTGTCTGTGCATATTTTGTATCCACTCTAACTAAAAAACTAATTGACCGAATTTCATAAAATTTGGTAGGTAAGTCACTTGTACACGAATCTGGTGCTGATTAGTTTTGGGTATAACTCGGGTTAAAAGAACCAGCCTTTTTTTGCGAAATGGCCCGCAAAAGCTTGTACCCACTGTAACTGAAAAACTAATGGACCAAATTTCACAAAATTTGGTAGATACGTCGCATGTAGGTCACGCTGGTGCTGATTAGATTTTGGTATAATTCGAAAAAAAATAACCTGCCTTTTTTTGCAAAATGGTCCGCAAAAATCATCAAAATCTAAACTTAAGGACTACGTATGCTCAAATATAGCCATTAAATACTTGTTTAATACGTAATTTTTAGCGAAGAAAAGAATCAGACCAATCCCATTACACTAGGTCTAGCCGTTCTCAAGATATTTTAGTTTTTCGTATTTTTCTTACACCATTTTTGAAAATAAGTCCAGTTTTCAAATGAGAACGAAAATTGAATTAAAAGTGACTTAAATTTAATTTAAATAAATAGAACGTGAATATAAGTCTGCAGGGAAAGTCATGTGTGAAAGTCATGCCCACATCAGATTTTTATTTTCCCTGCAATACATGGTAATGTATAGGGAAAGTATTGGAATCATGCCGAAAATCACAAGTCGAGTTTTCGACGGATCTACACGTTTCAAGACCTCTAGAATACGAAAAAACCATTTTTAGCGTGACGTCTGTGTGTGTAGCTGTGTGTCTGTGTGTCTCTGTGTATGTGTGCCTGTCTGTCTGTGCAGATTTTGTATCCACTCTAACTAAAAAACTAATGGACCGAATTTCACAAAATTTTGTAGGTAAGTCACTTGTGGGCGGGGCTGGTGCTGATTAGTTTTGGGTACGATTCGGGATAAAAGAACCCGCCTTTTTTTGCGAAATGGTCCGCGAAAGCTTGTATCCACTCTAACTGAAAAACTGATGGACCGAATTTCACAAAATTCGGTAGATGAGTCACTTGTGGGTTACCTTGGTGCTGATTAGATTTTGGTACGATTCGGAAAAAAATGACCTACCTTTTTTTGCAAAATGGCCCGCAAAAATCGTCCAAATCTAAACTGAAGAACTGTGTATACTCAAATATATCCATTAAATGCTGATTTAAGACGTAATTTTTAACGACGAAAATAATAAGACCAACCCCATTACACTAGGACTAGCCGTTCTCGAGATATTTTAGTTTTTCGTACTTTCCCAACGCCACCTTTGAAAATAAGCCCGGTTACCGAATGAGAACGAAAATTGAATTAAAAGTGAAATAAATTTAGTTAAAATAAAGAGAACGTTAATATAAGTCTGCAGGGAAAGTCATGTGCTGCCCACATCAGATTTTTACTTTCCCTGCAATACATGGTAATGTATAGGGAAAGTATTGGAATCATGTCGAAAATCGCAACTCGAGTTTTCGAGGGATCTACACGTTTCGAGACCTCTAGAATACGAAAACACTATTTTTAGCGTGACGTCTGTGTGTGTGTGTGTCTGTCTGTCTGTCTGTGCAGATTTTGTATCCACTCTAACTAAAAAACTAATGAACCAAATTTCATAAAATTTGGGGTAAGTCACTTGAGGGCGAATCTGGTGCTGATTAGTTTTGGGTACAATTCGTCATAAAAGAACTCGCCTTTTTGTGCGAAATGACCCGCAAAAGATTGTATCCACTCTAGCTGAAAAACTAATGGACCGAGTTTCACAAAATTTATTAGATAAGTCTCTTGTGGGTCACCCTGGTGCTCATTAGATTTTGGTACGATTCGGAAAAAAAAAACCTGCCTTTTTTTGCAAAATGGCCCGCAAAAATCGTCCAAATCTAAACTAAAGAACTGTGAATACCCAAATATATCCCTTAAGTGCTTGTTTAATACGTAATCTTTAACAACGAAAAGAATAAGTCCAACCCCATTACACTACGACAAGCCGTTCTCGAGATACTTTAGTTTTTTCGTATTTTCTCTACGCCACCTTTGAAAAGAAGTCCAGTTAATAAATAAGAACAAAAATTGAATTAAAAGTGAATTAAATTTAATTAAAATAAAGAAAACATGGATATAAATAAGTCTGCAGGGAAAGTCATGTGCTGCCCACATCAGATTTTTACTTTCCCTGCAATACATGGTAATGTATAGGGAAAGTATTGGAATCATGCCGAAAATCACAACTCGAGTTTTCGACGGATCTACACGTTTCGAGACCTCTAGAATACGAAAAACCATTTTTAGCGTGACATCTGTGTGTGTGTCTGTCTGTCTGTCTGTGTGTATGTGTGTCTGTCTGTGTGTCTGTCTGTGTGTCTGTCTGTGCAGATTTTGTATCCACTCTAACTAAAAAACTAATGGACCGAAATTCACAAAATTTTGTAGGTAAGTCACTTGTGGCCGGGGCTGGTGCTGATTAGTTTTGAGTACGATTCGGAATAAAAGAACCCGCTTTTTTGTAAAATGGCCCGCAAAAGCTTGTATCCACAGTATCTGAAAAACTAATGGACCGAATTTCACAAAATTCGGTAGATGAGTCACGTATAGGTCACCCTGGGGCTGATTAGATTTTGGTACGATTCAGAAAAAAATAACCTGTCTTTTTTTGCAGAATGGCCCGCAAAAATTATCAAAATCTAAACTAAAAAGCTACGTATTCTCAAATATATCTATTAAATGCTTGTTTAATGCGTAATTTTTAACGAAGAAAAGAATAAGACCAACCTCATTACGTTAGGACTAGCCGTTCTCGAGATATATTAGTTTTTTTCGTATTTTTCCACGCCACCTTTGAAAATAAGTCCATTTATCAAATGAGAACGAAAATTGAATTTAAAGTAAATTAAATTTAATTGAAATAAATAGAACGTGGATATAAGTTTGCAGAGAAAGTCATGTGCTACCCACATCAGATTTTTACTTTCCCTGCAATACATGGTAATGTATAGGGAAAGTATTGGAATCATGCCGAAAATCACAACTCGAGTTTTCGACGGATCTACACGTTTCGAGACCTCTAGAATACGAAAAAACCATTTTTAGCGTGACGTCCGTGTGTGTGTCTGTGTGTCTGTCTGTGTGTCTGTGTGTCGGTGTCTGTCTGTCTGTGCAGATATTGTATCCACTCTAACTAAAAAACTAATGGACCGAATTTCACAAAATTTAGTAGGTAAGTTACTTGTGAGCGAATCTGGTGCTGATTAGTTTTGGGTACGATTCGGAATAAAAGAACCCGCTTTTTTTGCGAAATGGCCCGCAAAAGCTTGTATCCACTCTAACTGAAAAACAGATGGACCGAATTTCACAAAATTCGGTAGATGAGTCACGTATAGGTCACCCTAGTGCTGATTAGATTTTGGTACGAATCAGAAAAAAATAACCTGCCTTTTTTATGCAAAATGGCCCGCAAAAATTGCCAAAATCTAAAATAAAAAATGGGTATACTCAAATATATCCATTAAATGCTGATTTAATACGTAATTTTTAATGACGAAAAGAATAAGACCAATCCCATTACACTAGGACTAGCCGTTCTCGAGATATTTTAGTTTTTCGTACTTTCCTTACGCCACCTTTGAAAATAAGTCCGGTTATCGAATGAGAACGAAAATTGAATTGAAAGTGAAATAAATTTAATTAAAATAAAAAGAACGTTAATAAAAGTCTGCAGGGAAAGTCATGTGCTGCTCACATCAGATTTTTATTTCATTCACCACAGTACTACAATAACTTATTGTAATTAGAAACTTCAAACCATGGATGTAAAAGTAATTTAACTCAATGCATAAAACTTTATCAAAAAAGTCTGCCATTAAATCGTCTGCTTCTCTATGTAAAATCAATGAATGTTTTATTCATATCATCTATAGTGCAGCTCCTGAGCAAAATAATTTTGCGTTAAAGAAATGTTAGCAATTCTTATGCAACTCATTCTACATCGTTTGGCGTTTACATTTTCCATAAGTGAAAATTAGGCTTCGTTGTAGAAATAATCAAAATTTGATGATCATTTAAACTCATATATATTGTAATTGCGTTATTTCAGTATGCAGATGCTCATAATTTAAGCAAAATTAAAGCGGTTTAAGACGGATGCAGCACTAAATCTAAATTAAAAATAATTTCAAAAATCACGATTTTGACACATGATGAATGCCATATTTTATTTTGGAGTGGGCCACGTGATCTCTTCATATAATATTCACGTGATCTCTCTATATATATGGTGTAATTAATATTTCATATAAAGCGTAATTAATAATTCATATAAAGTGTTTAATTATTATTTTAATTTTTATTTAAAAACTGCTGAATATATTTTGCTGAATTTTTTTTATATATTTTATTGGATAATTTGAATATTTCCTAAAACTTTCTAAGCAATTTGTGAATTTTATATTCGTTTAAAAAATGTTTGAAAAATTATATCCCATAGGTTCATGTATTTTATTTTTTCAACCCGGGTTTAATCCACAACTTATTTGGTGATATTATTCATTTGTATTCCCATAGGTCCCACAGTCCCTCAAAATTTAATTTTGATAAAGTCATTTTTACGGCTGTTATAGTGCTAAAGGTCAGACAGAATGAACTAAGTCATAAACTCTTTTTAACTATGATGTAAAGTGTTATAAACGGACTGTTGGCCTTCCCACAGAAGTCCTTATGCAAACTTTCACAGGAGATTGGGAATTTCTTCAATCACATGTCAACGATCTATGAAGCTATGAGAAGAGGACTGCTTCTCATACCCCAAACTATGGCAGTATCAAATTTCTCTAGATGGCGTCCACTAGTTTGAAAATTACAAGATAAAATCAGTGAGTGAAATACTTGGCATTTCCATTTCCAGTTTTGGAGATGCTACTTTCTGATTTTTGGAAAATTCGTAATGAAACACAAAAAATAATGATAGTTCTTAAAATTTTGTTAAAAGTTTAATGCACACAATATTTGCCAATGTATGAGGGCTTCTTCATACTTAATTTTTCTTTATACTTAATTATTCTTTATTTTAAATACTTCTTTATTTTTAATTCTTTGTCTTAAATTTGTTTTCCGAAAGTACTTCAATTCCTTATAATTTGTACAATCATGGTTGATTAACTTCAACATGCCATATACGCATACAAATTTCATGTCTTAAACATGTCTATATTCATGCCTGAAACATGTATTTTTTATAATGTCAAATTTTGATTATAAAAAAAACACAAATAGTCCATACTACAGAATGAAAACATTCAAAAACCTTAATGACATTAGCATAACTATAACATTCCAAATCACGTAAAATGTCATGTTCCTTATCTGAAAAATATCTTTTTAATATCTTCAGCGGATAGATTTATTCACTTTCAATAACTAGAATCATAACGTTTTTGTTTTGCATCTGTGTTCCATTTTCATCTTGAACCATTTTAAAAGCCATAAAAGAACCGAACGATAACATTTAAATAAAAAAAAAGTTCTCAAATAAGGAAGTACTTTCATTATTTCATGTAGCCATAAAAAAATTATAATTACAGTTTCGTGCGTTTTTGATATATTACATTCGATCAGAAAAACATGTACTTGACCAAATCCATAACGTGTATGTGTCACGACATTTTTATAACTATTGATTTAGTTTGGAAGTGCCTATCGAAATCAGAAATGGAATAATTTTTTGTATTTCTTGGACTGTTAAACTATTTTAGCATATCCATAATTTCGAACAAATTACAGTTTTATCTGAACTTAACATGAATAACAGAATTTTAAATTTAAAAAATCTGATGTGGGCAGCACATGACTTTCCTTATATAATGCAAAGTATTTACTATATTTACAGTAAAAACAAAAGAAGTTATTCTTATAGTAGTTTTTTTTTTCCAAAATATTGAATTTTCGTCAAATAGTCGTTATTTTCATTGATTTAGCTTCATTTTTATCCATTTGGCAAGATTTTATTTGATTTAGTAACATTTAAAAATGTCGCCAAGTTGGAGATATTCCGCCAAATTCATCGCCAAAATCTCGCCAATCGTTATGGACGGATAAATAATTTATTCTTATAGCACATAAATGACTATTGGCGTTCAAATACAAAAGTATTACTCAAAGTATCTTTTTTCATGAATAGAACGAGCTAGGATCCACGAGAATAATGTCACCAAATTTATGGCATGATATTACATATGAAAAGTGAACATGTTTCTCAATAAGAAATATTTTGTTTTATTTTATATAATTTTTTGATTATTTTTTTGAAAAATGTGTAATATCCCGAGAACGGGTCATACTAGCGTTCTAAAATTTATGTTAATCGTTTTCTAATGAAAAATTACATAAGAAACGTCTATTTGCGTAACTTTATTAGAGGTTCTGATCTTTTGATGATTTTTTCAAAATGTCATACGAAAGTTTAGGGGGGGGGGGGTTCTGTAACATTCTATTACAAATAAAAACCATAGGCTTCCAGTATTCATGGATTGTAATTTTTGTAGCAAATTTCCTTCAACTCGGTCCATTTGTTCGTCAGTTGTCGTCTCCACAGACTCACTGACACACACACACACAAACATACTTCACCTCAAAAATGTTCGATTCGTGATCACGGATGCTTGAAGCGTGCTCTCCCGTCGAAAACTAGAATTCGAATTTTCGACCCCGTCGCAATACTGTCCTTTACGTTATTGTATATAAGGAAAGTAAAAATTATTGATTACATTTTGTGTTAAGAAAAAATGAAATGTAATAAACGTGTTAAAAAATGCCTCAATAGTTGCGAAATTAAAAAATAATTTAGGCAAGCTGCTTATTTTTGTTTGGGAGATTTCAGATATTTACTACACAGACATGAAAGACAAGGAAAACGCAGCCCAAGCGATATAATCACAAACTCCTAGGATTGAAATATGCAGGCTATTAGATAACATATCATGGTGTTTATTATTCTAATTGACTTATTGTTGAAGATATTTCGAATGAGAAATTCAGTAATAAAATATACTGTGTGTGAATGCTCAAAATAGTTTCTGGTCGCACTCTTCTGGAGGATGTAACATTTTATTGGACGAAATTATATTATATTCAATTAATCACAGCACACTTGATAATCTTTGGTGCTCGGCCTTATAATTAATATTTTTTCCCCAATGGCCAAACACTAGACTACTATGACACTAGGATGTACTTCGACTTACGTCGTTTGCCCTACATACGGCCGAAATCGTGAACCATTTTGCCGTCCTAGGACGTTGCCCCAGGCGCACCAGAGGGGGGTGGAACACACTGCGCCCACAACACACAACATCCATGTCTTACGTGGGACTCGAACCCACAACGTGGCGGCCGATCGATCGCTGGAAACGCTCGCCTTGACCGTACGGCCACCACGTCGACTTAAATGAGCCAACAGCACACGGTGTTCCCAGGTGGTCACCCACCCAAGTACTATCCGCTCCCGATGCTGCTTAACTTCGGTGATCTAACGGAAACCGGTGTTATTAAGCACGGTAGAGCCGTTGGTTCTTATAATTAATATGAATTGTAGCTGAAATTTTCCGGTGTTCTAAGATACTTTAAACTCCCGAACTGTGTCGAATGTATACATTTTTGTGATTTTAGTCTAAATGAATCGTTGAGAAGGACGTCCTGACAACATAAAGGGATAGCAAGAACCTTATTATTGTGTCTGCAAGTATTATTTGGTGAAAAATAACTTATCGATATTTCACTCATCACGAAAATATCAGCTGTTATTAATTTTTCAATTCGTTCGATAGACCCTCATAAATTAAAAAATTGAAAAAGGCATAAAAATGTTTTACATATAGATAACAGATGATCCGAATGTAAAATATTTTCCAAAACTAATCTGTTTTGAAAAAAAATATAAATTTGCTTCTTGAACCGCAAACATTTTGTAACAATGTTGATGCTATAAACCATGCTACAGAGCCCATATCCAGGTTGCTGGACATTCTAATAAAATAAATTGATGATTTTACTAACACCCCGATTTAATATCTGGGGAATTGGGAAGGAATAATTTTTATGCACTTTACTCATTTGAAAAACATCAACTTTCAAAAACGAATAAACGGCTACTGTTTTAAATATATATAATAGTGATAATATATTGAGTTTGATCTTTAAAGTGTTATTTATTCTGACACATTAATATTTATTTACGAATTAATACGTTTCATAATATGTATTGACATCCTTATGGAAAGGGGGATTTGAATTATACCAAAAATAATGGTGAATCATGACGTCCATAAAATAATGAAATCACTGAATGACGTTCATAAAATAATGAATCATGACGTTCATAAAATAATGAATCATGACGTTCATAAAATAATGACGTTCATAAAATAATTGTTATTGTCACTCCGGGGGTTGGCTTCAGCCAGGGCTGGAGTCCAGGAGTGCAATGCCGCGGCATTCATGACATGCTTGTTGACAACTGGGGTGTAAGGTCACAACCCCTTACCGCCATTAAGTAAGCTTCTCGCTAATCCTTCCTTCTTTTTTCAATTCATCAATTATTTTTATACTATTTATATTTGTATCGTGTATAGTATATGTAGCTGCTTTGCGCATATATGCTATAACACTTCAATATCTTTAATAACTTCCATTTTCCATCTTATATATATATATATATATATATATATATACTCTAAGGCAAAAAAATCGACGAACCATAAAGGAACTGTCCAAATGAAACAAAATTTGGTAAGTGTAATGCAGATGTATAGGAAAAGAAATGATTAGAATTTCAGAATAATTGGATGGTTTATTACACTGAAAGATCTACACAAATTGAGCACGTCAATATGGCGTTGCGTCACCCCTGTCCTTGATACAAGCTGTTACACGACGTGGCATTGATGCATAAAGTTGCCGGATGGTGTTCTAATAGATGTAGTTCCAAATGGCCTCCAAATGCGTCTACATTCTCGGATGGTCGATGGCCAAGCCCCAAATGTGCTCAATATAGGCGAGAGATCTGGGGATCTGATTGGCCAAGGAAGTGTGTCGTTAGTACGCAGGCAATCAATAGAGATGCGTGCTGTATGTGGACTATCTTCATCTACTGAAAAGTTAGCACGGGGTGTCACGAAGGGAATGACAATACAGCGAGTGGTATAATGTCGGCAATGTACTGCTGTGTTGTGATAGTACCTAGGAAGAGTTTCAAAGGGGTCTGTCTATCATAAGAAATGGCATCCCAGATCAATACTACTACCTGTTGTCGGGCCGTGTGGCGTGCGACAGTAAGAGCAGGATCCGGGTGATGTACGGGCGGTCTCCAGACACATCTGCGCTGGTCGTCGGGACTCATTTCGAAACGGGAATCATCACTGAAGACAATTCATTTCCAATCCGAACAATTCCACTTTGGTATGGATCGGCACCATTGCAATCGCTGTTGACGGTGCATACTGGTCAGTGGTAGTCGGCGTAATGAGTGCCGTGAGTATAGCTCCCGTAATTTTCTATTAATGGTCCGGGTGGTCACTTCCGTGTTTGTCACACGCTGGATGGTTGATAACGACGAATATCATGCTGTCACAGCTGCTCTGACAATCGATCTATCTTCACGTTCTGTCGTCGTCCTAGGTCGACCGCTGTCCGCTGAAATATGCTATTCCGGATCCATTCCTGCCCAAATCGTCTAATTGCTGCATCGTTAATAAAGAAATGCCAAGCGATTCATCTGTGCGACCATCCAGCCTCATGCACTCTGACCGCACGCCCAATTCCTAACTCCTTCATATGTTCGTAGTGGCCGCAAATTCGTCCGCGACGCATTATTATAATCAAAGTATGTAAACGCAATCGAAATCCACTGCATGTTTTGTTCCTGAAAATGAGGTTTGGTCCTTATATGCACCACCATGGAGCTCAGTTTCCTTGCGCTGTAGTTCAGACTATTTATTCATTGGCTGCGAATTTTGTAACATATGCACATTCGGTCGACAGGTGTTTGCATGTACAGTTTCATTAGTATCGGATTATTTTGAGTGGTATATATATATATATATATATATACATATATATATATATATATACATGATGTTTCTAACGTCGCACAACCCACATGTCGTTTGATATTTCCCAGTACAAAAAAAAATATGAAATATTCACAGTAAATAGTTTAATGTCTGCATAACTGCATAACATCGTGCGTTACAACAAATGCTGACAATGACAACAATTTACTGCCAAGCACAGCTCTACTCAACGACAGGTATTTGTAACCACGCGATGCAGCATATTGGTGGGAATGGATGCAGTGATTTTGCGGATGTTGTCCTTTAAGGCTTCGATTGTCTTTGGATTGTTTGCGTATACACGTTCTTTGAGGTAAGACCATAGAAAGAAATCAGGGGCAGTTAAATCGGGGGATCTTGGCGGCCATAGTCCACGTGAAATGACTGTATCACCAAACACTGATTCATGAGGTGTGTGCGGAGGCACAGTCTTGTTGAAAATATCCAAACTGGCATTTTTCGTCCGTTAACTGCTCAAAACTTCATGATTTATTCGGCACATTTCGTATTTCAAAATGTTTGCGAAACGTTGAACGAACAGTTTTGCCCGAATTAGTCTTCAAATAATGCTCCACAATAAATACTCGCTCCGGTAACCTGAGCGCAATTTTAGAACTATGTGAACGGACTCAGTACTAACATCGCCATCTATTGTGCATTATATGATTTATCATTATATTTATGAGATATATCAACCGAAATGTGGGCTGTGCGACTTTAGAAACACCCTGTATATATATATATATATATATATATATATATACCACTACAGCTAGTAAGTACTTGCTTAACTGTTTAAATAGAATTAATGAATCTATTAAATTTAGGAATTCAGGATATCTCATTTTGAAAAATAGTTTTGATTTAGTGTTAATCACCTTAGCAAGCTTCCACAATTTCTTGGTTTCCAAACCTTTGGTTTTAAGGACCTATTTAATAATATTGTCATTAAAGATTTATATAAAGTTATTATCTCTCTTTATCATGACTATATATCTTCCAATCATGTTGCATTTAATGTTAAAAATTTTCCTATGCTCCTGCACTTTGTGTTATATAACAATTACATTATCCAAGCATATTTATTTAGATAACATTTATTTACAAACATCTGGTGTACCATGAGAGGGCTGTAGTAGTAGTAGTATTCTCGCTACCTTATATCTTTATTATTATGAATGTCATTTTAACACTAATTCATATATTATATATAGATATATTGACGACTTAATTTGTATTATCATTGATGATTCCTATCCCATTAAAATTGATTTTTACCCATCTAACCTAGAATTAATTCTTAATGAGCCTAGCGTTAGTCAAACTGTAAATTTTTTAGACCTAAATTCAGATATCCTCAATAATCATGTAATCAAAAGTCTATATGATAAAAAATATTCTTACAACTTCACTATCATAAAGCTGCTATCATATCAATCTTGTAATTCTATTTAATTGTTTAGAAACATCATTTTGAACCAGCTATTTCGAATACATCGACTTTCTGATCCTCGGTTTCTCTTTCTCCATATCAATAATCTTAAACACATTTGTCAAAATTACCAATATCCGGAAGTATTTGTAAATAATATTATTAATAATTTCAAATATACCACGTAATAATTTTACACATGCATTATTTATCTTTGATTGGATAACTCATTTTAGGGAATTCACCCATTCCTATCACCTAACTTTCCACTTGGCCTGAGTCCATTACTGTTTACTATTTTCGAATGACTATTTTCCACTTGTCCTAAGTCTTATACTGTTTACTATTTTTGAAAGTCTCCATACATATTATGTATCGTTCAAATGTATTCATTCCGGTACCCACTCGCATTGACGAATTGAGGTGAAATGCTCAGTCGCTTGTTCAACTTAAACATGGTAGCAATGCTTGTGAGTTTATATTTCTGTTCGAGTAGGTATTGTTTTTCTTATTTATAATTCAATTGATTTATTTTTCTCCTTCCACTAGCCAGTAGACAGTTCCAATGGTGTCTATAGTTAAATAATATCGCCATTGTCAGAAACTGGCTATTCTATCGGTTTTAATTCGAATTGTATGGCTGTCCTGATGAGAATGCAATTTAGAACTAACCACCATTTTATGTGCAATTTCAATTGACTGTTCTCTATGTCTTAATCTTTTTTCTTGGGCTAATTATCATTGCCTTTTCTCATTTTTGCCGTGATTTCTTTTTCACTTTTATTTATATATATATACTTTTAATTGTGATTTTTATATCATAATATTCTTCTCATCCCCCTTTCCATTGTAGTGATATGTTATCTTCTATCTTTATCCTTAGTCATTGTCTATAGTTACTCATTTGTAACAGATAAGCTAGAGATGGGTTTTTTTTGTACATACAGTAGTTTATGCATAATTTTCGATTAAAATCTTTCAATTTTTTTATATATATATATATATATATATATATATATATATATATATATATATATATATATATAGAGAGAGAGAGAGAGAGAGAGAGAGTGCAGATCATAATCTTTCTTTATCACTATTTATTCTTTAAAGAAATAATGAAACGCTTGTTAAACATTTAAATGTTTCGTTCTTAAAATTGGCAACTGTTTCATGAAGCTGATGAATTTGATTTATTTGACTCACTAGGGGGCGCTGCCTCGCTGCGCTTAGTCAACCCCCTCAACTTGCTCAGGCATCCTACTCGTTTTGCGAGCTATTTCAAGCAAAACTACAGTTTTAATCGTTAAATAATTTTTACATCGTATAACCCTACTATTTCTCTATAAATGTACCAACTTTTATATTTTTGTATGTGCTCTAATTTTTGCGGTAGAGACAGAGAAAATCGATTGACATGCCGATATGAAAGAATATTTTTTTCAAAATGCATAAAGGTGAAATATGTCGTAAGCTACACCGAAATTAAACAAGAAAGATCAATTATGCATAAAGCATGGATCATGAAATAATTTCCAACTTCAATGAAATTTTATATAAAAGTCTCGAAATAAAAAAATAGAAATGCGATACATTTCTCGGTAATATTTTTAAAATTATCACATTACTACACTAATTTATTATATTTAAAATCTTCATCTTAAACAAATGAACATTATTCAAATGATGTCATCGAAATATAAAGCGCCTCTATGTAAAAGCAGAATTTCATTCATTAACATTTTTGCATTACTTTCATTCATCACAATACTATAATAATTTATTTTATTTAAAAAATTAAAACCATGGAGGTACAATTAATTTAACTCTATGCTTAAATTTTCATCGAAAAAATCGTCTGTTTCTCTATGTAAAATCAATAAATGTTTCATTCATATCAGCTATATTGCAGAGTCCATAAACTAAATAATTTTGCATTAAAGAAATGCAGCAATTCTTATACAACTCATTCTACATCTTTTGGTATTTACATGCTCCACAAATTAAAATTAGGCTTCGTTGTAGAAATAATCAAAGTTTGATGAACATTTAAGCTCAAATATATTGTAATTGCGTTGTTTCAGTATGTAGATGCACAGAATTTAAACAAAAATAAAGCGGTTTTAGGACGGAAACAATACTAAATATGTATTAAACAGAACTTTAAAAATCACAATTTTGAGACAAGATGGATGCATGCCATATTTTATTTTTATGTGGGTCACGTGATCTCTTCATATAAAGAGTGTAATTATTATTAATTATTATTTAAATTATAATTTAACAACAAAGATCAATCATGCTTAAAGCATTGATTATGAAACACTTTCCAACTTCAATGCAATTTTATTTAAAAAAGTCGAAAATGCAATACATTCCTCGGTAATATTTTAAAACTTATCACAATACTACATTGATTTATTATATTTGAAAACTTAAACCTTCATTGAAAAAAATGAACTTTATTCAAATGACGGCATTGAAATATAAATTGCGTGGTTTAAATATCTCTAAAATGCAATACATTCGACGGTAATATTTTTAAATCTATCATAATACTACGATAATTTATTATATTTGAAAACTTCATCGAAAACAACTGAAATTAATTCAAATGACGTCATAGAAAAAATAACACGCCTGGATCTCTCTATAAAAGCAGGATTTCATTCATAACTTTCTCCATTTCATTCATCACAATACTATAATAATTTATTTTATTTAAAAATTAAGACCATGGAGCTACAATTCATAAACTTTATGCTTAAAACTTCATCGAAAAAAATCGTCCTTCTGTTTATAAAATCAATTAATATTTCATTCGTATCAGCCATGCAGACTCCATGGACTGAATTATTTTGTGTTAAAGAAATACAGTAATTCTAATACAACTCATTCTACATATTTTGCTGTTTACATTTTACATAGGTGAAAAATAGGCTTAGTTATAGAAATAATCAAATTTGAATGAGAATTTAAACTCAAATATATTGTCATTGTGTTGTTTTACTATGTAGATGCACAGAATTTAAGCAGAAATAAAGTAGTTTTAGGATGGATACAACACTCAATATGAATTAAAAAGAACTTTAATAAATCACGAATTTGAAACAAGATGGATGCCATATATCATTTTGAAGTGGGTCATGTGATCGTTTCATATCATGGTCATGTGATCGTTTCATATAAGATGTGTAATTATTATTTTAATTTTTATTTAAAAAACTACTGAATATATTTAGCTGAATTTTTTTTTATATTTTTTATGGAACAATTTGACTATTACCTAAAATTTTCGAAGCAATTTGTGAATTTTAAATCCGCTTAAAAAATGTTAGAAAAATTAGGTCCCATAGGGCTCAATGTATTTCATTTTTTCAACCCGGGTTCAATCCAAAACTAATTGTGTGATATTATTCATTTATATTCCCATAGGTCCTACAGACCGTCTGAACAACATACTAAAATTTCATTTTGATTAAGTCATTTTTACGGCTGTTATCGTGCTAACGGACAGACAGACAGACAGACAGACAGACAGACAGAATGAACAAAGTCATAAACACTTTTCAACTTTGTTGTAAAGTGTTAAAAACGGCGGTGGCATAAGCTTACTTGTTTAATAGAGATTTATGTTCGTATATAGTATTTCAATACCACTTATATTCACAACACGTGAACTTTTCCCGACCGCTGAGCTAGCTAATCATTGCCTATGGTGAGTCGGGAGGTCTAGGTTTTCAGCACTTATACGTTTTTTTTCAACATAGTCTACATTATCTCTAGAATGATGCCTTTGAAATCATGATGTCCCCCCAAAAGTGAAATTAAATTACTAATCCTTTGCATTTTAGTCATACCAATCACAAATTGTGTTAGCTTCATCTATTTTTTACACAATATGTCATATGTCTTCACATAAGTTTACATATCTCTATGTGCTTTTTTCTCCTTTTATCATATTCATACCTCATAGACATATATACATAAACACACACGCACATAAACTCATACAGGCATACACACGCATACACATATATAGAGAGACATGATTTTATTCGCAAATGTTCGAAATTTGTTTAGGAAGTATTAAAACGAGGAAAAAATTCAAAATGCTTTAAGATACATGTACTGTGAAAAATAATGTGTGTAATAAGTATTCAGAGTTTTTCTTACGTCTAACCTAAATAGGGAATTGTATTTCTTTAAAATTCACTGATTACTTAGTCCCTTACTTAGTCCATGTGTAATGAAATTATCTCACTTACAATATTCTTTAAAATTATCTTTAGTATACATTAAGCAGCTCGAGTCACTATAATTGCACAGAGATAAATAGTTAAAAAAAAACTTATTAATATTTTACTCATTAGCTTGTTATTCTTGAACCTTAATTTATTTCAAAAATATAGCTTCAAACATATCCTCTGCTTTTTAAACCTACTTCATTTCCTCAAGATGCAATAAAAAAATATTTCCTCATCAATTGCAGAAGTTTGGTAAGTGTTCAGACTTAATACATCTTCAAAGCCAATGATATCTTCAATTCGCAGAAAATGTTTCAACGTCAAATAATAAAACTTTGGCAAAAATTATGTAATGCGAAAAAAATGTAAAAGTGAAAAGAAATGTAAAAGTTTCGTGACTGGAACTTATAAAAGGAATCACCACCGAAAAAAATGTCGTGGCTGTGAATACGAATTTTAAAGTACTTGATAGATATAATTTGCAAAGTTACCAAATTTCAATGAAAAACTCATTTGGAAATATTTTACTCCAAATGAAATTATTTAAATTTTTTGCATATTGAGTTAAAACTGAAAGAAGCACAATTTTAATATTTCCATAGGTTACATATTTTAAAATCATATTTCAGTTGAGAGGTAAGGTTGAAAAATAAACAGTATATTTATTGGAATTAGAATAGATATAAATAAAACTTAAATTCTGTCTGTTTGTTTGTATGTGTATTTGTATCACCTTCCCGGAAAAACACCTGCACCGAATTCCATGAAATTTTAAGGGGTAGCCGTGAAATGGTACCTCTTAAAATTTTGTTCATATTTTTTCTTCTTCCAACTATTTTTTCTTCTTGTCCGATCTACCTGAAAGTGAAAGGTATCTATCTGCTTGGACGGCCTGGATATGTCACCCAATTTTGACCGGAACCCAGTAGGGGGTAATATCCACAGGGACCGTAACCTCCTTCTACTGCCACCAACCTCTCAGAAAGACTTATGGACCCACATGTTTAACATGATCGTACTCCGCGTGAAAACGGTGGCAGTTTGGGCTTAGGCGGAAATTGATTTCGAGTCTTTTGAGTGCAATCCCCTACACTAACCATTGGGCCAACGGCCGAACCGTGCTGAAAACACCGGTTCTCGTTAGATCACCGAAGTCAAGCAGCATCGGGCGCGGTTAGTACTTTGTGGGTGACCACCTCGGAACACCGCGTGCTGTTGGCCATCTCGGGTGCGGTATCCCCGTGGTTTGCGCGCTAGATTTGCACGCTACCACAAATGCCGCCGTGTTCATGCGGAGTACGATCACGTTAAACATGTGGGTCCGTAAGTCCTTCCGAGAGGTTGGTGGTAGGGGAAGGAGGGTACGGTCCCTGTGGATGCCTCCCCCACTGGGTTCCGGTCTAAATTGGGTGGCACTTCCCGGCCGTCCATACAGTTACCTTACACCTTTCTGGTAGGTCGGACGGTCTGGGTCTCAACAACAACAACACTAACCATTGGTCCGGCCACACAGAAAGCTACCATTAGCCTATGGGTTGGTCGTGTGGTCTGGGTTTTCTACACTAACCATTGGGCTGTTGCGCCTGTAGTACACGTTTCGAGTTAATAGGGCCATGGGTTATCGAGATATTAATAAACAAGAAATATCAATCTTGCATAAGGCATTGATTATGAAATACTTTCCAAGTGAGAGGTAAAATGCGCTACATTCAAAGGTAATGTTTGGTGTTAATTATCACAGAACTACGATAACTTATTCAACTTAAAATCTTAAAATTTCGTCGAAAATAATTAACTTTATTCAATTTACGCCATCGAAATATAAATCCTCTGGTTCTCTGTGTAAAAGAACTGAATATTTCATTCATCCACTTTTATTCCTGACTCCAGAGTTGAATAATTTTGCGTGAAAAAGAATCAACAATTCTTATACAACTCATATTTACAATCACTTGTTTCCATTCTGCTTCCGTTAAAATTAAGTTTCGTTGTAGAAATGATCAAAGTTTGATGATCATTTAAACTAAGAAATATTATAATTGCGTTGGCGCAGAATATACGTAGATGCACAAAAATTACGCAAAAATAAAGCGGTTTTACGAAAGATGCGACACAAAATATAAACGTAAAATAACTTTAAAAATAAAGATTTTTAATTTGGGAAAAAATATGGATGCCATTTTTTTATTTTGAAGTCTGACACGTGATCTCTTCATATTATATGGGTGTAACTATTATTTTCATTTTTATTTAAAGCACTACCGAACATATTTTGCTGAAATTATTTTTATATATTATATGGAATAATTTGAATATTTCCTAAAACTTTCGAAATAATTTTTGAATTTAAAATTTATTTGAAAAATGTTTGAAAAATTAGGTCCCACAGAGGTGATATTATTCATTTACACATTCCCATATGTTTCACAAACTGTTTCAACAACATATTAAAGTCATTTTTACGGCAGTTTTCGTGAGAGCGGGCAGACAGACAGACAGAATGAACAAAGTTTTAAACAATTTTCAACTATGTTGTAACGTGTTAAAAACGAGCCCTCTCTTAGAGATAACATTATGCAGACGATATTTTTATCGCCAATTTATTTGAAGAGAAATATATTATGTTGCTTAGCAACGTAATTAATAACAATGCCTTTATATAGCAGACGATTTTATTAAATCTTCTTTTTATTTAAATAATTAAAAAATGCATATAAATATGAAATTTATCAGAGTCGCATTTTTGACTAGATTTTGTCAATTAAGGCCTTTGGGTTTAAAGAATACGGGACAAGAATTGCTATTTTCAATTTTTTACGTCATCTGTCAGAGTTTTCAAACTCATATATCGTGTTTAACTCATATATTATGTTAACTGATTGTTGAAGCAAAATAAAAGTACATGTTTTAATACTATTTTAGCTCTTTCATTTTGGCATATATTTCCCTAATTTCATATTTTTCATAAATTTGTTTACAAACGGGACCAGGATAGTTTATTCTTCAGATCTGCAACTGAAGATAGTTTTGTATTTCGAGAACAAATATTCTTACACATTTTAGAAGAATTGAGTTAAATGCATTTTACATAATGTTTTGTATATCACTATCATTTAGAATACCATAAGAATTTGCACATAATTATGAATTAAAAATTTTCTATATATTATAATTTCCGTACGAAGAACGGGTACGAAGAATTGGTTCCATACTGCTTGTAATGTATAATAAATAATATTTAAACCTGTCTAATACTGGAATGCTTTCTTTAAAATGTATTTGCAACTGCTTAAATGAAATGTAATTTGTTTAATAATACAGGATGCTTATCATCCAGAGAATTGTCGTCTAGGTTGTCACTTAGGTTTTTTTTATCCAATGTTCCAAATTGTAGTCAGTTTGGTTTTATCTAAGAGGCAATATAATGTGCTAAGTATAGACTACATAGTCTTCACTGGGGGACTCTGAAGGGGCTGAAAAATGTTTGCAGAAAAAACTATATCCTCTTCTGGACCTGGGAAATTGGATATCCAGCTCCGTTAAGTTCTGGTGAGTGGATTTAAAACACAATTTTTGCCATCGCCGAGATTAAATCGAAAATGCATCTAAGGTAGGTTCTATCCTGCAGTCAATATTATAAATATGCAAATATTCAGGTTTCTAAGCCACCAATGAGGTGGTTCTTGAGGGTCTGAAAGTACATAAACATGTTAGACATTTATTATATACTATTGTGTTCAAAATGTAAGCATACTCGATATAGATGCAAATATTTCATGAATAAAAAGCCGGAATGGAACGTAACCTACACTGCAAAACATTTGTCAGCATGTTACTGAAAATTTCAGGGAAATCATTCTCCCGTAATGGGAGTAAGATTTCTGATATTTATCATGACATATACATAAAAATACAAAAATAAATATTCGCCAGAGGATAATTAGCGGAATATTTCAGAAATTAAGTTGGGATTTTTATGAATGTCTCTATATGCAAATTAAATTTCCATATTTTTTGTTATTTGCATATATGTATACCAGTTGAATTTGCTTATTTCAATTAATAATGACGGCGGGTATATCTACTATTTAACAATAAATGTAATAAATACATTAAAAGAAAGATATATTTTTATCTCATTCAAACAACCATTTATTTAGTCCATATCTTTGTGTCTGAAATTGTAAAAATATTCCATTTTGTTCCATTGGAAATCAATGTTTGTCAGTTTTCGATTTCTTGCTATCAGAAATGGTTTTGGAAGGAACAGAAATTCTTTATTTACAGTTCCTTTGAAGAAGAGGTATAAACAGAAACATATTTTTTGTTCCCATGTTGTCTTATATTTTTATATATTCTGATACAAAAATACGATAATAGTATAAAATCGAACATAAACCTAAATTTAATGACGTATTTTTGTGTGTCTGATGTTGGTGTCACAAAGTATTTGATTTCATCGATGAAATTCATGTTTTTCTAGGAATGGTTTTTGGCTCATATTACAAGCTCTGGCCTACTCTTCTATTTGGAAGGGTCTCTACTGGAATAAAGTGTATTTATCGTCTCAACACTAACAAGCTCCAGTTCAATGTACCCCTTAAAACATAGATCCGCAGCATTTTATTAACTACGAGCACTCATATAATCACATAACACACACTGTTTGTCGATAAAAAATATGTTATATGCAGGGTGTCCAGAAAGTTCCGAAACGACGCAATATCTCGAGAAATACACTTCGGACCAAAAAATAAAAAAACACGTATTCAATATTTTTAGAAAAGCTATTCAATGATATCAAAATTGACCCCCCCCCCCTGGGAGGAGGGAAGGGGAGGGCAAATTTGAAATTTTCATTGGGAACCCCCATTTATTATTGCAGATTTGGATTCTCTAGAAAAAATTACATACATTTGACCTACGATTTTTGATTTTTGCTCCAACAAACAGCGCTATAATCGAGAAAAACGGAAGTGGGGCACAAACGTTTAAAATTGGGAATATCTCGGGAAATACACTTCGGATAGAAAGATAAAAAATTACGTGTTCAATATTTTCAAAAAAACTATCCAATGATGCTAAAATTGACCCCCTCCCCCCGCTAACCGTTCACTTCAGCGGCAACTGCTGACTTCAGTTCAGAAAACGGTTCAAAACTACTTTCAGCACTACCCAGGAACAACGATATAGACGTAGTAATTTTCTGTTCCTTTCGGGGTGCTTGATTAACAAGAGTCCCCTTGCAGCTAATGATCAGGGGGTTTTTTTCTGTAACTCCCCTTGTCTCTCATGATCAGGGTGTTTTTTTTTTGTAACTTTTAAACGTTAGTGCCGCACTGCCGTTTTTCTCGTTTATAGCGCCGTTTATGGCAGCAAAAATCAAAAATCGTAGGTCAAATGTATGTAATTTTTAGTAGAGAATCCAAATCTGCAATAAAAATGGGGGTTCCCATTGAAAATTTCAAAGTTGCCCTACCCCCAGGAGAGGGGAGGCAGTCAATTTTGGTATCATTGCAGAGCTTTTCTAAAAATATTAAATACGTGTTTTTTATTTTTTGATCCGAAGTGTATTTCTCCAGATATTGCGCCGTTCCGGAACTTTCTGGACGCCTTGTGTATATACACATTGTGAGACAATAGAGAGACAAAAATTTTATCATAAATGTGAACAAGTAAAATTATAGTACGAGCGAGTGGTAAATAATAGTGTCTAGCCGAAACGGCACTTAAAGTGACAATAAATCAGACATTAGTTAATGAGCAATAAATAGAAATGGAGCCAAAATGCTACCTCTATGTGGACTCAAATTTTTCTGCTGACGAACCCGAAGAAGCCAGTGAGGGGAAGCCAATTAAGTATTCAATCAGGACAGACCCATAAAACTGCGTGCACTGTGAGGGGGAAACCATCAAAATTCGGGAGTTTTGATCTAAGGGGTATTTCCCCGTAGTCGAATTCGTAAAAGTGTGCTCAACTATAACAAATATATTTTTCAATTGAAAAAAATCTTTGAAAGATGGCAAGATTGAAAACCCTCCGGTTTGTGTAATCGAATAAAACGTAGGACCAGGTAGGTCCAGCAATATCTCTTACGATAAGAGTATAATAAATTCGGAAATCTACCAAGATCCAGTATTTCCTGTAGTTACTGTCGCCGAGTCTGTGCAACTACTTAGCTTTGAAACAAGGTTCTATACAGTACAAAAGTATATGCGCATTTCTATATGTTCATATGTCGAGAACTGTAAAAATTGATTTTGGTCTACTAATGTCAAGCACCACACTGGCACTTGTTGGTCTCTCTCTCTCTCTCTCTCTCTAGCATTTTAAGTCTCATATTGTTTGAAAATAGTAAAAATTATTATTGTAATTATTAACGAGCATTTTTTTGTAATAATAAGGTATATCTGTGAATAACTAAATAAAAGTGAATTTAAATACTGCTAAAGACTCTTTAATGGATGTTTGAATTTACTTTACAGTAACAGTATGTAGCATTTGACATTTTATGCAATTTAGAAAATTATCCACAAGCATCTCAATAAGGAGCATTTTAAAAACTAATTTATCACCACATATTAAAAAATATGATGTGGGTAACACATGACTTTCCTTATATAATTCAATGAATTTACTACTTTTACAGTTTAAAAAAATGTTATTCTCATAGTAGATACTTATATTCTTTTCAAGATATTGAATTTTCTTCAATTAGGCGTCATTTTCATTGATTTAGAGTCATTTTTATCAATTTGGCTAGATTTCCGTTAATTTGGCAACAATTAAAAATGTCGCTAAATTCGTCGCCAAAATCTCGCCAAGCGTTATGGACGGAGAAATAAGTTATTCTTACAGCAGATAAATGACTATTGGCGTTCAAATACAAAAGTATTACTCGATGTATCTTTTTCCATGAATGGAACGAGCTAAATCCATGAGAATGATGTCACCCAATTTATCGCATGGTATTACATATGAAAAGTGAACATGTTTCTCAATAGGAAATATTTCTTTGTTTTATATGACTTTTTGATAATTTTTTTGAAAAATGCGCAATATCTTGAGAACTGTTCATGTTAGCGTTCTAAAATTTATGTCAATCGTTTTCTAATGAAAAATTACATAAGAAATGTCTATTTGCGTAACTTTATTAGCGGTTTTGATTTTTTGACGATTTTTTCAAAATTTCATTCGAATATTTAGGGGGGTTCTGAACATTCGATTACGAATAAAAACAATAGACTTCCAGTGTTTACGGATTTTGATTTTTGTACCAAATTTCGTTCGAATCAGTCCATTCGTTCGTCAGTTATCGTCTCCAAAGACTCACCGACACACACACACACACACACACATACTTTCAAAACACACACACACACACACAGACATCACTTCAAAAATGTTTGATTCGTGATCAGGGATGCTTGAAACGTGTTCTTCCGTCAAAAACTCGAATTCGAATTTTCGACCCCGTCACAATATTTTCCTTATACATTATGTATATAAGGAAAGTAAAAATTATATTTTATATATACTACAAATGATATAATTGACATCACAATTTTGGAGATGAATTTATTTACATGAAATATTATTTGAAATTTATTTTCAGAATGATCAGTTTAAAGAAATGTGACTGGGAATGGGATATATCGTATGGCATAAAGACGGATAAGCTGCCAGGAAAATATGTGGATAAGGAACAATTTAGCGTTATATTTAAGCACAAATGCAATAACAATGGACAATACAGAGTTTTCAATGACTAGCTGGATCTTTTTGAACAATGCTAGGGAATAAACAAAACCTGAAATTAAAAATACAACATGGGCACAAATAGAAGAAATAAATATGCATATGTGAAACCAGGAGACATTTTGGCAGTGGTAGTATACGTAGATTTATGATATCTTACCAAGCAAGACAAAATCCCAGACTCAATGGCACCAGTTTACAACAGCCCTGGCCCGAGAGATCAGGAAGACAAAAAATAAGGGCTGTAAAGACAATAGTTTAGTTAAAGAATTAACCAATGAGATAGCGTTGATGCATCGCTCTGAGGACAACCAATGCAATACGGAGGGCGTATCTGGACCTCAGGCAAAACGATGTGGCAACAGGCAGAATGTTCAACAGACAAGATAACATATTCATTAAGTTACACATGCAGTGAGCAGTCGATATTAAGAAGTGGTGTAAAAAGTCCACTTTAAGAGTGAGATACACACAGTCATGAGTCTCTGTGTCAGTAGTGTGCATCATAGAATTGATGAGGCAATGAAATGAGAAATATGCTGTTGTGTACAAATAGAGCACATATGTACAATATATGGGGTTTTTATTTTCGTTAATCAAAGAATTGATAAAATATATTGGTAGTCCAACATTTATTGACATGCTGGACGGTAAGAACATTTTTTTACGTTACTTCTAAATACGGAAATCCTTGATGATACACAACCCGGCGTCTTCAACTCTTCAATGGCGTACAGGACGCAACAGATCGACCAGAACCCGTGGATCTCGGTATTAAAGTTGTAGTGCTTGTTTTTCTCGATTAGTATAGAACCAGTTTGAATATTGATTAACCTTTTGCTCACGGGTTGGACAACGTCAGTCCCAAACGAAGAACCGCTCAAAAGACAGGTATTTGATATACCCTATACCAAACAGTTCGATTCCCATTTGCAGACATTGGAGTCCAAGAACGCCAATGTCCGTAAAAGGGAATCGGACTGTTTGGGATGGGGTATGGCAAATAGTCTTTGTAAGAGATTCTTCGTTAGGGATTGACGCTGACTCACCCGTAAGCAAAAGGATAAGAAGGAGTCAGTGATAATGGAGAAAAAAGTCCCGCGATAGAAGAAGGAGTTCCCAGCTTTTTAGCTAAGCGCATCCATCAGGTGTCAAACCACGGCGAAAGCGAGTTCCATCGAGGTTCGAGGGATCGGCTAATTTTGTTTTTATTTTTGTGTTTAGAGGGATGCATTTCTGTATCAAACTCGAATTTGAATTTTCGTTAATGCTGTTTAATTTGTTAAAACATTGTTTATTATGTAAGAGGTGTAAGTAAATGTATATAGATGTATAAATATTAGGCGAGTAAATGTACATATATCAAATATATTAAATTAGTAAAATTTAAATTTTGTTTTTTTTTTAAAGCTCGACCTAATATAATGTTTGATTAGTACATATTACTGATATATAATATGTTGTTGTTGAGACCCAGACCGTCCGACCTACCAGAAAGGTGCAAGGTAACTGTTTGGACGGCCGGGAAGTGCCACCCAATTTAGACCGGAACCCAGTGGGGGAGGCATCCACAGGGACCGTACCCTCCTTCCCCTACCACCAACCACTCGGAAGGACTTACGGACCCACATGATATATAATATGTAAAAAAGTTAGTGATTACAACAAGACTCTGTGTTTAAACTTGTAGTCAGCAATTCATGAAAAACTTCCAGTGTTCGAAAATGACAATTATAGAGTTGCTGATGACACCTTTCCTTTTGGTTCTGTTTACTTGTGTAAGGAGGAGTGTATGTGAAACCAGGAGACATTTTGGCAGTGGACGTGTACGTAGATTTCTGATATCTACTAAGCCAGACAAAAGTGCAGACTCGTAGGCCCTAGCTTACAACAGCTATGGCCCGAGAGGTCAGAAAGGCAAAAAATAAGCGCGCTTCAATTACAGATGTGGTCGAGTCAGAGAAGTTACTGGAGGCCATTCCGGAAACCAGCAGTTTCATTAAAATGTAACCAATGAGGAAGCGTTACTGTATCGCCCTGAGGACAGCCAAAGAGATACGGAGGGCGTATCTGGACCGCACGCAAGACGATATGGCAACAGGCAGAAGGTTCAACATACGAGATTAAATATTCATTAAGTTACACATGCAATGAGCAGTCGATATTAAGAAGTGGCGTGAAGAGTCCAATTTAAGAGTGAACTACAGACCGCCACAAGTCTATGGGTCAGTATTATGCTTCACAAAATTGAGGCAATGAAATGAGAAAGATGCGTTCTTGGACAAATAAAATGCAGAATGTACAAGATAGCGAGTTTATGTTTGAGTGCAATGTCAAAACACAATAACGAAAATCCAAAGCTTATAGTAAATATTGAAAGGTGGTGCAACAATAGATGACCCATAATCGGTTCACAGTCTAAAGACAAGAACGGAGGTATGTACTCATCAGCTTTTAGAAAGTGTCATAATGATTTTAGGCTAGTAAATGCCTGGTCTCACACACCCAATCTCTCCTTTAAATATATATGTATAATTATTGTAATTTAATCATAATTATAATATATTTAATAAATAAAATTTCTTTGAAACATACAATGGGTCAAGTTCATTATGTAGTATGTTATTTAATACTTATTTTAGGAGCTCTTACGAAGAAATAATGGCAGGTTATGATGCGGCAACAATAAAATGCACTGCTTTGCGATTTACGATCATGTTAATGCTGAGTAATTTCATAATTGTAAACTCTAACCTTGAAGTTTCTTTCACCACAGCATACACTCAAGTCCAAAAGTTACGCATAGTTGTTGTTTATGTGAAAATTTCAGGAAATCTACATCGAAAGGGAAGGAAACGCGATATACGAGTGCAATAGGGTTATAGAAAACAATGCAAAACAAGGAAAATAACAACTTTTATTATTCTAAGAAAAGGGTGGAATGAAAAAGCGTCACAATACGAGTGTCAACCTCAGTGAACCAGAATGTTTAAAACAATGTTATGCTGCAGTTTAATACGGTTTGTAAGAACCTGGGGTAACCACGCTTGCTGCACAAAGGTTTCACATACTTTCGATGAGAATTTGGATGATTTGTGTGCTCATAATTCCAAACCTCAAGATGAGCAGTTTTCAATCACGGAACCGAGCTTGGTTTGTAGCGGAGAGCTGCAAGATGCCACCGGCGCATATCCCAGACATGCTATATTAGATTCAGTTAAGGAGAGTTGGTAGGCCACTGCATGTGCTGGATATCTTCAGTTTGAAGGAAGTCGTCGACCAAGGTCGCGCGGTCAGGAGGCGCGTTGTCATCCATGAATATGGAATCAAGACCAACAACACCTCGAAACAATCGAACGGTAGGCTCAAGGACTTCGTCTCTGCATCGTTGACCAGTAACTTACCCCGTGTCAAAGATATGGAGGTCTATGCTGTCATCCATCTTGATGTCCGCCAAGACCATGGCTAACACAAATGGAAAACGTTGCCTTACCGGAATGTTTCCCGGGTAAAGCGCGTTCCACATTCTCTCCAGATCGTAATACGATGAGAATCAGTTTTCAGGCTAATCAAGGACTCGTCACTGAACAGGACATTGATTTACTGTTGTCCACTCCACTGCCGATGTTCCAAACTCCACTGCAAACGCATGCGCCTATGCTTTGCGCATGCCGACGTCGACTGAACTGTTTTGCACATGCACAATGATATATCTTCGTCCCACGATTCTCCACAACTGATTGTGAACCATTGTATCCATATTAACTCCGAATTTTTTGCATTTTACGAATTATGTTTAACTTTTGGACATGATTGTACATGTATAAGTAATGGTTTAGGAGTCCATATATGCGTGTCAATTAGAAAGCAGAATAAATAAAAGTCCAATCAATCTGTAAAAATAACATTAGTACACTAGAACTATTAATTGTAGTTCTATGCTTCTCATTAGCTCGGATTTTATTAATCCTGATTTGGTTCTTTCATGTAGACTCCACGACATGGGTTTTTACATCCCCCTATTTCTTCAATTTATACCCATTGCATCTTTAATGTTTTTACTTATTGAAAAACTCAGGACATATTTCTGTAGATTATTAACGTAACGAATTTTACCCCGCATCAATTTATTTCAACATTTGCAAGTATCCCCATTAAGATCAAATGTTTGACTCATCTGTATGGACTCTAACTGTTTAACACATACTCAAATCATCACGAAATTTAAATTTTCATTATTACGTCCTGATTCATAAATAATGTATTCGAAATAACTAAATTATAATAAATTGTATTTTTAATTAATCTTAATAAAAGCTTTTGGAAGACATTTTAAATATATAATATGGATTTAGGTATACACTAGCCGAATACCCGTTGAAAATCAACGGTATCGCAATAAGCAACCCCTGAATAATGTAAATTTTTTAATAATTCGATTTTCACATTTGTTCGACAAATCGAATATTTTGGTGTGCAGAACCCCCTAAAGAAGAAAATATTGGGAAACTAAATTTGCGCATTTCTTCCTTTCGAATTATTTACCCGTACACTACATTAAATTCTATCTCATCCCGAGACACCCCTATATTATTATTTCTCCTTTGGACCTTTTTTCTGTGAAGCACACCCATAAATGAACATTTTTGAAAAACTCTCTTTGTCTTGGGTTTTTTATCAGATGATTGGCCCATAAACCTAATATCAAGCCTCTGTCACATTTAAAAGGAAGCGTGCCTCATTTATTCCGAAAATCGAACATATTAGTGTGCGGCATCCCTTAAAGTAGCAAATATTGGAAAGCTGAAATTTCACGCTTTCTTCTTTTCAAACTATCTACCCGTACACCAAATTTGAAGTCTCTATCCTATCGAGAAGCATTTTTTTCTATCACTTCACTTTTCGAACGTTTTTCTGTGTAGCACCCCGTTAATGAACATTTTTGTCAAACTGTATTCATGTTTGGTGTTTTTGTCAAATAGTTAGCCCATATACTAAATTTCAAGCTTCTATCACATTGTAAAGAAGGCGTTTTTCATTTGTTCGGCAAATCGAAAATTTTAGTGAGCGGCACCCCCTACAATAGCAAAAGTTTGAAAACTGAAATTGCACACTTTTCTTCTTTCCAACTATTTACCCGTACACCAAATTTGAAGTCTCTATCTCATCGTGAAGTATGCATTTCTAGCATTTCATCTTTCGAATGCTTTTGTTTGGAGTACCCACCCCCTTAACTATACATTTTTGAAAAACTCTATTCTTTTTCTGATTTCTATGTGATGATTCGCCCATATACCAAATATTAAGCCTCTATCACCTTTTGAAAGGGGCGTTTCTCCTTTATTCCGAAAATCGAACATTTTAGTGTGCGACACCCCCTAAATTAGAAAATTTTGGTAAACTGAAATTATACATTATCTTCCTTCCACTCTATCTACCCTTACACCAAATTTGATATCTCTATCTCATTCCGAATTATGGTTTTTTATCAATTCACTTTTCGAACGTTTTACTCTGGAGCACCCCCTTAAACGAACATTTTTGAAAACTATATTTGTCTATATTTGTCATTTGAACTATATTTGTCTTGGGTGTTTCCATCAAATGATTAGTCCATATACCGAATTTCAAGCCTCTATCAAATTTTAAAGGATCGTTTTCTCATTTATTCTGCAAATCGAATATTTTGGTGTGCGGCACCCCCTTAAGAAAAAATATTGGAAATCTGAAATTGCACGCTTTCTTCCCTTCGAACGATTTACCAATACACCAAATTTGAAGTCTCTATCTCATCGCAAAGCATGATTTCCTATCATATCACTTTTCGAAAGTTTTGGTGTGCTGCACCTCCCCCTTAAGTAGAAAATATTGGAAATCTGAAATTGCACACTTTCTTCCTTTCGAGTGATTTACCCATATACCGAATTTGGAGTCTCTATCTCATCGCAAAGCATGCTTTCCCGTCATTTCACTTTTCGAACGTTTTGGTGTGGGGCACCCCCTCTATAGAACGTTTTCGAAAAATTCGATTTTTCCAGGGGGTTTTATCGAACGACCGAGCCGTGTACCAAATTGCAAGTCTCTATCTATTCGTGAAGTGCCTAAAAAAAGGTGACGGACAGACAGACGGACAGACAGACAGACGGACACTTGCCAATTAGTATATTGGAAATCTGAAATTGCATACTTTCTTCCTTTCGAACAGTTTATCAATACACCAAATTTGAAGTCTCTATCTCATCGCAAAGCATGCTTTCCTATCATTTAACTTTTCGAAAGTTTTACTGTGAGGCACCCCGTTAAGTAGAAAATATTGGAAATCTGAAATTGCACACTTTCTTCCTTTCGAACGATTTACCCATACACCAAATTTGAAGTCTCTACCTCATCGCAAAGCATTCTTTCCTATCATTTCCCTTTTCGAAAGTTTTAGTGTGCGGCACCCCCTTAAGTAGAAAATATTGGAAATCTGAAATTCCACATTTTCTTTGTTTCAAACGATTTACCCATACACCAAACTTGAAGTCTCTATCTCATCGCAAAGCATGCTCTCCTATCATTTCACTTTTCGAACGTTTTCGTGTGCTGCACCCCCCCCCACTTAAGTAGAAAATATTGGAAATCTGAAATTGCACACTTTCTTCCTTTCGAGTGATTTAAAGGAAGGATTTTGGTATATTTTGCAATTTTAATTTATTAATTTCTAAAGTCAAATCTTGAACCTGTGTTGTAAGTAACATTTCTTTCAGTTCGTTATGTGATTCTTCTGGAGTCCTATCATTAAGAATTATTTCAAACAGTTCGGCATCTTTTATGGCATCTTCAAACCGCTGCGGATCTTTTTTCTTCACTTCAATTGCCAAATCAGGGCGTAATGCGCTAATGAATTTTCCCAACATTATTTTATTGGTTATTTTCTCTACCTCTCCATCTGTTGTATCCTTAAGTTTCAAAAATTTACGCGCTGCGTTTTTTATTTTTAGCACAAGCTCGTCCACTGACATATCAGGCGTTTGTTTTATTTTATTGAAAGCGTCCTGTTCTTGCGTTATCGTTATTCTGTTTGAAAATTTATTTATTAGTAATATTTTTATTTTATCAAACTCCTTTTCGTTTTGTAATTCAGGGTTTTGAATTAAAAACTGCATAGCCTTATCTTTTAATCTGGTTTTAATGATAGCCACTTTATGCTCTTCCTTCCAACTTGCTAACTCCGCTAATTCATCAAATTGTTTTATAAAGAAATTTATATCTTCCTCCTTACTCCCACTAAATAATGGCAGGATCTGCATTACTGGAATATCCATATTTTTATTATTTCTATCCAATTTACTATAATTTTTATTTGATATTTTTGAATCTTCTTTCAAACTTGAACTTTTCACCACTTTTTTAACTGGTCCCATTCCTATATCCCATTTTTCTAATTATACCTTTGATCTCATTTAAAAGAACCATTTTTTCCATTTCATTGATAAAACTTTACATAATCATACATATAACATAAGGAGAAATGAGAATTGTGCACAATATTTTCACAATCATCTATGTCGCCACCAGTTGTCCAACCTTATCAATATTTATTTTTTATTATTATTATTCCTTTTATTTTTATTAATTTCATAAATCCTTATTTTATTCCCGTTACTGCTAAAGTCACGAGCACCAAATGTGCCGATTATTAATTTTGTTGATTAAAATTAATATTGTCAAAAAATGCATTTTACATTAACTTAATTATTTATTAGTATATTAATTATACATGTAATCTGTTCTAAAACTTACTGCTGTGTACATTGCGTTGGTGGCCGCAAAACCCACCTATTTCTGTGCTTAACGGGATACTAAGTTAACAAACTAAAAATTAAGGTTAATAGTAAAGGAACAAACATTTATTTATCACATACTCAATTTACACTCTTTAGTTTTACAAATTAAATAAATATCACAATAGTGGAATACATCTCAATGGTAGTTCGGGGGGTGTAATGCCAGATGAATTGATATTTGGTTGGAGCACGTGGTGGGATGCATTAATTAGCTTTTCCTTAACACAAATTTAGACAAAGAGGTTATCCTCATATAGTTTAATTGTACAGTACCTGATCTTCTTTCATATAACTTGGGTAACACCGATGCTTTGTCACACTTTACACTTGCAATACCAGATGAACATGAGCTCTCCTTCGAATTCCTATATCAGAGACGCACACACAACTCTTAACTCTGCTACCGTCGCTTCTTCTTGACTAGTCTAACTCCAACAGCCTGCCTTGACCAATTCTGACCCCCACTTCGAGCAACTCTCACTTATATCCCTTTTTCGGTCGGCGGTCCACGTGCTGAAATGTAGAGCTGAGAGCTAATCCGTAGACATGGCGTCGCCGTCTCGGTTGCCGCCAAACGGCTTAGTGCGGTATGTAAACATGGGCGTGGTATGTAAGATATGGGGCCACCTGTATATTATCGCCCATCTGCTTAGCGTGGGGATAATCCGCCCGCATTCCTGATTCCATTATTTTTTAATCCTTCCAAATATTTATTACTTTACATTTCTGGCATTACATTCTCACCCCCCCGCGAAAAAAAAATCCAAAAGTTACTCTCTCACAGTTTCACCCCAGTGGTAAGAAATTAAGTTCACAATGGTTCCTCGCAAACACATAAGTTCATCCATCGTGAGAAAGGCTGAGTTCCACTTTTTAGCCTCGTACAACTCATAGCTTTGATAGTTCTTTGTAGTTTCTTGATAGTTCCCTGTCAAGTTAGTCCATTATTCATAATTGACATAATGTACCATAAATTACATGAGGATTACCAACATTCACATTATTATTAAATTGTAAATTTTGATATATATTATTTGCAATGCATAATTTTCATTTCTCGTTTTACATAATTATTTACATACGACATATCATTACATAACAGCATTCATTACTTTTTTATTATTATACATTTTCTTGTTATCATTTCATTTTGTAACATATTGTAGTAGTGCAACTATCAACTTCCGATTCTTGGTTATGGTTGAATTCCATACCACCATATTATTTATAAATTACTTTGTTATTTCACTTTTTTTTTTTTTTTTTTTTTTTTTTTTTTTTTTTTTTTGAACTTGCCATATATGTAATGTCAGAAATACATAACATACTTTTTGAAATATACTTATATCCACAATTTAAAACATAAAAACATATACATATACACTCAATTATCACTTTCTATTTATGACATTAATTACAAACTTTTTACATATTTTTCATATTCTTTGTTTTATGAAATTACTATTTACAACAATTCGAGGGCGAAAATTATACCCTCTGGCATTATAACAAACCTCATCATCATTTCTATTATTTTCACAGTTTAATTGCTTTTCTTTAGTGACCTTCCCTTCCTTAATTTGACTTTGATCATTATTTCTAATCACTTTCTCATTTTGATTTTTTTCTTTGTCCTGTGTGTGTGTGTGGTTTGATTCGCTTTCGTCACTATCTTTCAAATATTGTTTTCGCTCCGCTGCCATGTATAGTTTATTTATGTGCACTTTATAAGTTTTATTTTCATCACTTTTAAGACATATTATAACATTATTATTTCGGACTAATTTCGTAATTCTAAATGGTCCATCATATCGATCCTCTAATACCCTTGGTTTTAGGAACTTTTTTAGGTACACTGTCGCTCCTATAAATATATCGTTTTTTCTCACTATTTTATATTTCTTTATTTGTTTGTCATTTATCAGCTTTTGTTGTTCCGATGCGTCTTTCACGACTTTATCTATATTTTTTAAATGCTGTGCCACATAATTTTTATAATTATTTACATCACTATACATTATATCTATTTCTTCCTTACTTGGTATGTTTGTTTGTTTAATATTTTCAAATGGCAATGATAAATCTCTAAGATAGAACAGGAATGAAGGCTCAAATCCTGTATTACTGTTAATAGTGTTATTCACATAAAACTTAAACCATTTTAAAGATTCATCCCATTCAAACGTAGTCTTTGACAAACACATTATACATTGTTTCATGTCTCTGTGTATTCTTTCACAACGACCTAAAGAACTTGGGAAATAAACCGAACTGTATCGCCTTTCAATATTTAATGCATTTGTAAAATCTATGTATTCTTTACTTTTAAAAATTTGAGCATTATCGCTTTGAATAATAATTGGAACTCCATAAGTTGTCACGAAGTTTGTTAGCTTATTCACTATTGTTTTAGCAGTAATGTCTCTGACTGCATAGGCCTCAAAGTATCGTGAAAACATGTCTACAATTGTAATTACAAAATTATTTCCTCCATTACTGCGCGGTAGTTTTCCTACGCAATCCAGTTGTAAATATATTCCTGGTTTTAATATTTCTGGCATAGCCTGAAGTCTGGCTGGTGGTATATTTTTGTGTTTTACTAATAAGCATTGATTACAAGACTTACAAAAATTTTCCACGTCTTGGAAAGCCCCTATCCAAAAATATTTTCTTGAAAGTAATTGGTATGTCTTTTTTACTCCGAAATGAGGGAAATGTGCTATCTCTATTATCTTTCCCTTTAGCGAGTGCGGTATTACAATCTTATTCTCATTTATTTTCCTATACGTTTGTCTTTTATTTTCCTTCTTTACCATTAACAGTTTATTTTGGCTATCAATATAGTATACCTTGTTATTGTGATATCGGTTTCTTCCTTTTTGTAATTCCTCTCTAATTTTACTTAATTTTTCATCTACCATTTGTTGCTCTAATATTTTCTCCACATTTATCTCATCATTTTTAATTAAAGTATTTACATATTTGATTTGGTTATCATTGTCAAATACATATCTCGAGCAATAATCACTTGCGTTATTTTCACCTTTTTGATATTTGAATTTAAAATCATACTGACTTATGTCAATTAGCCACCTCGATATGATATTTGGCATTTTATCTAATTTTATGTGGTACATAAGGGATTTTGCGTCACTCAGCAAGGTGAAACTCCTTCCGAACAGATATTCTCTGAAGTGTTGTAAGGATGCGTGTATAGCTAGCAATTCTAGCTTTATTGCAGGATAACGCTTCTCTGCCGGGTTCACAGGTCTTGAATAAAATTCGATAACATGATCGACTCCATTTACCCTTTGCATCAAAATACTACTAATTCCCTTACCTGAGCCATCCGTAGTTAAGACAAACGGGTTTACTTCATCAGGCTGTCTTACAACTGGTTCTTTAAAAATTGCATTTTTTAATTTTTCAAAAGCTTTTCTACATTCATTATTCCACTCGAACCTAACATTCTTTTTTGTCAAATTTACCAACGGTTCTGCAATTTGTGCATAATTTTTTATCAGACCTCTAAAATAGTTTGTTGTCCCAAGAAAGCTTTTTACTTGTTTAACCGTTTGGGGTTGTTTGAAATTTTGCACTTTTGCACAGTTTTTTATTGATGGGCTTATACCATTCGCATTTACTTTATATCCTAAAAATTCAATTTGCGATTTGCATATCTGTAACTTCGCCGGGTCGAGTGTTAAATTATTTTCTTTCAATCTTTGGAAAACAATTTTGATTTTCTCTAACATTTCGTCGTTATTTTGTGCGCATATGACTAAGTCATCTAAGTAAAAGTATATTTTTAACTCTGATAGATCTCCTAACACTTTGTTCATTAAAAGTTGAAAATATGCTCCTGAGTTTTTAAGACCAAACGGAATTCTTTTAGGATTAAAATTTCTCATAAAAGTTGTGAACGTTAAGGCCTTTCTATCTTGTTTTCTTAGTTCGATCTGAAAAAACGCCGCCTTCAAATCCATAACTGTATAAATTTTACTACCAGCGATATTTTGTAATATATCCTTCACCTTTGGTAAGTTTATTGGCAAAAGTGGTAAATACGCGTTTATGGCCCTATAATCAATAGCAAGTCTATACTTAGGTTCTTCATTTGGTTTACTTGGTTTCTTTACAAGAATAATGGGACTAGCGTACGTGCTTTGCGAACTTTCAATAATGTCATTTTCCAATAATTCCCTAATTTCTTTTTGCGCAATTTCTCGTACTGCTCTCGGAATTGGGTATGGTCGACTCTGAATAGGATAATTGTGCATAAGTTCGATTTTCGGTACTATTTCTGATGTTTTACCTAGGGTAGCATATGACTTTGAAAAAACCTCTGTATTGGTCATCATTAATGCAATAACTTTATTTCTATCTTCCTTATTTAAGTGCTGTACTTGAAAATCGTCTGGAGATATTTCTTTCTTTCTTAATTCCCGAATTTGTTGATAATCTGTTTTATTTAAATTTTGAATATTATTAATTTCCAACGTGGGTTTACTGCTTTTATTTTTTGTATCAACAATTTCGATTTGTTCTGTTATTATACCCACGTTCATATTTTTATTAAGTGTAATTTGGCAATTTTTTTCATTGTATAACAACATTCTAATCTTATTTTTATTTTCTATACTTTGGATCGCTTCCTCCGTGATTAATGTTCTTGCCATTTTTATTGGAGAAAATAAAACATCCTGTCCCTCATTTAATTCCTGTGACAAAATCAATTGGACTATTTCTGACTCCCCTGGCTTTAATGTTATTTTTCTTTTCAATTTACATTATCGCGAGTGCTACAATTTTGCATATTAGAGTTTTTTCTATCGTTATCGCTTTCATTATCCTCGCTTATTCTACCTTCATTCTCATTATTGAATTCATTACAACAATTATTTATTTCCTCATATTCGTCGTCATCATTATCATCGCTTATTCTATCTTCATTCTCATTATTGGATTCATTATAACAACTATTTATTTCCTCATATTCGTCGTCATCAGTATTATAATTTTCATAATTACTATTATATCTATTTTCATCGCGAATTCCCTGGCTTTGTGGTTTTTGTTTTGAATTCTGTATTGGGTTTGTATTTTCACTTTTATACAATTTAATCGCAGTATTCCCAAATTGTACTTCGTTATCTTTTGTATTTAAAATTGCTTTATGTGAGGATAAAAAGTCGTAGCCTAAAAGCATTTTATATTGCCCCTGAAAGTTCCGTTTTGTCACGAAAAAATAATTTTTGCATGCCTTTTCCCCAATTCTAAATGAAAATTGAATGCAATTTAAAAATTCTATATTTTCTTTAGTAAACGTCTGAAGTATTACTCTTCTGGTTATGTATTTTATTTTTACATTTCTATTCTGTTTTAGTTTTTGAAATGTTTCCAAATCTATAATACTAACTTGAGCCCCACTATCAATTACACTTATTATTTTTATTCCTTTGCAATCTATTTCTACCATCGGTAATTGTGGGCTAGATACGTTTTCACATTCGCTTGAAAGGATACTTTTGGTATCATATTTTGCTTTATCATTATTTTCATAATATTGTCCTTTCTTCAAATTTGTATAGTTTTGCCAGTCATCTCCATTTTTGTTATTTCTATATGTTTGTGAACCGAATTTATTTATTTCTCTGGAATTTGTACGATTCGTTCCTTGGTCCCAAATTCCAGCTCTTAGTTTAAATTACTATTATTATTGTTTCTCTCATATGTGTTTGATCTTATATTTCTTCCGTTGCGCCCCCTAAAATTTCCTCTTATACTTTGCCTCTCTCTATTTTCTATGTTGGTTTCTGATTGATCGTAATAATTTCTTTGATCATTATTATTTCCTTGATATTCCCTATTATTTCTATTATATCCTCCTCGTTCAAAATTTCTGAGATTTTCGTTTCTGTTTCCTCTGATATAATTTGTTTGCTCCAACCCATATTGCTGATAATTCATTCGTTTGGGATTCCTTGCAAATGCAGTATTACACTCATTGTACCAGCAATCTGAGAAATAATGTCCATTTTTTCCGCAACCTATGCAAAAAACAGCTCGTTCCATGGATTGATTTGGTATATTTTGCAATTTTAATTTATTAATTTCTAAAGTCAAATCTTGAACCTGTGTTGTAAGTAACATTTCTTTCAGTTCGTTATGTGATTCTTCTGGAGTCCTATCATTAAGAATTATTTCAAACAGTTCGGCATCTTTTATTTTCTTCACTTCAATTGCCAAATCAGGGCGTAATGCGCTAATGAATTTTCCCAACATTATTTTATTGGTTATTTTCTCTACCTCTCCATCTGTTGTATCCTTAAGGTTCAAAAATTTACGCGCTGCGTTTTTTATTTTTAGCACAAGCTCGTCCACTGACATATCAGGCGTTTGTTTTATTTTATTGAAAGCGTCCTGTTCTTGCGTTATCGTTATTCTGTTTGAAAATTTATTTATTAGTAATATTTTTATTTTATCAAACTCCTTTTCGTTTTGTAATTCAGGGTTTTGAATTAAAAACTGCATAGCCTTATCTTTTAATCTGGTTTTAATGATAGCCACTTTATGCTCTTCCTTCCAACTTGCTAACTCCGCTAATTCATCAAAGTGTTTTATAAAGAAATTTATATCTTCCTCCTTACTCCCACTAAATAATGGCAGGATCTGCATTACTGGAATATCCATATTTTTATTATTTCTATCCAATTTACTATAATTTTTATTTGATATTTTTTAATCTTCTTTCAAACTTGAACTTTTCACCACTTTTTTAACTGGTCCCATTCCTATATCCCATTTTTCTAATTATACCTTTGATCTCATTTAAAAGAACCATTTTTTCCATTTCATTGATAAAACTTTACATAATCATACATATAACATAAGGAGAAATGAGAATTGTGCACAATATTTTCACAATCATCTATGTCGCCACCAGTTGTCCAACCTTATCAATATTTATTTTTTATTATTATTATTCCTTTTATTTTTATTAATTTCATAAATCCTTATTTTATTCCCGTTACTGCTAAAGTCACGAGCACCAAATGTGCCGATTATTAATTTTGTTGATTAAAATTAATATTGTCAAAAAATGCATTTTACATTAACTTAATTATTTATTAGTATATTAATTATACATGTAATCTGTTCTAAAACTTACTGCTGTGTACATTGCGTTGGTGGCCGCAAAACCCACCTATTTCTGTGCTTAACGGGATACTAAGTTAACAAACTAAAAATTAAGGTTAATAGTAAAGGAACAAACATTTATTTATCACATACTCAATTTACACTCTTTAGTTTTACAAATTAAATAAATATCACAATAGTGGAATACATCTCAATGGTAGTTCGGGGGGTGTAATGCCAGATGAATTGATATTTGGTTGGAGCACGTGGTGGGATGCATTAATTAGCTTTTCCTTAACACAAATTTAGACAAAGAGGTTATCCTCATATAGTTTAATTGTACAGTACCTGATCTTCTTTCATATAACTTGGGTAACACCGATGCTTTGTCACACTTTACACTTGCAATACCAGATGAACATGAGCTCTCCTTCGAATTCCTATATCAGAGACGCACACACAACTCTTAACTCTGCTACCGTCGCTTCTTCTTGACTAGTCTAACTCCAACAGCCTGCCTTGACCAATTCTGACCCCCACTTCGAGCAACTCTCACTTATATCCCTTTTTCGGTCGGCGGTCCACGTGCTGAAATGTAGAACTGAGAGCTAATCCGTAGACATGGCGTCGCCGTCTCGGTTGCCGCCAAACGGCTTAGTGCGGTATGTAAACATGGGCGTGGTATGTAAGATATGGGGCCACCTGTATATTATCGCCCATCTGCTTAGCGTGGGGATAATCCGCCCGCATTCCTGGTTCCATTATTTTTTAATCCTTCCAAATATTTATTACTTTACATTTCTGGCATTACATTACCCATATACCAAATTTGAAGTCTCTATCTCATCGCAAAGCATGCTTTCCCGTCATTTCACTTTTCGAAAGTTTTAAGTGTGCGGCACCCCCTTAAGTAGAAAATATTGGAAATCTGAAATTGCACACTTTCTTCCTTTCGAACGATTTACCCATACACCAAATTTGAAGTCTCTACCTCATCGCAAAGCATGCACTCCTATTATTTCACTTTTCGAACGTTTTGGTGTGCTGCACCTCCCCCCCCCCCCTTAAGTAGAAAATATTGGAAATCTGAAATTGCACACTTTCTTCTTTTCGAACGATTTACCCATACACCAAATTTAAAGTCTCTACCTCATCGTAAAGTATGCTCTCCTATCATTTCACTTTTCGAACGTTTTGGTGTGCTGCACCCCCCCTTAAGTAGAAAATATTGGAAATCTGAAATTGCACACTTTCTTCCTTTCGAGTGATTTACCCATATACCAAATTTGAAGTCTCTATCTCATCGCAAAGCATGCTTTTCCGTCATTTCACTTTTCGAACGTTTTAAGTGTGTGGCACCTTAAGTAGAAAATATTGGAAATCTGAAATTGCACACTTTCTTCCTTTCGAACGATTTACCCATACACCAAATTTGAAGTCTCTACCTCATCGCAAAGCATGCTCTCCTATCATTTCACTTTTCGAACGTTTTGGTGTGCTGCACCCCCCCTTAAGTAGAAAATATTGGAAATCTGAAATTGCACACTTTCTTCCTTTCGAGTGATTTACCCATATACCAAATTTGGAGTCTCTATCTCATCGCAAAGCATGCTTTCAGGTCATTTCACTTTTCGGACGTTTTGGTGTGGGGCACCCCCTCTATAGAACGTTTTCGAAAAATTCGATTTTTCCAGGGGTTTTTATCGAACGACCGAGCCGTGTACCAAATTGCAAGTCTCTATCTATTCGGGAAGTGCCTAAAAAAGGCGTGACAGGCAGACAGACGGACAGACAGACAGACGGACAGACAGACGGACAGACAGACAGACGGACACTTGGCAATTAGTATATATAAATTCCCACTACGAAATGCATAGCTGAATATATAACTAGTTCAATATATACGCCCTTAAAAAAATTAAAATATATATACGCTGTTGAAATCCGTGTATTATACACTTTTGTTATGGGGTTATTATTGATATTAACTAGGTTTTGGAAAATTAATGTAATTAATTAATGATAATTACGAGTAGAAATATGGATAAAAATTTGTAGAAATTGCCGTAAATTGATAACGTCATGTAATTTTAACAGTAAAAATAAATTTATTACTTTCCTTATATACAATAACGTATAAGAAAAGTATTGTGGCGGTGTCGAAAATTCGAGTTCGAGTTTTCGACGGGAGAGCGCGTTTCAAGCATCCCTGATCATGAATCGAAACTTTTTGAAGTGATGTCTGTGTGTGTGTGTGTGTGTGTGTGTCCGTGAGTCAATGGAGACGATAACTGACGAACGAATGCAAAGATTCCAACGAAATTTGGTACAAAATTACAATCCATAAACACTGGAAGTCTACTGTTTTTACATGCATTCGAATGTTCAGAGTCCCCCTAAATTTTCGAGTAAAATCTTGAAAAAATCATCATAAAAGCAGAACCTCTAAAGAATTTGCGCAAATAGACATTTTTCATGTAATTTTTCATTAGAAAACGATTGACATAAATTTTAGAAAGCTAATGTGAACCGTTCTCGAGATATTGCACATTTAAAAAATAATTATCAAAAAGACATGTAAAATTACAAAAATATATTTCCTATTGAGAAACAGTTCACTTTTCATATGTGATACCATGCGATAAATGTAGTGACATCTTTCTCGTGGATCTAGTTCGTTCCATTCATGAAAAAATATACTTTGAGAAATACTTTTGTATTTCAATGCCAATAGTCCCTTATCTGCTGTAAGAATAACTTATTTATCTGTCCATAACGCTAAGCGAGATTTTGGCGACGAATTTGGGGGAATGTCGCCAACTTGGCGACTTTTTTAAATGTTGCTAAATTAACGAAATACTCGCCAAATGGATAAAAATGGCGCTAAATCAATGAAAATGACGACTCACTGACTATTATTCAATATATTGGAAAGAATATAAATATCTACTATAAAAATAATCTATTTTTTTTACTGTAAAAGTAGTAAATTTATTGCATTACTAGCAGCATACCCGTTCTTCGTACGGAGTATAAAATATAAAGAAACTTATAATTCAGAATCATATGCAAATTATGTTAAAATATTAAATTTATTGCTCCTAAAGAGAAGTTTATGAATATCTGTTCTCATCATGCAAAATTATCGTCACGGACAGATCTGAAGAATAAAACATCCTGGCCCCTTTCGAAAGCAAATATACTATGAAATTGAATCAAAATATTCAAAATAACGGTGCTAAAATTGTATGGGACCCATAGAATTTATATACTCGAATATTAGAAGATATAACCTGTATTAGTAGATTACATGTATAAATTGAAAATATCAATAAACCCGTAATTGATTCCAATATATGCCAGAATGAAAGCACTAAAATTATATATATATATATATATATATATATATATATATATATATATATATATATGCCTGTATGTTATATATATATATATATATGCCTGTATGTTAGTAGAAGATTACCCTTATTACAATATGAGTCTAAAAAATCTTTGCCGAAATAAAACAGATAACATTATAAATTAAAAATTTCAATTATCCCCGCAATCTTTATTCCAGAAGGTCGTAATTCATTCCAATATATGCCAATATATATCAAAATATATTCCTATATACCTGTACTACTTATATTCTCGTAGATTAGAAGATAACACGTGCATTTATAGAAGATTACTCTCACAACGTACAATATGTGAGTTTCAACAAATTTTGTCATAATAAAACAATGGTATAATAATTTGAAAATATCAATAATCCCTGAATCAATAATCGCCGAAAATATCAATAATAATAATATGTAACCTGAAGACCGTAATCGATATTATCCAGTCAAAAATGCAATGCCAATGAAATTTATTTTATATACTTATCTTTATTATTCAAATCGGAAAAGCTTTAATTAAAATCGTATGCCACATAACACATTGGATTTACATCCATTGCTAAACGATATGATATCAGGTGCTTCAAATAAATTGATGGAAATCATATCGTCTGAATAATGCTATCTCCATGAAGGATTTGGCGATATTTTCTTCAATTTAGCGATAACTTAAAAAATCGCCGAGTTGGAGAATAGAATTCCTAGGAAAAAGTTCCTGTTTTCATTAATATCTCTACAACCCCTGGTCTTAGAAACTCGAAACTTGAACAAAATATATGACGGGCTATTTGAAGGCTATCCACAAAATTTCATCAAATTCGGTTCAGCCGTTCTCCCGTGATGATGGGACAAACACACAGACAGACAGAGAGGCAGACAGACAGACAGATTTTCATTTTTATTTATATAGATATAAGGAAAGTCATGTGCTGCCCACATCAGATTTTTTCCTTATGATTGAATTTATTTACTCAAGGCACTGTCTTTTATATACCATTTTCTAAATTTTCAGACAAACAGTTTTGCTTACAAAAATTCTTTGTTGAAAAGGACCGGGTATAAAACAAAAGTTTGACACTTACGTCGGTCTCATTTTCTCGGTCTTCGGGTACTTGATGAATAGTTCAGTGATAAATCCTTGGATGTCTAAAGCTGATGTCAAAAGGGATTTTCCTGTCCTTACAAGAATATTTGAAGAGTAAATCTGACGAAGGACTGGAACATATAATTATTTGTAGAGTATTTCATGTTAACTTTAAATGTTACAAGTATTTATTTGTTCTTTACACAAAACAAGTTTGCAATTTTGATTATATGAGACACCTAAATATATTAGAAATCAACTTTTTAACACTTTACAACAAAGTCGAAAATTGTGTATGACTTTGTTCATTCATTCATTCTGTCTGTCTATCTGTCTGTCGGTCTGGCTATGTGTCTGTCCGTTAGCACGATAACTGCCGTAAAAATAACTTTATCAAAATGAAATTTTAGTATGTTGTTCAGACGGTCCGTGAGCTCTATGGGAATATAAATGAATATTAACACCCAATTAGTTTTGGTTTGAACCCGGGTTGAAAAAATGAAATACATTGAACCCTACAGGACGTCAAACATTTTTCAAACATTTTTAAGCTGATTTAAAATTCCCAAATTGCTTCGAAAATTTTATGAAATATTCAAATTATCCCATGAAATATATAAAAAATTTTCAGCAAAATATATTCAGTAGTTTTTTTAAATAAAAATTAAAATAATAATTACATATTTTATATGAAACGATCACGTGACCATTATATGAACAGATCACGTGACCCACTTCAAAATAAAAGACGACATCCATCTTGTGTCAAAATCGTGATTTTTAAAGTTCTTTTTAATTAATATTTATTGTTGCATCCGTCCTATAACCGCTTTATTTTTGCTTAAATTCTGTGCATCTAAGTACTGAAACAACGCAATTACAATATATTTGTGGTTAAATGATCATCCAAATTTGATTATTTCTACAACGAAGCCTAGTTTTCACTTATGGAAAATGTAAACAATAAACTATGTAGAATGATTTGTATAAAAATTGCTACATCTCTTTAACGCACAATTATTTAGCTCATGGGATCTACAATATAGCTGATATGAATGAAACATTCATTGATTTTACAGAGAGAAGGACGATTTTCTCGATGAAGTTTTAAGCATAGAGTTTAATTATTTGTAGCTCCATGGTCTTAAGTTTTTAAATAAAATAAATTATTATAGTATTGTGATGAATGAAATGAATTGAAAAATGTGTATGAATGAAATGCTGCTTTTATAGAGAGAGTCAGGTGTGTTATATTTCGATGACGTCATTTGAATAAATTTCAGTTGTTTTCGATAATGTTCAGCAGCAAGTCAAAAATAATTTCCTCTGTCCATGGAACAGAGCCTTCTTGTATTAGTGATAAAAAAAGCGAAATTTATCTCTACCAGCAGCAGTGACTCATATAGAAGATCAAATTGCCAAATTTCAATAATTATGATCTTTGCGAATAATTATGAAATTAGTAAGGTCGACAGATTGCAATCTCCGGGCAGAAATTCAGAGTAATTCTATACAATATCTGATACCATCCGTCAGCGCTGAACTATACTGAGAGAAATAACCAAAAGTACAACAACTGATATTTTATTAGATATTATGTTTCTAAAATTTTTATGTTCGGTAACCAATAAATGATATTGAGTAATGAATACATAATTTACAGGTAATTATTGGTTTCTTCTTTATTTACTTCTGCATTATCTTTCAGACTTTACGAAGGGCTGACGGAATTAGGCACCAAGGTAAGCATTTAGCTGAAAAACAGTTTAGGTGAACACGTCCACATCACAAAACACGCATACACATATGTATAAAACAGATTTACAAAACAGATTGATATATTTCTAAAAATATTCAAATTGTGTTCAGATGGTCGTAAATATGTTTATCAGTTTTAGTCTCGAGATTAAAAAAATCGCGAAAAAACTTTTTTATACCATAGTACAAGATAAACACTATAAATTATTAAGAGAATAAAGAAATTTTTAAATTGAAAACGTTTCATGTGACGGCTATATTGTCTTGAAGGTATGTCCTGACATATTATCATAGGGTCTTACGTAGTATTTAATTGCTTAGTATCTTACGTAGTATAGTAGTATCTTAGTATCGTACTTAGTATCTTACGGTCTTACGTAGTATTTAATTGATATAATCTCGGGGATAAGCTCATTTTTATCTAAATCACAGAGATCAAAATATTAAATAATAAAATGTGATATAAGATCCTGAGTTATTTTTCCGATTTCGATTTTTACATCCCCCGCCATTTCAAGACAATCACACTTATAAGGAATAAAGCCAATATCTATAGTATAAACGTTTATTGATTACGTTGAACTATAAAATAGCATTTACAATATATACTGTGAATCATAAACTTTTCAGCCTTTTCATTAGTATCAAATAATATAATCTACAGAAATTTGCCGTGGAAGACAAAGAAGGAAACAGCTGTTTGACACTTTCGTCGTTCTTACTCCCCCGGTCTATGGCTACTTGATAAATTGCTCAGCGATAAATCCTTGGATGTCTGAAGCTGATGTCAAAAAGGAGTTTACTGTCTTTCCAAGATATTCGAAGTGTGAAATTGCTACATAGCACTAAAATATAACCCTTTGGTGAAAGTCCAGGAATTATTATTAGCTATGTCCTGAATTTAAATTGATAATTGATTTAGAAAGTATTTTACAACGGTTTTTTCGAAAAATGGGATCTTTGAAATAAAAACTTAAAGCTATAAAATTAAAAGTACGCATAATGTATTTTATATAGGATGTACGTCTTGTACAGCAAAGTAAATGTAAAAAATACTTTTATCAAATTCTTATACAGGTAAATGTAGAACTAATTTATTTAAGATGCATTTCTCATTCATAATTCCAAATTCAATTGTGTTTTTAACGTTAATTTTGATGCCATATTTATATTTGCTATATTAATGTAGCTCAAACTGTATCAAATTTATATTTTTTCAATTTATCGAGGTTTGTGCAAAATTGAGGGGGCGGTCTTTACATTTTCAAACATCACCACTCCCACGCACATACCAATATTCCCAAACTTAAATTTCTGCTCTCTAAAAATAACATTTTCTCACAAAAATCCAACTAGAGTGAACATAAATTATAACGTGGGAGAAATATCCGTATTTAAAATTTATTGCAACTTAAACAGAGCAAGTTATTCATCTCAACTGAAAAATGACGATATATAAGGCAGTCCATATTGCAATTTCTAATGATGCAATTTTAAATATTTAGGTTAAGAGTTAAATATTAAGTTCCACACTTAAGCAGAATATCATTGGGGTTATTTGGAAATCTGAACAGGGGATATATGTAGACAGTATATGAGCTAGACAACATGCATTTGAATGATTTCAAACCTAGAAGGAATCATAGTATTCGTAATTATTTATATGTAGATGGTATAAACCAGACATTGGAATCCTTTTGATACTTGCAACTCAAACTCGGTATTTTTATTTTAAAAAATGGCCTCAATTAAATTGGAAAGGATTTTTTGCGAATAAGGAAGTGGATGTAATTGAGAACTTTTGTTACGCCGAATATGTGCATACATATTGAATTAAATAGCTTCATAGTGCAATATAAACACGTATGAGGATATCATTGCTTTGCAACCGTTATATGAAGTTTGGCAACAGTGATATGCATTCCAATAAAATGTAAACAACGGAGAGGGTGTCTTTTTGGAAAAGTATTTTAATTTATGTGTTTGACATGTAATTTGAAGAAATATAATAATTTAGAAGTTGGATTAGTAACCTACGGTTACGATTGCAGCTTATTATAAAATAAAGTTACTAGTTTCATATAACGCTATATACAAAGTTGCAAAGGGTCTTGCTACCCCGACCGGGAATCAAACCCTGGAACTCCGACCTGGACAGCCGATCCTCTACCGTTGAGCTACTGGAACTACATTCCGAGCTCTTATTGTTGAAGTGGACTCTGCATTCTTCACCCTCTAATGTCAGATTGGTGGACAACAGACAATCTGACTGACCACCGGTTTGCCTCCTGCTATAAATATTTTTATCCACGTTAGTATCCTGCGTGGTCGTTATCGTCTCAATTAGAAATCGGCGCTTTATCTTTAAGAGTCCTCCTTATCCATATTAGTCGTACCAGATTCATTTTCATACCGCACTAATCTACAGGGTTGACTTATCCGGGCATAATTGCAAAGCTTTGCTGCCCCAGGCAGGAATCGAACCTTGGATCTCCAAACTGGATATCCGACGCTCTACCGTTGAGCTACTGGAGCTAAATTTCAAGTTCTTAACGAAGAAGACACTTCAATGTATTTAATTGTGCCTCGTTTGATATAAATGTATAAAATGAATCATTGCATCTATATAAAATACTTTGCATGGATTTGTACCATAGAATGCTTAAATGATTATCAAGCTTGTTAACGATTGACAAAAATATAAACTTATAAGAAATTCTCACGGGATTCAATTTAAAGTTCCATCATGTCATTTTTGAGACGGTATTAAAAAAATCTGATGTGGGCAACACATGACTTTCCTTATATAATGTAATGGATTTACTACTTTCACAATAAAAAAATAGGGTTTTTTTATAGTAGAAACATATATTCTTCCAATGATATTGAATTTTCGACAATTAGTCGTCATTTTCATTGATTTAGCTCCATTTTTATTTATTTGGCGAGATTTTCGTTAATTCGGCAGCATTCAAAAGTCGCCAAGTTGTCGCTAAGTTTAGATTTTGATGATTTTTGCGGGCCATTTTGCAAAAAAAGGCAGACTATTTTTTTCCGAATTATACCAAAATCTAATCAGCACCAGGGTGGCCTACAAGTTACTTATCTACCAAATTTTGTGAAATACGGTCCATTAGTTTTTCAGTTAGAGTGGATAAAAGCTTTTGCGGGGCATTTCGCAAAAAAAGGCGGGTTCTTTTAACCCGAGTCATACCCAAAAACAATCAGCTCCAGATTCGTGCACAAGTGACTTACCTTCCAAATTTTATGAAATTCGGTCAATTAGTTTTTTAGTTAGACTGGATACAAAATCTGACAGACAGACAAAATCTGAATACAGACAGACAGACAGACACACAGACACACAGACACACACACAGACGTCACGCTAAAAATAGTTTTTTCGTATTCCAGAGGTCTCGAAACGTGTCGATCCGTCGAAAACTCGAGTTGCGATTTTCGATATGATTCCAATACATTCCCTATACATTACCATGTATTGCAGGGAAAGTAACATATAAAAATCTCAATGGCTCATTTTAGATTAATGGGTTGGATCTTATTACTTTTATTGTCTAAAATTACATATAAAACAGGCATTTAGTTGATAAATTTGGGCATATGTAGTCTAAATGTAGAAAATCTAAAATAAATTTAGATTTTGGCAATTTTTGCGAGACATTTAAAAAAAAAACGGCGGGTTCCTCTTTACTGAATCATAGTAAAATCCAATCAGCACCAGGATATCCTATAAGTGACTTATCTACCAAAATTTCTGAAATTTGGGCCATTAGTTTTCTAGCTAGAGTGGATACAAGATATTTCTGCTTGTCATTCCGCAAACAAATGCGGGTTCTTTTATCGCGAATAGTACCAAAACTAATCAGCACAAGGGTCACACACAAATAACTTACCTACCAAATTTTATGAAATTTGATCCATTAGTTTTTTAGTTAGATTATATAAATACATTGCACAAACAGACATACAAACAGACAGACACAAAGACAATCACACATACGTCAAGCTAAAAATATATATGTTTCGTATTCTAGAGGTCTCGAAACGTGTAGATCCATAAAAACTCGAAATGCGATTTTCGGCAGAATTCCAATACTTTCCCTATACATTGCCATGAATTGCAGGGAAAGTAAACATTTGATGTGGGCAGCACATGACTTTCCCTGCAGACACAAATTTAAGTTTTCTTTATTTCTTTAATAATTTATTAGATTGAGTTTAATAGCACAAAATAACACTAAATTTGAATTTTTAATTCAATTTTTGTTTTTATTTGGTACATGGACATTTTTCTGAAAGCAGCGTAACAAAAATTCAAGAAATCTCAAACACACTACATGGCAGTGAAAATGGGACACAAAGAAAGAGTGAGCAGAAAGTGATGAAACTCGGCAAAAAGAGTGAGACAGCAACGAACAATAAGTGAAGTTTATTGCAACATGATACACCTATACACTGAGCGATAACACTGTCAGATCAGTAGGTTGTAGGACCACAGAGGGCGGTTGATACAAGCAGCAAAACGTCTAAATACAGAGTAAATGAGTTTGCGGATGGTGTCCTGAGGGGTGGCTGCCCATTCTCTGTCAACAATTTGCCAGTATTAGCTTTCTAAACGTGGTGGTGACATCGCAAGCAAGGAAAGAACCATCATGTCCCAGACGTGTTCCATTAGTGAGAGATCAGGAAGGAATTGTGGTCAGTAAAGCACCTGGGTACCTTGCAGGGCATGTTGACTGATGCGTGCCGTATGTGGTCGGGCGTTATCCAGATGATATATGACATTGAGCACCCCATGAACGAAAGGTATTGTCTCCGGCCGAAGCAGGCCATCCATGTATCGTTGGACCAACATACTGCCAGCATTACGGACCAGAGGTGGGCTGCTAGCTGTGGAAGACGCACACTGGTATCGTGGCGGAAAAACCCCGAAACCAGAAAATAATATTTTTCGATACCAACGACTATTTTTTTATAGGTAATGAACCGAAGTATCTTGCCATGTAAATAAATGTATTTTATTCAGTATAACTAGAAGGAAAAACTGAACTTAAACAAGACTTCCACATTCTAATTGAAATCTTGTTTTTTCTAACTAAAATTTCAATATTTTTTTCAAAATTTTTGTGGATATTTATAATTATATGTCTTACGTATTTTCAATAACGTATTTTCAATAACGTTTTCATTCACGTAACCTCAGCTTATTTCTGATATAAATACATTTCGTAAAAACATAGCCAAAATAATACTATAAAGCGTAAAATATAGATATATATATATTTTTTTCCTTCATTTCTTGAAGCCTATAAAAAAAGCTACACGTTCCTACATGCTCTGGATGAGTTATTTCGACAGCAGATACTATGCAACTGTTCTGTGAAAATCAGCTGCAACTTTTTACAACCTTCGCTGTTTCGGCATATTTCATACTTTTTCTGAAGGTCCTGCTCAGCCCTGCATAAGTATCGTTCGTACTTCCAAGTGATCCAGCGACATTGACTTTCATGATAAATATTTTATAACTACTTTTAAAACATCAAAGACATATTTTACAACTTTTAAACTTATACCATAACAAGACATATTGAATTTCAGAAGGAATTGAATTCTATACTTCTAGAAGGTATTTTGGGAACCGCACTATAACGGCCGAAATAACAAAAGTTGACGAAACATTAATAAAAATATTAGCTATTATCTTAGAAACAATATGCAATAATTTTCAGATTGATGGAGACAAATTTGGAATCGAGAAACAGCTAATTTAGCGATTTCGTTGTAGCCCTAGTATAACATTCCAGAAACTGTCCATAACATTCTTATTTACGGAAAGGAAATAATAGAGTGTGCTACTTTTCCTATAGGTTCACTCTCAGAAGAAGCACATGAGAGTAGAAATAAAGATTACAAGTATTATCGGATTTATCACAGCAGGAAATGCTCTCGTTTGGCAACAGATGAAGATGTGTTTCGTATGATTTTAACATCATCAGATCCATACATCAGTCACATAAGGCCAGAACCGAAAACTGAATTACTGCCAATTAGCGAAGAATCAAAAAAATTATTAAAATATTATGTATATTCATTTATGCATAAATTCTAAAAATAGTACTTCAGGTACTTTAGTTATAATGATATTTAAGTTAGATACTTGAAAGGCATAGTTCAAAATGCAAAATTATGTATTATTAAATGGTCATCAAACATGCTTCGAAAAAATGCACGATAACTATAAACAGAGATTTATAATTAAAGCATTTGTTTTCTTTCTAATTTTTTTCATTAAATATATATACAATTAATTTTAATCAAGGGCGATCACGGGGAAAATTGGGGAATATATCCTCACCCCCAAATTTAGAAAATGACGTTTGGTAACACAATTATTTAGAAATACATGTTAAGAGAGGTATACGCATACACTTGAAAACTTGAAAATCTGTCAAAAATTGAAATTTCTAATTTATTGGCTTATAATATTGTCCAAATTCTTGTCTTTCTGTAAATATCCTCATTTTTTTAATTCTATTAACTTTTTTAAATACTGCTATTTTTATGAGCTAAGGTATTAGTGATTTAATGGTCCACTTGGACTTTAAAGTCGATTTCTGAAGAACGTGATTTTGACGCACATTGTGCAACACGAAACATAACTTTGGTTCATTTAAATCAATTTACAAAATTTAAAGTGATTATTAAAGCTAAAAATGTGACAATGTAATACACTAGGATCTAACACCTACATTAAAATTTGCATTTTCTATTATGTATTGTTTCAACAATCGTGCCAAAATACGGGCATATTTCCGTACATTTTCTGTTATTATTTTTTTAAACAGCTAATTAATGTTCTAATTAAAGAATGACAGTAAGCCGAAACAAAATTCCACCACAAAATATGTCGTGGGGTGCTAGCGCATTTATAAAAAAACTTTTATAATTTTATCTTCAAAATTAAAAAAAAAGGTGAAGGGTATGTGTATACCTTCATATCTCCCCCCGAAAAAAATCTGTGACAGCCACTAATTGTAATATTTCCATGCATATAAAATCTTACTTTTAACTTATCAACATGCGCAAAAAGTATGCAAAAATATTAAGAAATGCATAAGTTGTGAGGTTTTTTTCGCAAATTCCTCATTTGGCACCACTGTGCGACGGTGCAACAGACCATGCCGCGTTGTCGCGCGGTGTGGCGTTCCACAAATGCGGCCGGATTGTACCTGTCACCACTTCGGCGCCAGACCCGTACACTGTGACTGTCATTGCTAAAACAGAAGCATGACTCGTTTGAGAACGCGACTCTGTGCCATTTCGCCTTACAGGTGGCTCTATCCCGATAGAATTGGAAACCGAGCATCTCTGCTGTTGGGTAAATGGCAGTCTTCTTATCGGCCGCCATGAGTGCAGGTCGCCGGACCACTCGACGGATAATGACCCTGGTCGATATGGGAGCATCAAGGGTGTTCTGCACATGCTGCAAAAGGGCGAAGTTAGTGGTCTGTGGGGACGGCAACGCTAGCCCTCGGATGCTCTTTTCCGAATCGTACCAAAATCTAATCAGCACCAGAGTATCCCACAAGTAACTTATCTACGAAATTTTGTGAAATTTGGTTAATTAGTATTTTAGCTAGAATGGATACATGAAATTTTTGCTGGCCATTTCTTAAAAAATGGCATGTTCTTTTTTTCCGAATAATATCAGCACCAAAGTATCCCATAAGTAACTTATCTACCAAATTTTGTGAAATGTAGTCTAATAGCATATTAGCTAGTGTGGATAAATGACATTTTTGCAGGCCATTTCGCAAAAAAAGGCGGGTTGGGTTTTTCCGAATCGTACTAAAACTAAACAGCACCAGGGCCAAACCCAAGTGCAATATCTACCAAATTTTGTAAAATTTGGTCCATTAGTTTTTCAGTTAGAGTGGATACAAGCTTTTGCGGGCCATTTCGCAAAAAAAGGCGGGTTCTTTGAACCCGAGTCATACCCAAAACCAATCAGCTCCAGATTCGTGCACAAGTGACTGACCTACCAAATTTTATGAAATTCGGTCAATTAGTTTTTTAGTTAGAGTGGATACAAAATCTACAAAGACACACACACAGACGTCACGCTAAAAATAGTTTTTTCGTATTCTAGAGGTCTCGAAACGTGTCGATCCGTCGAAAACTCGAGTTGCTATTTTCGACATGATTCCAATACTTTCCCTATACATTACCATGTATTGCAGGGAAAGTAACATACAAAAATCTCAAGAATGGCTTATTTTAGATTAATGGGTTGGATCTTATTACTTTTATTGTCTAAAATTACATATAAAACATGCATTTAGTTGATAAATTTGGGCATATGTAGTCTAAATGTTGAAAATCTAAATTAAATTTAGATTTTGACAATTTTTGCGAGCCATTTAAAAAAAACGGCAGTTTTCTCTTTACCGAATCATACTAAAATCCAATCAGCACCTGGATATCCTATAAGTGACTTATCTACCAAAATTTCTGAAATTTGGGTCATTAATTTTCTAGCTAGAGTGGATACAAGATATTTCTGCCTGTCATTCCGCAAAAAAATGCGGGTTCTTTTATCGCGAATAGTACCAAAACTAATCTGCACAAGGGTCACACACAAATAACTTACCTACCAAATTATATGAAATTTGATCCATTAGTTTTTTAGTCAGATTGCATAAATACATTGCACAAACAGACAGACACAGAGACAATTACACAGACGTCAAGCTAAAAATATATTTTTCGTATTCTAGAGGTCTCGAAACGTGTAGATCCATCAAAAACTCGAATTGCGATTTTCGGCAGAATTCCAATACTTTCCCTATACATTGCCATGTATTGCAGGAAAAGTAAACATTTGATGTGGGCAGCACATGACTTTCCCTGCGGACACAAATTTATGTTTTCTTTATTTCTTTAATAATTCATTAAATTGAGTTTAATAGCACAAAATAACACTAAATTTGTATTTTTAATTCAATTTTTGTTTTCATTTGGTACATGGACATTTTCTGAGAGCAGCGTAACAAAAATGCAAGAAATCTCAAACACACTACATGGCAGTGAAAATGGGACACAAAGAAAGAGAGGGCAGAAAGTGATGAAAATCAGCAAACAGAGAGAGACAGCAACGAACAATAAGTGAAGTTTATTGCAACATGATACACCTATACACTCAGCGATAACACTGTCAGATCAGTAGGTTGTAGGACCACAGAGGGCGGTGATACAAGCAGCAACACGTCTAAATTCAGAGTCAATGAGTTTGCGGATGGTGTCCTGAGGGGTGACTGCCCATTCTCTGTCAACAATTTGCCAGTGTTAACTTTCTAAACGTGGTGGTGACATCGCAAGCAAGGAATGAACCATCACGTCCCAGACGTGTTCTATTGGTGAGAGATCAGGAAATAATGGTGGTCAGTGAAGCACCTGGGTACCTTGCAGGGCATGTTGACTGATGAGTGCCGTATGTGGTCGGGCGTTATCCAGATGATATATGACATTGAGCACCCCATGAGCGAAAGGTATTGGCACCGGCCGAAGCAGGTCATCCATGTATCGTTGGACCGACACACTGCCAGCATTACGGACCAGAGGTGGCCTGGTACCTGTGGACGACGCACACTGGTGCCGTGGCGGAAAAAAACCCGAAACCAGAAAATAATATTTTTCGATACCAACTACTATTTTTTGATAGGTAATGAACCGAAGTATCCTGCCATGTAAATAAATTTATTTTATTCAGTATAACTAGAAGGAAAAACTGAACAAGACTTCCACATTCTAATTGAAATCTTGTTTTTTCTAACTAAAATTTCAATATTTTTTTCAAAATTGTTGTGGATATTTATAATTATATGTCTCACGTATTTTCAATAACGTTTTCATTCATGTAACCTCAGCTTATTTCTGATATAAATACATTTCGTAAAAACATAGCCAAAATCATACTATAAAGCGTAAAATATAGATATATAAATTTTTTTGTTTTCCTTCATTTCTTGAAACCTTTAAAAAAAGCTACACGTTCCTACATTCTCTGGATGAGTTATTTCGACAGCAGATACTACGCAACTGTTCTGTGAAAATCAGCTGCAACTTTTTGCAACCTTCGCTGTTTCGGCATATTTCATACTTTTTTCTGAAGGTCCTGCTCAGCCCTGCATAAGTATCGTTCGTACTTCCAATTGATCCAGCGACATTGATTTTCATGATAAATATTTTATTACTACTTTTAAAACATCAAAGACATATTTTACAACTTAAACTTATCCCATAACAAGACATATTGAATTTTAGAAGGAATTGAATTCTATACTTCTAGAAGGACCTTTGGGAACCGCACTATAATGGCCGAAATAACAAAAGTTGACGAAACATTAATAAAAATATTAGCTATTATCTTAGAAACAATGTGCAATAATTTTCACATTGATGGAGACAAATTTGGAATATATGCTCGAGAAACAGCTAATTTAGCGATTTCGTTGTAGCCCTAGGAAATAATAGAGTGGGCTACTTTGCCTATAGGTTCACTCTCAGAAGAAGCACAGGAGAGTAGAAATAAATATTACAAGTATTATCGGATTTATCACAGCAGGAAATGCTCTCGTTTGGCAACAGATGAAGATGTTTTTCATATGATTTTAACATCATCAGATCCATACATCAGTCACATAAGGCCAGAACCGAAAACTGAATCACTGCCACTTAGCGAAGAATCACAAAAATATTAAAATAGTATGTATATTCATTTATGCGTAAAAATAGTACTTCAGGTACTTTACTTATAATGATATTTAAGTTAGATACTTGAATGGCATAGTTCAAAATGCAAAATTATGTATTAGTAAATGGTCATCCAACATGTTTCGTAAAAATGCACGATAACAATAAACAGAGATTTATAATTAAGGCATTTGTTTTCTTTCTAATTTTTTTCATTAAATATATATACAAATAATTTTAATCAAGAGCCATCTTGGGGACAATTGGGGAATATATCCTCACCCCCAAATTTAGAAAATGACGTTTGGTAACACAATTATTTAGAAATACATGTTTAGAGAGGTATACGAATACACTTGAAAACTCGAAAAACTGTCAAAATTGAAATTTCTATTTTATTGGCTTATAATATTGTCCAAATTCTTGTCTTTCTGTAGATATCTTCATTTTTTAATTCTATTAACTTTTTTAAATACAGCTATTTTTATGAGCTAAGGTATTAGTGATTTAATGGTCCACTTAGATTTTAAAGTCGATTTCTGAAGAACGTGATTTTTACGCACATTGTGCAACACGAAACATAACTTTGGTTCACTTATATCAATTTACGACATTTAAAGTGATTATTAAAGCTAAAAAATGTGGCAATGTAATACGGATCTAACACCTACATTAAAATTTTCATTTTCTATTATGTATTGTTTCAACAATCGTGCCAAAATATGGGCATATTTCTGTACATTTTCTGTTATTATTTTTTATTTTTTTAACTAACAGCTAATTAATGCGCTAATTAAAGAATGACAGTAAGCCGAAACAAAATTCAACCACAAAATATGTCGTGGGGTGCTAGTGCATTTATAATTTTATCTTCAAAATAAAAAAAAAGGTGAAGGGTATGCGTATACCTACATATCTCCCCCCGAAAAAAATCTGGGACAGCCACTAATTTTAATATTTCCATGCATATAAAATCTTACTTTTAACTTATCTACATGCGCAAAAAGTATGCAAAAATATTAAGAAATGCATAAGTTGTGAGGTTTTTTCCGCAAATTCCTCATTTGGCACCACTGTGCGACGGCGCAACAGACCATGGTGCCGCGTTGTCGCGCGGTGTGGCGTTCCACAAATGCGGCCGGATTGTACCTGTCACCACTTCGGCGCTAGACCCGTACACTGTGACTGTCATTGCTAAAACAGAAGCATGACTCGTTTGAGAACGGGACTCTGTGCCATTTCGCCTTCCTGGTGGCTCTATCCCGATACAATTGGAAACCGAGCATCTGTGATGTTGGGTAAATCGCAGTCTTCTTATCGAGCGCCATGAGTGCAGGTCGCCGGACCAATCGACGAATAATGACCCTGGTCGATATGGGAGCATCAAGGGTGTTCTGCACATGCTGCAAAAGGACGAAGTTAGTGGCCTGTGGGGACGGCAACACTAGCCGGCGGATGGGTCGGATGCTCTTTTCCGAATCGTACCAAATCTAATCAGCACCAGAGTATCCCACAAGTAACTTATCTACGAAATTTTGTGAAATTTGGTTAATTAGTATTTTAGCTAGAATGGATACATGAAATTTTTGCTGGCCATTTCTTAAAAAATGGCATGTTCTTCTTTTCCGAATAATATCAGCACCAGAGTATCCCATAAGTAACTTACCTACCAAATTTTGTGAAATGTAGTCAAATAGTATATTAGCTAGTGTGGATAAGTGACATTTATGCAGGCCATTTCGCAAAAAAAGGCGGGTTGGGTTTTTCTGAATCGTACTAAAACTAAACAGCACCAGGGCCAAACCCAAGTGACTTACCTACCAAATTTTATGAAATTCTGTCCATTAGTTTTTGAGTTAGAGTGGATACATACATTGCGTAGACAGACACACAGACGTCGCGCTAAAATAGTTCTTTCGTATTTCAGAGGTGTCAAAACATGTAGATCTATCGAAAACTCGAGTTGTGATTTTCCACATGATTTCAATACTTTCCCTATGCATTACCATGTATTGCAGGGAAAGTAAATGGTGAGAAAATTTGGACGTCAAGTTGAGTTTTCCCATTATCGGATTTTGTCTCAAAAGTAGCAAATAAAAAAAAAGAAAATACAAATGAGTCTAACAGGCATTTGATTCGTTGAACATATATGACGTGAGTTGTCAGTTAAATAACATAAATACAGTTAATTAAAATTTTAAAATAATTAATTTCACAAAAAATATTCAGTATTTTCAAATTTTATTAAAATTTTTATTTATCATTCATTTTATTTTAAGACTGAATCCACATTACAATAGAATCGTATATAATCAATTCAAGTTGTCCTCGAATGCAGAAGTATATTTTTGGACAATCCAGAAGCTCCTGCTTGACATAGAAATCTGAAACTTTTCACACTTATAGTATCGAACACGCGACCAATATTTGATTGATGTCACTAACTTTGATGTTGATCGCCATACAATATTTAAAAAATAAAACTTATTGCAAAAGCTCCAACCTAATTTCTTATAATAGTTTCCATGTCTTTTACTACCGTACATACCGCTATGAATAAAAAATTGTGTAATAATATAAAATACCAGAACTGCTAAACTCTAGGCATTTTGTATAAAATACATGATATTTTATACACTTATATTGTCACAGTCTTTTACTATCGTCTATTTACTAAAGCCTTTCGTTTTAGTCATCGAGTATTTGTGCTTTGTCTAACACTCAAGGGAACGATCAACGAGATTTTGCGAAATCCTCTTGATGTGTCCATAGAATTGTTCAAATAGGAAAACCATTGTTTTATTGCACTAATATGAAGCGGATATTTTTATTTTTATGTTCATACTATGATATTCTATTGCGTTTTCATAAAGTATTATTATAGTTTTCGGTGATAATAAATAGCATATATCGCATTGAAAAGTCAGTAAAATTATGTAGCTAATGCTTATACACCTGCTCCTTTAAAATATTCTGATAAATCGAGCTAGATTTTCCTCGTCATGAAGTTTACCAGGTTTGTAATGATTATAGCTACCATAAGGTATTGAAAATGTAACTATATTTTTTATTGAATCAAGTATTAGAAAATGATTTGGTGTAGAATTTGATCTACTAGTGGGGGTCGCATCGTGTATACATTTAAATCAAAGCAAAGCCTGTTGATATTCTGAAAACTCAATTTGCATTTTACGCGGGTTGGGGCAGACCAGTGGTTAACGCGCGGAGATTGCACTTAGACGACACTTGTTCAATTCTCGGTTCTGTCCAAACTACCCCCGTATTCACACGGAGTACTGATACATTAAATATGTGGTTCCGTAAATCCTTCCGATAAGTTGGTGGTAGGGAAAGAAGGGGTATGTTTCCTGTGGATGCCGCCCCCACTGAATTCCTGTTTTAATTTGGTGGCACAGTTCCGGTCATCCAAACATATACCTTACAGCTTCGGATAGGTGAGACGGTCTGGGTCGAAGACGAATAATCGAAATTTTACGAAACTTGTAAAATATATACATAAACCTTATATGATATTTTGTATAACGTTATGATTATTAATACTTAATGAAATTCATTCAAAAATAACAGCAATGTATTGAAGAGGACATCACATTAATAATCAGTAAGGACAAGTAGTCCGAAAGGAATTTAGTCAGTAAGGAATCTGTCCAAATGATTATAACTGGGGGGAGGGCTCATCCAGTGGTTTGTTGTGCCGGAATTGCAGTCAAAAGACCAGAGTTCGATTAATGCATCGGCCCAAACTACCGCTGTGCTCACGCAGAGTACATCCACAGGCTCATGAACAATATACATTAACAAATACCCACACATACGTACACACTCACACAAGAGCATGAAACCATTATGTCTATAAAACTGCTTTGCATAAAACAGCTTGTTTGATTCCCCAACTTCAGAAACAGGCAATAATTTCGGATTAATTTAGAATGAATGCCTGTCTTGAAAGTGATTTAAATTTTAAATTAACTCCATTTTCAGCTATGTGCTTTCCGTATCTTTTAGCTTAAATGCTATGTACTTTCATTTGGTTTTACCTGATCGTTTCTCTGTGTTTTAATTATCAAAAGCTTTTAGTTATTATACTGCATTTTTCTTTCTTTCTTGTTCTTATCACTGATAAGCTTTGGAGTTCCGAATTCTAATACGGCTTTCGTATCACATATAGACGTTCTTTTGGTTCATAATCCGAATTATTTTTTCTTTTCCGAAATCTTTTTTCTTTTTCTTGCCCTTTTCATATTTACTTTTGAAATATTTTGAATTATTTGTCATGTAAGTTAATGTATCTATATTCATTTGCTATTTTAACTGTTTGGCTTTACGCTTTGTTCCTCCATTATAGAAATAAGTAATTTAAAATTATTTTCTCAGTAAATCTATATAAATAAAATTGAAAATATGTTTAACTATTTGTGTGTGAGTTTCTCTCATCATCACGGGAGAATTGCAGCACCAAATTTGATGGAATTTTCGGGATAGACTTGGAATTGCCTAACTTAAAATGTAGTTCGTTTTTCGAGTTTTTAGGACCAGAAGTTATCGAGATATTAATAAACAAGACAGATCAATCATGCTTAAAGCATTGATTATGAAACATTTTCCAACTTCAATGCAATTTTATTTAAACATCTCTAAAATGCAATACATTCCTCTGTAATATTTTAAAACTTATCACAATACTACATTAATTTATTATATTTGAAAACTTAAACCGTCATATAAAAATGAACTTCATTCAAATGACGGCACCAACGTCCACAGACCAACGTCCCTACCGAGCTGAAAACACCGGTTCTGGTTAGATCACCGAAGTCAAGCAGCATCGGGCGCGGTTAGTACTTGGGTGGGTGACCACCTGGTAACACCGCGTGCTGTTGGCACATTTCGTAGTAGCCCGGTGGTTTGCGCGCTGGATTTGCACGCTGCCACAACTGCCGCCGTGTTCATGCGGAGTACGATCACGTTAAACATGTTGGTTCGTAAGTCCTTCCGAGAGGTTGGTGGTAGGGGAAGGAAAGTACTGTCCCTGTGGATGCCTCCCCCACTGGGTTCCGGTCTACGTTAGGCAGCACTTATCGGCTGTCCAAACATATACCTTACACCTTCGGGTATGTCGGACGGTCTGGGTCGAAAAAGAAAAAATAATTACAATTATAGCTTGTTACCTTTCACTTTAAAGTACTTGGAAAATCTTACGATCGATTCCATATTTGATAATGTACCTCCCGGGGGATAACATGCTCGGGGTTTAATACGTCACAAACAAAAAAATTGCATTGCGGCTATGATTTAAAATTATAATTTTCGTGATCATTGAGCCATAAATAAACCCTTTTATGAATGATTAGCTCAAATTTTGTCTATGTCATGTCACAAACATAAAATTTCGAATGACTTTCGAAGTTTTCGTTCGAATTAAAAAAAAAAATCTACCTAGTTCTATATGTTTTTATAACAAGCCGGATATAAAGTTTCGTGAAAATCCATTAATAGTCGTGGTTACTATAGTGTATAAAAGAAATCAACTACAGACATCAGACAGACAGTCAGAAAGACATTACTCCAAAAATAGACAAAACGTGGTCAGAAGGTCGTGAAATATATATTGGCACCAAAATCTCGAATTCGAAAATTTTCGTGACGACAATACTTTCTCTATGCTATTTTATAGTATGAGAAAGAAAAATGTCCATATGATCTTATGCAATAAATGTAAGGTTTCTTATCCTCATATACAAACCATTAAAATTGCATAAATAAATGTATATATTTTCGAACATTATAAGCACGTTACTACAACTGTAATACCAAGTCTTTCTATTTTCTTCTATTTTACATATTTATAAGATATACCTTAAATATTTTTTAAAAATAATGATCAAACCCCACTTAATGTAACATGGACCAAAACACAAAAATATTTTATTCATAATATATCTTATCTTGTTTCTTTCCTTATTTTCTTTAAAGATTGAAATGGTTAGAATATCATGCATTAATATTCAGTTACCCTATTCCCCTAGGATTCATTTTTAAAACATTCCAAACGTGTTAAAGGCATCAAGAGTAAACTCGCAGGATAAATGCAATACATGAATGCTAAAGATATAATCACTAATGCAAACACCAAAAAAGATAAATTTATAGCATCAGAAATATATTCGTGGTTTCGAAAGAATATTTTTCTTCCATCCAACCAATCTTTATAATATTCAGTACTGGAATAAATTTCAAATATAACATTTGGAAAAATATTAGCGGTTGTAAATATTTATCTAAAATATTTTTAGTTTTGAAATTTTGTAGTCTGTTATTTTATATATTTAAATGTCGACATTTTAATGCATAAATAATATATATAAATAATTAATGTATAATTGGTATGGCATGATTAATATGGTATAACTAATATGGTATAATTTATACATTATTAACTAATATTATTAACTAGTATGGATATCAACTACAGTTTTGAAAAACCGAAATTATTGTTTTATATAGAACTGGAATGAATTGTCAAGCATCGAATCGAATTACCATGTTCTAAGTAATAATATGCTACGTAAACATTCCAGATACAAATAGCATCACTCAATTTGTAGTGCACCTATTCTATAAACATCAACTTGATCATTCATAATCATGGTGTAAAAGTCAAAAGAATGAGGCATTGGGAGTTCAGGTGGTCTGCTAGACGTTTGTTTCACTGGATGAAACATTTATACCATGGAGGTAAAAACGGGGAGTTAAAATTCCTTATTAAGAAACGCCGATATTATTTGAGACAATAATTCAGGTAATAAGATAAGTATCCCTCCTACTCCCGAATGCATCTCAACTTTCCTTTTCTTTTAGCTACAACTGTCCGCCTTCAAAGTACGTGTATACACGGCTCCTGCCTCATGGTTCATAGTAAAACTTGATATAATAATTTTTCAATGTTTTTCTCTATTAATGTCTATAGTCTGAGTTATGGCATTTACAGTAACTTACTATTGCCATATCTAAAATAAGCATTTGTTTGAGTTAATTAGGGTTTGAAGCTCATACCTGATGATGTATATAAACTAATTTGCCACCAAATTGGGCGAGTGCAATTCATTTCTCTTTTCGGCAGGGTTGCAATGGTTTAACTGCTTTGTATTTAACTGATTTGATATTTTATTGTTTTAACGTTTCGTAATTACTTTGAATTTGTTTTTATTCTATATTCGTAAATGTCTCATGCATGCACACAGACGTCCCCTTTTCTCAGCAAACCGAAGGAATTCCGGTAAAAAACTTTCGATTTTTATGCGTTTTGTACACAGTCAGCAGAAAATTAGAAATTAGATTAATTAAAAAATGTTACACACCCCTATTTTTGCCGACCACTCATCCTGTTGCTCGCACCCTAGGGTGATTCTGGTGGCCTGAGTCTTCAACACCTCTATTTGTGCCAATGTACAGAATAGCGATGATTTTCCTTTTACGGACTCAGCGAAATAAGAAAAAAATAAATAAGATATGTATTTCGATGTGTATTAAATACATAGTTCAGTATATAAATATAAAGGAACTGTCCTACGGATTCAGTTCAAACATCGTTAGAAAGTTATTCACTCTTTTCGATGATACCAAGAAAAAATTTGACGTGAGAAGTACATCACTTTCCCTGCAGATCAAATTCATATTCACTTTATTTCTCAACTCACTAAATTGAATTTAATGTCATTGAACAGCACACATAATTACTTGAAATGACACTGAAGTTCTACTTTTAATTCAATTTTCGTTTTTACCTGGTAACTGAACATATTTTAAAAGCGGTGTAAAAAACTAAAATACCTAGAAAACTGCTAGACCAAGAATAATGGGGTTGGTCTTATTCTTTTCAGCGTTAAACATTACGTATAAAACAAGCATGGACATACGTAATCTATGCATTTGGACATACGTAATATTTTATTTTAAAATTACTTCTGAGGGCCATTTTGGAAAAAAAGTAGATTCTGTTTTCGAGAATCGTACTGAAATCTAATCAGCACCAGAGTCTCAAGAGACTTACCTACCAAATATTGTGACCTTTGGTAAATTTATTTATTAGCTAGAGTGGAAACATGCTATTTTATGGGCCATTTCGCAAAGTAATGCTGGTTCTTTTTTCCCTACTCATACCAAAATCAAATCAGCACCAGTGTCACTCGCAAATAACATACCTACCAAATTTTTATGAAATTTGGTTAATTAGTCTTTCAGTTACAGTAGATAATACGTTGGACAAACAGACACACACACACACGCACGCACACACACAGACACACACACACACGCACGCACACACACAGACACTAAAATAGTTAACTCGTATTTTAGAGGTCTCAAAACATGTAGATTCGTCTAAAACTCGAGTTGCGATTTTTGGTATGATACCAATTCTTTCAGTATATATTATCATGTATACAGGGGAAGTGAAAAGGTTGAGATAATATTTGTGATCGCTAATTGATTGTGTAAATAGGCTTAAAAAATTGTACTTGAACATGCAATAACAAACTATTTTGAGCTAAAAATGCAACTCAGAGAGATATGTCGTACCGATGGTTTAGATAACCCAGTACCGAATTTCGTGGTTGCCCGAACCTTAGATTTTACTCTACAGGAGGCACACATATATATACATCTTTTATTATGTAAGATTGAAATTTTTAAAGTAGAAATTAATATGTCATAAGTAAAATCCATACTTTCATAGTGCTTTGAATGTTGATTTTTTATTGACAACAGACGGCTTTGGCAACCGGTACATTCATCTTCCGAAAGAAACTTACATTTCCAATAGCAAATATAATTTGCAACTATATTCAATATAATTTTCTATAGAAACTTCTTCTTCAAGAAGCCTACCTTATGGCCCAAGGTAGGGTGATCGTAGGTAAGCCTACAGTAGGGTCTGTATTATGCGCCGATAACTTGAGCCTCATTTCGTATGATTGAAAAACTGCTTTCATAAAAATGTGTTGCACTTCTGGACAGATATCCTAACTTCTGTTAGGGAGGTGGCTATTTGAGGTTTGTATTATTGATTAAATGATATGATTAAATAACTTCTTTCATACAAAAGTGTTGCACTTCTAGGCAAATACTAGTATCACAGCTTCATTTAAGAGTTCTGTAGGGAGATAGCGATTTAACGTTTGTATATAAAAATTAATTTTTACTTTCCTTATATACATAATGCATAAGGAAAGTATTGTGACAGGGTCGAAAATTCGAATTCGAGTTATCGACGGGAGAGCATGTTTCAAGCATTTCTGAACACAAATCGAGCATTTTTGAGGTGATGTATGTGTATGTGTGTGTGTGTGTGTGTGTGTGTGTGTGTGTGTGTGTGTGTGTGTGCGTGTGTGCGTGTGTGTGTGTGTGTGTGAAAGTATGTGTGTCTATGTGTGTGCGTGTGTGTGTGAAAGTATGTGTGTGTGTGTCAGTGGGTGGGTCTGAGGAGACGATATCTCACGAACGAATGGAGCGATTCGAATGACATTTAGTGCAAAAATCACAATCCGTGAATACAGGAAGTCTATTGTTTTTAGAGGCAACCGAATGTTCAGAACCACCCTAAATTTTCGAGTAAAATTTTGAAAAATTATCAAAAAACCAAAGCCTTTAATAAAATTACGCAAATGGACATTTCTGATGTCATTTTCTCTTAAAAAACGATTGACATAAATTTTAGAACGCTAGCATGAACCGTTCTTTAGATATTGCACATTTTTCAAATAAATTTATCGAAAAATCCCATAAATTAAAAAAAAATATATTAACTGTTGAGAAGCATGTTCACTTTTCATATCACTTTTCATCATGCGATAAATTGGGTGACATCATTCTCGTGGATCTAGTTCGTTCCATTCATTAGAAAATATACTTTGAGTAATACTCTTGTATCATGAAAGCCAATAGTCATTCATCAGCTATAAGAATAACTTATTTCTCAATCCATAACGCTTGGCGAGATTTTGGTGACGAATTTGGCGGAATGTAAGCCAATTTGAACACTTTTTTTAAATGTTGCCAAATTAACAAAAATTTCGCCAAATAAGAATAACGCTAAATCAATGAAAATGACGACTAATTGACGAAAATCCAATATCTTGGAAGGAATATAAGTATCTACTATAATAATAACCTATTTCTGTTTTTGCTGTCAAAGTACTAAATTCATTGCATTATATAAGGAAAGTCATGTGCTGCCCACATCAAATTTTTTTTAATTTGGGGAATTGGAATCATATATACTATATTTTCAAATGCAGGGCGAAATTATTCATTTTGATTCTCGTGAAATTGCATGATCGGTAATTATATAACAGTCTGGGAGATAAAAATAATTTACGCTTTTTTCGACAGAAAAGGTATATATTTTAAATTCTTCAGATGTTCATCAAAATCTAGGTAACCAAATGTGTTAAATATATCGAACACAATTTATTGAGCAGAACAGACTTTAAGTTACAACTTTGTTAAAATTTGAACTCTGCGATAAGTTTTTCGGTTACTAAAAAGAAAAACTAATTTGTGTGGATATTGCTAAAAACTTTTCCGAAATATAAAACACAGCAGAAAAAGCTAAAACGGAAAAAATAATATTTTTCCTATTTGTAGTACCGAACCTGGTTTCTCTGTACCGAATTAAGAAATTCAGTAGCTGTAAGCCATTTGAATAAACACCCACTTGGAAACGAGTTATAATTAATTTATTAGTTATTGCGTAATAATTAAGAATGAAATACGAAAAGTAGTAACGTGTTTCGAAAGATAATTTCAACCATCCAAATACTATAAAATTAACAGTGGTTGACACTAAGTAATCTGATAACTAAGTGAAATCTGATGTGGACAGCATATGATTTTCCTTATATAATTCAATGAATTTACTACTTTTACAGTAAAAAATAGACTATTATTATAGAAGATATTTATATTCTTTCCAAAATATGGACTTTTCGTCAATGAGTCGTCATTTTCATTGATTTAGCGTCATTTTTATCCATTTGGCGAGTTTTTCGTTAATTTAGCAACATTGAAGGAAGTCGCCAAATTGGCGACATCCCACCAAATTCGTCGCCAAAATCCCGACAAGCGTTATGGACGGAGAAATAAGTTATTCTTACAGCAGATAAATGACTATTGGCGTTCAAATGCAAAAATATAACTTAAAGTATTTTTTTCATGAATAAAACGAGATAGATCCACGAGAATGACGTCACAAATTTATCGTATGGTATTACATATGAAAAGTGAACATGTTTCTCAATAGGAAATATTTTTTTTTCATTTTATATGATTTTTTGATAATTTTTTTGAAAAATGTGCAATATCTCGAGAACGGTTCATGTTAGCGTTCTAAAATGTATGTCATCGTTTTCTAATGAAAAATGACATAAGAAATGTCTATGTGCGTAACTTTATTAGGGTTTTGATTGTTTGATGATTTTTTCAAAATTTCACTCGAAAATTTAGGGGGTTCTGACCATTCGATTGCGTATAATAAAAATATGCTTCCAATGTCCATTTTTGTACTAAATTTCATTTGAATCGGTTCATTCGTTCATCAGTTATCGTCTCCACAGACTCACTGACACACCCCCACACACACACGCGCACACACATACTTTCACACACACACACACACACACATACTTTCACACACACACACACATCATTCCAGAAATATTCTATTCGTGATCAGGGATGTTTGAAACGTGCTCTCCCGTCGAAAACTCGAATTCGAATTTTCGACCCCGTCACATTACTTTCCTTATACAGTGTTGTATATAACGAAAGTAATAATGTAACACAAAAAGCAGGAAATACTGGTGTTTCAGAAACTATATGAGCTAAATTTCAAAGGACGGTTGAATTGAAGAACTGAAAGGACTGTTACACTGAAGAACTGATAAAACTGTGGAACCGAAGAACTGAGATGACTGTTAAGATAAAGTAACATTCTTAACATTTTCAACCATATGTATAATACTTTTAATGAAATATTAAAGAATGATTCTAAACCAGCTCAGGAATGTTATTTAACCACTGATAATACATTTTGTATTTAAACATCTTCATTAGCTGTGAAATATTCTGCAAACAAAAACACTATAAATATGTCTTTCTTACGTATAACATATGTTTATTACAAATAAAACATCAATTCAGGATAGAGATGTGTATATTTAAGTATACCATATACTTCAAAATAACATTGTGAATATTCCTGAAGTTAAAGTAAAGTTAGGATATCAAATTCAATAATATCATCTTAGCAAATACATATTATTCCAAAATTTCACCTTTAAATTATTATTCAGAGATATTACTACACCCACGGAATCTTTACATCTCGATGAGTTCTCGGATTCCCAAAAAATCACATATTTATTCCGATATTGAGTTAGAAATATACATTTACGGAATTTCACAATATGTAAGAATTATCCTTATAAATATTTATATTCTTAAAACTTTATATTCAAGCTGCTGGAAAGTTGATACTACCGTATTATTTAAGATATAACCGTAGTAGAAACTACTTTTGTGATTATATGCAAAGGGGAATTCTGTGTATAGTTAATTGTATACTATTCTATTACAAACAAATTTACTTTAATTTAACTTTAAGTGACAGAAATGTATTTTTAGGATAGTTCTGTTAAATAAAATGATAGTTCTGTTAAATGTCTTCTTTATGATAGTTCTGTTAAATAAAAAATGTAATTTATAAAAAATAGTCTATTGAATTAAAATATATAATTCTCATTGATTCTCACTTATCCTACAATATATACTTTACTTGAAAGAATGCATTTTTTTATAATAGTTCTTAGTCTATTGAATAAAACACTATATCTTTAAAAAATATTATATTGGATTAAAATAAATATGTTTGATTGAGAATCAATAATAAGTTGATGATTTTTGAAAGAAAAATCTTGAGAAGAATATTTGGAGGAGTAAAGAAAAACGGAGTGTGGAGAATAAGATATAATCAAGAATTGAAATATAAATTTAGAGAACCAAACATAGTAAAAGTGATTAAAGTGGCTCAAACTAAGATGGCTCAGCTATATATACAGATATGGAGAGGATAACTTAGTCAAGAAAATAACTTTCCAGGGGCCAGAAGGAAGGAGAAGGAGAGGAAGGCCGTGTACAAGGTTGCTGAACAATGTGGAGAAATGGCTGAGGAACGTTGGCGTCAATGGATGGAGGACAGTGGCGTCGGATAGGTCGAAATGGTGGAAACTGACTGAGACAGCCTTGGCTGAAGACAGAGACAGCCTTGAAGAAGAAGAGAATCACTCTACAATATATATTTTATATGAAGGAAATGTATCATAATGAGGTGTAAAATGTCAATATTCTACTTTGAATTTTTACGTTTTTAACAAACTTAAGTTTGATCCATTAATTTTTCAATGCTGTTATAGAGATATCTTCAAAAATTCTTTAGCGATGGAATTTGATACATGTATTTCAACCATTTCTTATATTAAAGAAGCTGACTGTGTGCAGGTGCCTACCTTAGCGGAAAATCCAATGTTCGGACTGCTCCAGAATTCGGTATAGGAGTTGCTAAACTCCCAGTAAGACGAGAACTTTTTCTTCTTATATTCTAATTTGATTAAAAGTTATGGACTTCATTCCATTCAATTGTAATGTTGTCAACACTCAATTTATACTATATACAGTTTTAGTGCAATGAATTCTGTTAAATTGTACCTTATTCATAAATTGACTGAAGGAAAGAATTTAATGTTAACGATTATGACATCTGTGTCCTGCATATCCTCTATTTCTATTTATATTTTTTTAGTAATCCTGGTTTGGGCTATTGCTGATTTTTCCAGGATTCAAACTTAAACGTTAAATATCTCTTAAAATGAAGTGTAAATCGGAAAACGGTTTATTTCATCACATGCATCTAACATTCCGCTACAAACTAACTATTCTGCTATGTGCAAAAATTCATATTTTGATATGATTAAGTGCTCACAGGTATGAGACAGAGGTAGTCGGGGACGCAAAACTTGTTTAACTGCGACAGCGCCGGTATTATCTACTTGTTTTTTAATATAAAGAGAAATATATATTCTCCTTCTAGTACATCTTTATTTCCCCATGGAAATCGCTGACAGGAACATTGCACCTGCTGCAGCAGATGCAATGTTTCTGTCAGCGGTTTCCCTGGACGCCAATGTCGGCAAAGGGTGTCGAACTGTTTGGATAGGGTATGTCAAATACCTGTCTTTTTGGCAGGTTCTTCATCGCTGTCCCACCCGTAAGCAAAAGTTTGAATGCATTTTTTTCGAAACAGGATTTTCAAAGGTTTTACATTTTTCAAATGCTCCATGCGTCTTAATATTTGTTTGAAATGCATGAAATTTAGCAAGAAGACACCTCTCATACTTTTTAATGAAACTGGGTATGCATTTTATAACTGGACTTTATTAAGGTAATTAAAATGAATAAGAATCTAATTAAATAATGAAAATTAAATTTTAATGCAGAAAAATATTTTTAAAAAATTAACTTTCTAAGGGATTTAAAAATAAATACCCAAATTTGTTCATAATGTGTTTTTGAGTGATCATAATGTAAAATTAATCAAAAAATGTGAACAAAAGGCACGCAAGTAGCATTTTTAAAATTTTTGTTAAAACAATTAATTGAAATAAAATACAAAATTATAATAAAATTGAAAAAAAATTAATGGTATTGTATATAGTAATGTTAAGAGGGATATTTATACAAATTTTCACGTTCCTAAATAAATTTTCACGTCAATAAATAAATAAAAAACATTCAACCGTCCCCTTAAAAGGTATTGCAATTCTTACGTAACGTCTAGCCTTGTATAAATGTAGGATGTTTAACAAATTTCCTCTTTTGTATAAACATGACACAAATCCTAAAGCCGCCTAACACGTCATCTCAGTTTACTATATTTCTTTTTAAACGTGATTTCCTTCATTCACACCATTCTATAAAAAAGAGCTCGGCATAAATGAAATTTGAGAAGGCGTGTTATACATTTCATATATTGATTTTATTTTGTGAACATGCTGTCGTCATACATTATTCAAAAGTGATATGAGAGTATTTTTATCAAGCTAAAGTCGGTGGATGTTGGAGATTTTAAATCTGAAAGGAATAATAAAATGCATATATCTTACACAAAAATTTATATTTTAAGGAATACGATAAATGCTTCAATTATTGAAATTATCAATAATGCTTTTAATGGATGAAACGTTTATTTTATTAATTGAGGGGTTTTTACTTTGAAGTCAAACTTATTGCGAATTCTTGTAATTTTAGGATTTAATTTTGGGATAAAAATGTCCAAACGACATGTCTAATTCCTTGGCAATACACACTATCGTTTATTAGTCAAACTAAACGAGGCTTAAGGTACAGCTTGAAAGAACATCAAATGTATGTCTGAAATCAAGAAATAATAAACATTCAATGGCTAATAATTGCAGAATGACAAGTCAACGGTTTCATTTTTCTTCCTACATTATTCAAAAATAGTCTTTAGGTTTCGATTTAAAATCCTTTGAAGCACTTTATACCAATGATACTCCCTTTATCTGGTTAATGTTTCATCCGTGACACCACATATCTGCAAGGTATGAAATGATCATGTGTAATTTTTGTTCACAGTTTCGCTTTTTATATTGTGCACGTTTAGTTTATTTACTATGTACTTTATTTATTTTTACATTTTTGCTTCACAAAGTCATTTTCCCTACATTTTTTAATTTTTTTTCAATGCACTTATTTTTTCCTATACTAATTGGCTCTTCTATTTTGGATTTTGTCGTTCAGCCATTTTCTGTTTGGCTGCCGTAGTGATTCCGTTAATTGTTATTTGGGCGTTTATTTCCGTGTTTGTTCGCCTCGAAGAAGGAAACATAAATATTTCTAAAATGTGCAACTGCTCACTTACCCATATTTGCGCAGCATTTTTATTTTATGTCCTAGTTCAGCATTGGTTATGCACAAAGTCATGATTATTAATTTTAACATAATAAACGATGCGAACACAAAGAGAAAAATCTGATGTGAGCAACACATGACTTTCCTTATATAATGTAATGAATTTACTACTTTAACAGTAAAAAATAGGTTTTTCTTATAGTAGATATTAATATTCTTTCCAAGATATTGAATTTTCGACAATTAGTCGTCATTTTCATTGATTTAGCGTCATTTTTATCCATTTGGCGAGATTTTCGTTAATTTGACAACATTTCAAAAGTCGCCAAGTTGGCAACATTCCGCCAAATTCGTCGCCAAAATCTCGCCAAGCGTTATGGACGAAGAAATACGTTGTTCTTACAGCAGATAAATGACTATTGGCGTTCAAATACAAATGTACTACTCAAAGTATCTTTTTTCATGAATGGAATGAGCTAGATCCACGAGAATGATGTTACCCAATTTATCGTATGATATTACATATGAAAAGTGAACATGTTTCTCAATAGGAAATATTTTTTTTTCATTTTATATGACTTTTTAATATTGTTTTTTGAAAAATGTGCAATATCTCGAGGACGGTTCATGTTAGCGCTCCAAAATTTTTGTCAATCGTTTTCTAAGGAAAAATTACATAAGAAATGTCTATTTACGTAACTTTATTAGTCGTTTTCATTTTTTGACGATTATTTCAAAATTTTATTCGAAAATTTAGGGGGGGTTCTGAACATTCGATTACGTATAAAAACAATAGGCTTCCAGTGTTTATGGATTGTGATTTTTGTACCAAATTTGGTTTGAATCGGTCCTTTCGCTCGTCAGTTATCGTCTCCACAGACTCACTGACACACACACACACACACACACACACACACACACACACACACACACACACACACACACACACACACACACACACACACACACACACACACACACACACACACACACACACACACACACACACACTCAGACATCACTTCAAAAATGTTCGATTCGTGATCAGGGATGCTTGAAACGTGTTCTTCCGTCGAAAACTCGATTTCGAATTTTACACCCCGTCACAATAATTTCCTTATACATTATGTATATAAGGAAGGTAATAATAACTACCTCGTCAGTCTAGGAAAATCCCTACTTCATGTATGTAATATTTTTTTGTATTATTTACATAATACCTGTTCATACGCACCATGTTGCAAAATAAAAAGTAAATGTAATTGGAACTGCAAATTTTACGGAGTTTTAAGACAATATTCGTTTCATTTTTTCTCATTTAAACTTTATTTCATTATAGAAAGAAAATTAAAGTGTGAGCTATTAGGGAAAGTGGTGTACAATTAGCATTATATGTTTAATGAAGTATTCAATAGAAAGTACACATGGCAGTTACATATGGGCGATGGATGCAGCGGTAAATATTTAATTATAATATTAGAGAATCACATTTCATATCAAAACAATTTCATATAAAATATTATTAATGATATATTTATTTCGAGTATTATCAACCAAATGCATTCATCATGAATCGGCTTATGAGAAGACTGAGAAATAAGAAACTGTTTAAAAATAATGTTCGGCAGTAGAAATAAAATCATCATTATAATTGCACTTCTCTATAATAATATATCATCTACGTAATCTTTGTTGCGTTTTCACTATACATGATGAAAGTATTTAAATATATCTTTACCAAAACTGCACAAACTCATATGTGTATAAAAATGTCACAGTAGAAGTTTTAGACTAAATAAACTTGAAAATACCTAAACCTAGATGCACCATTGGGATGAGTGAAATAATGCCACAGAATGAAGATACTTTCAAAGAACGATACCGGTGAATATAGGCGTTTCCCGCCAAGTGCTCTTTCATGATCCAATAACCACTCATTACTTTTCTAACATCCAATGCACAAAGGGTACACGGATTATGGGAAAAGGATTTTCGACCTGGAAATGGTTAGTAACTGCTTACAAAAAGTTAGAAAGTACAGAACATTATAAATGATGTGCGAAATATATGTATTAAGCAAAATCACTATTCTGGCCTATGGGACAAGTTATAAAAGTATGTAGAATCTGGGGGCAGCAACGATCAATTTGGGTTTTTCAGACAACAAATACTGAAAAACCCAAATTGATCTACAATTTTCTAACAAACTATTTACTTTTGCATCAGTTTTTAAGCCCCCTGTCTCACCTCAAAGCCTCGTTTAACTATCATTTCTGATTTCGATGCAGAGCACCTCATTCGATGAACATTTAGAAAATTCGAATTTTGCCGGAAATTTTAAAAACCAGTTAATCCGTGTATCAAATTAAAAATTATATTTCTCATTTCACATTTCAAACGCTTTAGCATGGGACACCCTTTAAATATCATTTTTGAAACATTTTGGTTTTTTGATCGAGCTATTGACCTACGCACCAGATTCATAGTATCCATCTTATTTCAGTCATTCCTTCAAATGATTTTACTTCAAGTCATTTCTCATTATTTCTATAAATCGAGCATTTTTAGAGTGCGACACCCCGGATTAACAAATATTGGCAAATTGAAATTATACATAATTCCTTTCGAAGTGTGGACCTTTGAACTAAATTAATATCTATATCACCACGAATTATGGTCTTCTGTCATTTCACATTCCGACCCATCCCTCCTCCTCGATCTAGATATGTTTTTTTTTAAATATATGATTTTTTCCGGTGTGTGGGGGGGGGTGTTATTAATCGATTAAACCGTATACCATGTTTAAAGTATCAATTTCACTTAAATGAGGACTTTACCACTTACTCTCCAATTAGAACATTTTGATTTACAGCGCTGTCAAACTAGCAAATATTGGAAAACTGAAGTCTCATATCTTTTCATATCCGAACTATGTACCCATACAGTAAATTTGAAGATTCTATCTCATTGCAAAGTATGACTTTGGGAAAATTCTAAAAAGACGTTACAGTCAGACAAGTATTTTGAAATTATTATATATAGAGTTATTTTACCTGAATGTGTAATTACACGTTCTTAACACTTTACAACATAGTTGTGAAGTGTTTATGACTTTGTTCATTCTGTCTGTCTGTCTATCTGTCTGTTTGTCTGTATGTCCGTCTGTCTGTCTGTCTGTATGTCCGTTAACACGATAACAGCCTGTAACACAATATTTGTATTACATGTTACATTCCAATTACGGATGCCAACATAGCCATTTCGAAATTCCAATTGCGGATGTCAACCTAGCTAATGAGCTATTTAAATGCTGCAGAGGGAGCCAATGGCAATACAAACATAAATAAGCAGCGCATCCCCTTCTTCACTTCAACGAATCAACAACAACACTACAATGTGAAAAGAAAAAGCTTGGCGAGAATGTTCTAGAACTTTCCACAGATGCAATTTCGACAGCGTCCTAGACGCACCTGAAGTTTTTGGTAGTCGTCTTAAAACTTTCGAACGAGTCAGCATCATGTTTTTGGTTTTTGTGAAAAAATGTCTGTAGATTGTGAGCAATAGAATGGTAGCCTGCGCAAGTACGCGAAGTGCAACGATTTTCCCACATCATTGAGATGGCACGAATATGCACGTAACAAAGAGTAAAGGTAACCAACTTTCAATTGTCACTATTAGCACGGAAGGCACACCTTTTACAATTATTAAATTAATAGACTACCAGTTCGTATGAGTAGACCATATGAACGAGTTCGTAAATATTGAACTATAAGAACTATTCTATATCGATTGTTTAAAGGAAACTGTTTTTAAGAAATTTAAGTCAAAGTTATTATGTGTGTAAATATATATATATATTAATGTATTATTGTTAGTATTATGTGTCTTTGAATAATTGATTTAAATATAGCATAGTTACTCCAGATATAATAGATATCTATTAAGCAAAATATTAAAATAAATTGAGCAATTAAGCATGTGTGTTTCTTTATGTTTTGTGTGTTCGTAGTCCGAGCTTGAGAACCGGGAGCTTACATGCTCCACCCTTAGTGGCGGCATCATAGGTAAGTCCTATACTGGTAATTTTTGATAAGGACAATTTTACCTTATGACATGGTGTCGCCGCGCGAATTGGTGCCGTATGTGGTCAAGCTCGGAGAGAATTAATTTTCATAAGAGAAAGTAAAAAATATAAGTAAAAGGCAAAATTAAATTCAATAATAAGTTTGAATATAATATTGAATTTAATAATGAGTTTGAATATAATATCAAATTTAATAATGAGTTTGAATATAAAACTGAATTTAATAATAAGCGGAATGTAATATTGAATTTAACAATGAATTTAATAATGAGATATAACTCAGTAGAATGATAAGAAAATGCATGAAAATGATAATTTAAATATGTATTATATGATTGTATATATATGTATGTATTAGCATAAATATTTAATATATAGTTAGAATTGTATAACAGTGTATTAAATCATGGCGCCGAATAAAACTAGGCAAATAAGTAAAAGATCGAGGCAAGATGCTCCAATTATCGATAATATACAGCAGGAGGTACATATAAATAACAGAGTAACAGATAGTTCGGCAAATAACGCGATCCAGATACAGATGCCCGCAAATCAAGCGCAGCAAAATACATCGTTGCCAACTATGCAGATGTTACCATCATTTGATGGACAAAAAGAAAATAATGTCAATTTCTTTATCATACAATTTAAGGAAATAGCGGCATCATGGTCCGAACAAGAGAAAATCATAATTGTCAAATCAAGATTAAAGGGAAAGGCTCAGCAATTTCTAGCAGAAAATATTGCTCTGCAAAAGGAAAAATCATATGAAAAATTCATGGAGTTATTAAAAAACAAATTTGAAAGGAAACAAACATTAGTGCAAAAACACAACAATTTTAACAATCTGAAACATTTACCAAATATGACAATTAAGGAGCTTGCACAAGAAATCGAAAACCAGGCGATAATTTTTCTAGAAGTAGATGAAACAATGGACGCAAATGTAAAAAAAATTACAGAGAAAATTAAACTCACCAAATTTTTACAGATAGTCAGAGAAGATTTAAGAACAGAAATAAAAAAAAATGACCCGAAAACCTTTGACGAAGCAGTGAAAATAGCTGAGGTGATAGAATCCGCATTGGAGGAAGATAGTGATTGTATAAATAGTATTGAAATAGAAAATAAAATAATTGGGAATGTAGAAATAAATCATGTAAAAACTGAAAATAATGCAGAAAAGCCGCCACAGAAATTCTGTATAGCGTGCGGTCGCAACAATCACTGGATGTCAGAATGTTTTACGCTGCAAAAAGTACAAAATAATTTAAAAAGGGCATTCACAAATAAAAACAGCAGTCAAGAAACTACCAATTTTCAACAAAGACCCACGATTCAAAATAATTATGCACACTATAGTAGGGCGAATTTCAGAAGAGGTAATTTCATAAATAACCGGGGAATACGGCGGCGTGCAGGAAATACCAACAGACAATTTCAAAGTAATAACAGAAGATCATATCAGAATAATGGACCACATTATGTGAGCAATAATAGGCAATATCAGAATAATGAATATTTAAACTAAGAAAGGGACCTCGAAATAAAAGACATATAGAAAGTTATAAGGCATCAAATAAGGATTCGAGATCCCATAAAATTGCAAGCAAAATTAATAAGGATGCACAAAATTTAAATGAACATTTACTGAATTCAACATATGGACAGAGTGACGCTTTGCCAATGATTAACATAAATTTAGAGAACATAAAAACAGTGGCTCTCATAGATAGTGGCGCAAGTGTCAGTTTATTATCAGATCAAATATTTCAAAAAATCAAAAATCAAATTAAAATTAACTATTTATCTAGACAAGTAAAAATACAGACTATGACCAAAGAAAACATTCAATTTTCAAAATGTATCAGCTTTAGCTTTAAAATTGAAAACAAAAGATGCAAAAATTCTTTTTTCATAACTAAACAATTAAATAACACCCCTTATGAAATTATTTTAGGATTTGACTTTCTCAAAAATCATCATGCCATAATTGACACAAATAAATTAATATTAAAGTTTGTCAAAGAATCCATATCTATACCATTTCAAGACAAAAATAAAAAAAAAGCACAGCAACCAGAAAATAATAATACAAGAGTTGAACATATTCAATGCTTAAATGCAAGCTTAGCGCATAAAATTAAATTACTCCCTCAAGAAACAAAATCAATAAAATTAAAATTAAATGAAAACTATTTTGAGGATAAGGAGGTATTGTTAAATATTACAAATTCATTAAAAGATTTACACGCTGAGCATTCTTTACATTATGTAAATAATAGAAAATTTATTTCTACTCTTTTAACAAACAAAACAGAAGAAGAGATTCATCTAAATAAAAATATGATATTTGGTACTGTAACACCGCAGTTTGAAATTTGTGAAGAGAAACATGATACTGATAAAATTTTACAGATTAACAATATAGCTTAAATGATCCACAAAAAATGGACATTTCAGCTTTACGAAAAGCGGAATTAACACCGCAAGATTTTAAACTAGATCACTTACAAGAAAATGAAAAACATATATTGCTAAAATTACTGTTACAAAATTACGATGTATTTTCGAAATCATACAAAACGCTGGGAATGACGGAAGAAATAGTACCGGAATTTAATTTACTACACCAATACCCAATTCATTGTAAACCTTATCCCTTGCCAAAAATGTTAAAACCTGTACTAGAAGGTGAAATCAAACAATTGTGTGAAGCTGGAATTATAGAAAAATCTACAAGTAATTATGCGTTCCCATGCTTATTGATAAAGAAGAAAGCCAGTATTAATAGTAATAATGCCAATAAAGAACAAAAATATCGTTTAGCCGTAGATTACAGGCTACTTAATCAAATTACTGAATTACTGCCCGTAAATATTGGTAAAATCAGCGACATTCTGCACAACATCGCAGGCCACAAATTGTACACGGTGATAGACTTAAAGTCCGCGTTTTTTCAAATAAAAATCAAACCTGAGGACAGTTTCCGATTAAATATCATAACAAATAATGGATCGTATAGACCTAATAGATTACCTTTTGGGGCAAAAAATTCATCAGCATATTTCTCATTACTAATGATGAAATGCTTAGGAGATTTAAAAGATCAGAAAATTGAATTTTATTTAGATGACATTGTAATTGCCGCAAATTCATTCGAGAAAATGTTGGAGAAATTAAAAACGGTATTTTCGAGATTAGCTAAATTTGGTTTAACCATTGACCCTTCAAAATTACAAATGTGTAAAGAGAACATTAAATTTCTAGGATTTAAGATAAGTAAGGAAGGCATAACACCTTCAGATGATAATGTACAGAAAATAACGAATTTCCCTGTGCCAACAACAGTAAAAAAAGTAAAATCATTTTTAGGTTTATGTAATTATTTTAGGCAGATCATACCAAAATTTTCTGAACTATGCAATCATTTAATTGAGTTAACAAAGAAAGATAAAAAATTTATATGGACGGAGAAATGCGAAGAAGCGTTTGTAACATTGCAAAACGCGATTTTATCGAAACCGGTAGTTAGGGCAGCTGATATGTCAAAGCCGTTCATTTTGTCGACTGATTGTTCAAAAGTAGCCGCGTCAGGAATTTTACTTCAATCAGTGAACGGAAATTTTCATCCTATCGAGTATTATAGCAGGAAACTTTCAGACAGTGAAAAGAAATATCCGAGCATGAAGCTAGAACTGTTAGCAATTCACGACGCTATAATACATTTCAAAGATTTTTTATGTGGTACGCATTTTACGGTATTTACTGATTCTAAAGCTTTAACGCACTACATACACTTAGAAAATCAAAATTCTGATTTAATCACAAGATGGTTATTAAATTTACAACAATATTCTTTCGATATAAAATACATTAAAGGACAAGATAATCCCAGTGATTTTATGTCGCGACAAATTTTTTCTGAACAAACTAAGACTAAATTAATAAATAACATTATTGCTAATGACAGCGCGATAACAATAGCCAAAATTTTAGAAGAGCAAGCAAAAGATAGAGAGATAAAGAAAATTATTAACGGACTGAATGCAAAATTTAAACAGCCAAAATATGTAAATAAATACTATAGAGATATAAATACAGGATTAATTATGATAAAGACTGCTAGAAATATCAGAAATCCTATGCAAAAGGACAGAATTCTAATACCTCACAGTCTAAAATTCGCAGTTATTGAGTTAGCTCATACACCACATTTTGGAGTTGAAAAAACCTATCAAATTCTGAATAGAAAGTATTACTGGAAAGGAGCATACAGTGATGTAAAGAATTTTTGCGCATCATGTGATGCATGTTTATGTTACAAAAATAAGGCTATAAGATTTATGCCATTACAACATGTGCCACGTCCATGTCAACAAAATCACACGGTGGCATTAGACATTGTAGGGAAGCTACCGAGAAGTAACGGACAGCACGAGTACATCATAACGATGATAGACCATTACTCGAGATTCCTGGAGGCAGTACCCGTGAGAAATATTACAACTGCGAGTGTATTACAGGTCCTAACGAATTGGATTTCACAAAATGGCGTTCCTATGTGGCTGCTGACCGATAATGGGAGGCAATTTAAAAGCGAGGAATTTAAAAAATTCGCAGAGCAACATGGTATAAAATTGAAATATACTTCAATTTACAAACCCAGCTCAAATGCAATTTTAGAAAGAAGCCACTTGGGAATAAAAAATTCTTTGGCAGCAATGGCTGACCAAACATTTAATTGGCACAAAGTCTTGCCATATGTAAAATTATTTCATAATGCAACACCCAGCGCAAATATAGACCACAGTCCCGCTATTTTGTTTCTTACCAGAGATTTGAAATTACCCGGAGAAAATAATCTGGAAATAGCGGACCCGGATGACAGTCCGAATTTAACTAAAAGTGAATATGATAATGACGTCAGTGAAGCACTTACTTTAGCGGAAAAAATTAATAGATATACAAAACGAAAACAAATTCAAGCCCAAAGTCGCCAAGAAAGAATTTTTAAAAGAGTTAGACAGCAGAAATTATTAAAAGGACAAATTGTATATTTAAAAAACCTCAGACCCACCACAGCATTACAAAAAAAATTTCAAGGACCATTTCGCATCGTAAAGGTGATCCGTAACAATAATTACGCTATCACACCTATGAACGATCCAAATAAAAAATGGATAGTTGTTCACGCGAATAAATTATATAAAGCAGAGCCGCGTAAAAAGTATTTACAAAGTAAACAAACACGGCGAACTGTTGACAGAAGTCAATCGCATGTAAACAAAGAATATAACGCCAATAATCCAAATGATGGGAGTACTAGACGTTATAATCTAAGGACACGCAAAAAATAGTATTCGAAAGCAAAATAATATAAAAAGTAAAAAAAAAAAAAAAAAAAATTAAAATTGTCTGCTAAATTAAGTGGAAAAATTAAAATATTATAGAGCAGAAATAAATAGTAAGTGTATGCAAATAAATGCAGCACAAGGTGTAGAGCCAGTGAATTCAAAAATAAAATTTGGAAAAGTTTTACTTTATGTGTAATATTATACAAGAATGTTAAAATTAATTCAAATGATATTCTGCAAAATAATTTTAGTATTCTACAATAGTTATTGAATATTTTAAAAGATATTCTGCAATATTGTTTTACGATTCTACAATAAAAATAAAATTAATTGGAAAGCATTCTACAAGATGTATAGCAGTCTATAGTGATTTTTAAATTAAATTAGATGGTATTATAAAATATATTAGTTTCCTACAATATTTTGAAATTAAATTGGAAAGCATTTTGAAATAATTTTGGTAGTCTACAGTAAATGTAAAAATTAAGTTGGAAGGTAGTATACAAATAGATATTTTTGATTAATGTAAAGAAAATGAATATAATTATAATAATAGAAAATTTATGTAGATAGAGCAACTTTCAAAATTAAGTGATAAATAAGTAAATAGACAACAAGTGTGTTACAAATAGCATAGTGCCACAATATGTGCAAAACATAGGGCAGCAAAAGTATATGGTTATTTTAGTATGTATTGTGTATTGTATATTATGTATGGTATATTGTGAAAACTGTAGTGTTGAGGAAAACTGTGTAGTAGTGAAGACTTAGTGTGAGGATAGGCATGATAGTTATCCAAAATGCACGGTAGTCAACAAAATCGCAAAATTAAATAAAACTTCAAAAAAATTGTCTGGAGGAAGGCAAGTCCAGCGGATAGGAATTTTTAAATCATGGATTTTTCTGCAACAACAGCAACAAAAAAAAAGAACAGTAGGAAAGTTTATCAGCGGGTTGACTGGTTAGCAGTAATGTTGTCAATAAGTATCAACGTGTACAACGTAAAAGTATTAGCGCCAGCCCATTTTATTAAAATTATCAGCGTTTCATCAAGTAGCAGTACAGCAAAATTAAAAAGTTATAGATTCCCGTCCCTTTTATGCAAGTAGATATTAAATAAATGAACGGACAATGATAAAAGATAAATAATTTATATGAAAATATAAGTAAAATAAATAAATTTAATCTTAGAAAATATAAGTAAAGTAAATAATTCAGTGGACGTAAAAAAAAAATAATAAAATAAAAGATATCTGAAGTATAAATAATATGTAATACAATGATGATTTCAGAAAATTAAAATGTTTGAGAACAAAAAAAAAACGGAGACTCGGAAAATTTTGAAGTGAAAGAAAATAGTAAATAAATGTTTTTTCCCTTCCAAACAAAATAAAAATTAGTCTACGTTATAAAAATGGACATTGTCAAATACTATGTAAGTGGGGATAAGAGCAGGGAGATTCACACATACGAACTCGTACGGCAGTTATTTTGTTAAATAAATATGAGGATAATATTTTTTGTAAAACAAATATGAGGATAATATATGTTGTAAAATAAATATGAGGATAATATTTTTTGTAAAACAAATATGAGGATAATATATTTTGTAAAATTAATATGAGGATAATATTTTTGTAAAATAAATATGAGGATTTTGTAAATATGAGGATAAAACAAAAATATAGGTAATAAATAAACATTTATGTATAGATACATAACTTATATATAGAGCAATAAATATCAGAAAAAATATGTAGAAGTGATAAATAATACATACAATACCCCTCAATGTTCTAAAATAAAATAAACTAACATGTGTTGTAAGAAAGAGAGAGAGAGAAATAAATAAATTTTACTTACTTTCAATTTGTATTACTTGTACGGTGACTGATGAATTAAGGGTAGGAGTGTCGTAATAGGGAGTTGACAATTCAAGAATCTTGATGGTCATGTGTCTTTATTGATAACAAATGATGAATGGCTGTAGAGGTCAACGAGGAAGTGGCAAATTTTGTTTCCAATGGTAACATGCTGATGAAGTATATGCACTGTTTCATTTTTCTTGTACGGGTCTTGAAAAAATTGTATAACATAATTAATAAAATGCAAAATAAAGTCATGGAACATGGTAAATGCAAGTATATAATATTCAAAATCATAAAAGTATTAATTAAATACCTCATAAAAAGCTGACAGAATAAAAGCAAAATCATAAATAAATAAATAAATAAAAGTGTGAAGTCAAAATAAACACTCACAGATGATGTAAATAATAATTAGTAAATTAATAAATATATATTGCATAAATAGTGTATACAGACCTTTTACAAAAACACGCAATCTGGAAAACAAAATAAAAGTTAATTACATAAATGGATTAATAAACTTGAAGAAGTAAGAGTAGTTTACTAGCCTTCACAGTCAGCGTAACAGTTCCATATATGGCCATTGTACGGCGAAAGCTAGTCACCTTCAAAGTAAATATCCAGGCTAAAAATAAATATCGGAGAAAATCTCCCATGCATAGTACGAGAATAATACAAAAAAAGTTCTATTGTAAGCATACAATCAATGTATCAAAATTTAAAATTATAATTGCAGGCAATTATAGTTACTTAAAAATACCGGCCGGTATATAAAAAATAAAATACATTAGGAAAACACATTGATTTGTATGTAAATGATAAATGATTGAGTATGTTAATAAATTATTGCATTAATTAGACATCACAGTAAATAAAAAAAAAAAAAAGAAATAACAGATAAAATCAAATATGAAAGAATTATATTTAAATAAATAAATATGTAAAGTTATGCTGAAACGGGAACATAAAGTCAGTTATATCAATAACATAACAAAAGCATGGTATATTCATAATACTACACATAAAATAATATATCACGCGTTGTTGCAACAAGGGATAAATAAATCCAATAAATTAGAGGTACATGAAATCAAAATAATAATTCAACAGTCAGATATGTGTTAAGGTCATAAGATAATAATAATAAAAAATATATATATATATATCAAATTAAATAGAATTAATAACAACATATGTAAAATAAATATATAATATGATACACATAAAATATAACTGTAAGTAAATTCCTTAAAAGGATACACGTAAAACCTCCCACGTCAATGTTAGCTCGCACATTCATCACCGGAAAGTCAAAAGCCCGCGCTTGACAAGACGATACCGCCAAGTTACACGATAACGATTAAATCTTTAGCGATACATGCAAAAGGCAGTTAAAATCCCTTTTACGTAAGTTTGCGCTCTGCAAACATTGAAGACACTCATTCATGGCTCGCCGTGGGGGTCAACAGATTCGCAGTTGCCATAGAAACACGTTGAGAGGAGCAGAGGAAAGCTACGGGTCAAGCGAATTTTTTCTTTTTTTCTTTTCTCCCTTCCTCACGCTCAGTTGTGTCACACGAAAGGGCAGTCGAAGAGGGAATTTAAAATGCGTATTATGAGATGCACAGTAGTTTGGAGTTGCGAAATGAATATATATATTTGATATTTTGAATGCCGCGATGTAATATGATATAAATATGGTGTTCAAAAGAGTCATGATTTATACACACAAAAATATATAATATGTTATTCATTGTAACAAATAAGAAATATATACAGCTAAAAAATTGTCTAAAAAAATTATTTACGTCTGTGAAAATGAGAAATCAAGGTAATGAATTGCGTATATTTTAATGTAATATTGTGAACTTGTATATAAATAGAAATGCAAATAACAATTATGATATAGTCTTCATTTGAAGTGTACAATAGACTGTACTAAGCAACATATTGAAAATATAAATATTGAAGTACCGGAACTTTGAAAGTTAAGTCACAGGATGGTGACTCATTCTGCCGTGCTCATGATAATTCAATGTGACAATAAGGTGTCTTCCGTGCTCATGATAATTCCATGTGACAATAAGGTGTCTTCCGTGCTCGTGATAATTCCATGTAACAATACAGTGTGCCTTCCGAACAGTGATAATTTCTTCAGGTACAGCAATATATGTGTCACCAAGTACGATATGGTGTATCTTCCGAACAGTGAGTTCCTTCATTTTAGTGACATGTCGGTTGTAATGCACCGATATATGTATGTCAATGTTACAATATAGTGTGTATTACATGCGGTGATCTGCATTTCTGTGACAGATATATGTGCAGTGGATCAAAGCAACATTTCCACAGTGGCCGCAATGTGTACACATATGTATTCAGTGCAATGTTTACCGTGTGCTGAAATTTTCTCTCTGCAAGGGGGGATATCATGTAACACAATATTTGTATTACATGTTACATTCCAATTACGGATGCCAACATAGCCATTTCGAAATTCCAATTGCGGATGTCAACCTAGCTAATGAGCTATTTAAATGCTGCAGAGGGAGCCAATGGCAATACAAACATAAATAAGCAGCGCATCCCCTTCTTCACTTCAACGAATCAACAACAACACTACAATGTGAAAAGAAAAAGCTTGGCGAGAATGTTCTAGAACTTTCCACAGATGCAATTTCGACAGCGTCCTAGACGCACCTGAAGTTTTTGGTAGTCGTCTTAAAACTTTCGAACGAGTCAGCATCATGTTTTTGGTTTTTGTGAAAAAATGTCTGTAGATTGTGAGCAATAGAATGGTAGCCTGCGCAAGTACGCGAAGTGCAACGATTTTCCCACATCATTGAGATGGCACGAATATGCACGTAACAAAGAGTAAAGGTAACCAACTTTCAATTGTCACTATTAGCACGGAAGGCACACCTTTTACAATTATTAAATTAATAGACTACCAGTTCGTATGAGTAGACCATATGAACGAGTTCGTAAATATTGAACTATAAGAACTATTCTATATCGATTGTTTAAAGGAAACTGTTTTTAAGAAATTTAAGTCAAAGTTATTATGTGTGTAAATATATATATATATATTAATGTATTATTGTTAGTATTATGTGTCTTTTAATAATTGATTTAAATATAGCATAGTTACTCCAGATATAATAGATATCTATTAAGCAAAATATTAAAATAAATTGAGCAATTAAGCATGTGTGTTTCTTTATGTTTTGTGTGTTCGTAGTCTGAGCTTGAGAACCGGGAGCTTACATGCTCCACCCTTAGTGGCGGCATCATAGGTAAGTCCTATACTGGTAATTTTTGATAAGGACAATTTTACCTTATGACACAGCCGTAAAAATGACTTTATCGAAATGGGGGATTTAGTATGCTTTTCAGACGGTCTGTGGGGGATCACCCGGGTTGAAAAACTGAAATACATTGAACCCTAGGGGACCTAATTTTTCAAACATTTTTGAAGCACATTTAAAATTCCCAAACTGCTTCGAAATTTTTAGGAAATATTCAAATTAACTCATAATATATATAAAAAAATTTCAGTAAAATATGTTAAGTAGTTTTTTAATTAAAAATTATTTAATATAGGGAGAAAAACGAATTTAATTAAATTCTGACTTTTGCGATATCCCCAAGAAAGAAAAAATAGATATATTATATAATAAATATCTTTCCAAGAATTTGATTATTTTTTATGTGAAATAGGCTTCACATTTTAAAATACATTTGGTAGATAACAATTTTTCAATTTTTTTTTTATTTAATATAACTTTTCATGATATACTTATTTGATGGTGTTTTTAATGCACTTTCCTACAACGTCCTAGAGAATTAAAATTTGGTACACAGATTAAATTTGTAGAACATTTTATTCTACAACAATTTGGTGGATCTTTAAATATAGATCCTACATTTTTTTCGAAATGGCCTGCAAATAATCCCCGTTCACTTCTATAAATCATTGTTGCAATATTATTAAAAATTCTGATGTGGACAGCACATGTCTTTCACTGCATACCCATATTCACAGTCTCTTTATTTCTTCAATAATAATTTGAGTTTATCTGCACAAAATAACAGCCATAAGTATTTTAAATGACATTGAATTTGCACGTTAAATTTAAATTTGGTTCTCATTTGATAGCTGGACTTATTGTCAAGTGTGGCGTAGCGTAAACGCGAAAAAACTAGAACATCTCAAGAACGGCTAGTCCTACAGTAATGGGGTTTGTCCACTTTTGTTGTCAAAATCACGTATAAAATAAGAATTTAATTGATATAATTGAGCACACGTAGCCTTTTATTTTTATATTTAACGATTTTTGCAGGTCATTTCGCAAATTGCGGGGCATTTCGCATTTTCCCGAATCGTACTAGAATAATCTACAAGTGATTTATATACCAAATTTTGTTAAATTTGGTATATAAATCACTTGTAGGTTATTGAAATATTATACACCAAATTGTGTTAAATTTGGTCCATTAGTTTTTAGCTAGAGTGGTTAAAGGTAATTTCTGCCGGCCATTTCGCAAAGAAGGCAGATTCTTTTATTACGAATCGTACTATAATCAAATGAACATCAGGGTTTCCCACAAAAAACTTATCTACCAAATTTTATTAAATTCGGTCCATTAGTTTTTCAGTTAGAGTGGATGCAATATCCTCACAGACACACAGAAACACACACAGATACACCCTTACACACACAGGCGTCTTCCTAAAAATAGTTTTTCGTGTTCTGGAAGTCCCAAAATGTGTGGATACTTCGAAAATTCGAGTTCCGATCTTCGGCACGATTCCAATACCTTGAATACATAAATACGCAGACACATATATTATCTGTGTATCTGTATTATCTGTGTATCTAAATTCCGTGCCTACGCAAATACAATAGTTGTGATTTTAAATGATCCCTAAACTTTTTTTATTTCTTCACCGAAGCCTAATTTTAACTTATGCAGAATGCAAATATCTCAAGCGATTGTAAGGTGAGTTACATAAGAATTGCTGAATTTTTTTCACACAAAATTATTTAGCTCTGGAGTCTGGAATGCAATTTATATGAATGAAATATTCATTGATTTTGCATAGAGAATCAGATGATTAATATTTCGATGCAGTTTTAAATATTTAAGTATAATAAATTACTGTTGTACTGTGATAATGTAAAAGATATCACCACTGAATGCATCACATTTTAGAGATTTTTAAATGAAATTGCATTTCAGTTGGAAAGTGTTTCATAATCAATGCTTATGCATGATTGAGCTTTCTTGTTATATTATTCTAATTTATTACACACTATGTAATAATTATTTCTACATGTTTCTGAATGTGTTAAAATACTAATTTAATATATAACAATATGAAAGTTGCAAATAAATTACTTGGTAAATTAGTAGTAATGTGTAAAACACGATTATTCAAAAAAAAATCCTGATGACGTACTCTTAAGAGCAAATTCTGAAAAAAATATGTTAAGATAACTACATTTAAAATTCTCTTTGTTAGAAAAGACTTTTTTTCCGCTTTTAGTATGAAAATTCAATTACAGCTGAAACACAAGTTCTGTGATTTACAGAAATGCATATTTCATAAGCTTGGAGTAAATAATTAAGTAAGTTCCTTTTTCCTTTGCTGCACTTTCTCTCAAATTACGAATTCAATGCTTTCAGAAATGTTCACTTTCAACTTTAACTTTTGCGCCGTGTTAAGTGCTAAAATTTTAAGCATATATTTTTTATTAAATTATTTATTATTATATTCAGGATTGTTGCAGAAAGAAATCCTTCTAGATTTTATGAAAGATGTAAAATCATATTTTTAATTTCGTTATATACGCAATATATAAGGCAAATATTGTCTCTGGGCCGAAAATTCGAATTCGAATTTTCAACGGGAGACCACGTTTCAAGCATCCCTGATTACGAATCAGACGTTTTTGAGGTGATAACTGTGTGTGTGTGTGTGTGTGTGTGTGTGTGTGTGTGTGTGTGTGTGTCTATGTGTGTCAGTGAGGGTATCTCACGAACGAATGAAGCGGTTCGAACAAAATTTGGTACACAAATCACAGTCAGTGAATACTGGAGTCCTCATGTATTTAGAAGTAAACGAAAGTTCGAGATCCACCTAAATATTGAAATGGAATTTTGAAAAAATCATCAAAATTGAAAACATTTAATAAAGTTACGTAAATAACCATATCTTGAGTATTTTGTCATTAGAAAACCATTCCCATAAATTTTAGAACACTAATATGAATCGTTCTAGAGATATTGCACATTTCTCAAGTAAATTTATCAAAAAATCACATAAAATTCATAACAAAGTATTAACTATTGTAAAATCTGTTCACTTTTCATATATAACATTACGCGATAAATTTATTATCATCATTCTCGTAGATCTAGCTCATCTCATTCATGAGAGAAAGCCCTTTGGGTAATAGCATTCTAATTTGACGCCATTAATCGCTTATATACTATAAGAATAACCTATGTCTGCATTCATAATGCTTGGCGAAACTTTGGCGACGAAGTTGGAGGAATATCACCATCTTGGCGAGCTTTTTAAATGTTGCCAAATTGACGAAAATATGGACCAAATTGATGAAACTGACGTTAAATCAATACTAATGAAGACTAATTGATGAAAATTCAATATCTCAGAAAGACTATAACAAACTACTATAAGAACATATACTTTGGGTTATAGTTTTGTATTTGGACGCCATTAGTCGTTTATCTACTATAAGAATAACCTATTTCTCTGACCATAATGTTTGACGAAATTTTATCGACAAATTTGTCAAAATACCGCCAACTTGGTGAGTTTTGTAAATATCATCAAATTAATGAAAATGCCGCCAAATTGATAAAAATGTCGCCAAATTGAAAACAAATGCCGCCAAATTGAAAAAAATGCCACCAAATTGATAAGAATGATATTACATTAATGAAACTCACAACTAATTGAGGAAAATTCAATATTTTAGAAAGAACATAAGAATAACATATTTCTTCATCCGTAACACTTGGCGGAATTCTTGTGAAGAATTTTGGAGGCATATTGCCAACATGGCGACTCTTTTTAAATGTTACCATATTAATAAAAATGTAGCCAAATTGATAAAAATGACGCCAAATTGGAGGGAATGATTTGCAAATACTTGATTGCGTCATATGATATGCATATCGTTTTTCATACAAGATATTATCTTCTAAATATCGCCAAATTAGTGATATTTAGCCCCGCATTGACAAAAATATCGTCAAAATTGCAAAAATGCGGCAATTTGCAAAAAATTATTATAGTATTCTGATGAATGACATGAATGGGAAAATGTTATGAATGAAATGTTGTTTTTATAGAGAGATCCAGACGTGTTAATTTTTCTATGACGTCATTTGAATGAATTTCAGTTGCTTTCGATGAAGTTTTCAAATATAATAAATTATCGTAGTATTATGATAGTTTTAAGAATATTTCCGAGGAATGTATCGAATTTTAGAGATGTTTAAACCAGGCAATTTATAATTCAATGACGTTATTTTAATGAAGTTCATTTTTTTGATGAAGGTTTAAGTTTTCAAATATAATAAATTAATGTCGTATTGTAATAAGTTTTAAAATATTACCGAGGAATGTATTGCATTTTAGACATGTTTAACTAACATTGCATTGAAGTTGGAAAGTGTTTCATAATCAATGCTTTAACCATGATTGATCCTTCTCTTGTTATATTTCAACTATTTATTACTATATTTGTCTTCAATTTATGAAAGCAGAATATACCTTCTGAATTTTTTATTTATAAATGTCTTTGTTTTCATTCGTTTCAAACTATTGATATACAAAATATGGCGATAATAGTTAGTAATTTCGATGATTATTCCTCATGAAGAAACTTATTGCTTCTCAATGCAGTTGTGAATCTATTTTCCACTAGTTCTACATATTCGTCAAAAAGTTGAGTAAATCATGTAAAGCACATAAAGTATCGAAAAGCGCCTTTGGGAATTTCAGTATTCTGCGCTGCGTGCCAAAACTGTTACAAGTTGAAGAATCTCGTGTTTTGTGTTATTTTAAACTTATGTATAACGTGAAAATAGTAGTAAAACTTTATATTCAGAAAATTTAAAAATTCGAATCTTCGGAAACATCATATTCGTGGGAAGGTTTAATTCCAGAATTTTAATTCAAAAAGCCACGGCTTGAATTATTATATATTGCTGGTAGCAAACATTTTACAGTGACCGTGTTTTTGCTAAAATAATTTCATGGAAACCTATGTTTGTCATAATCTACTGTAAATAAGTATTAAATGACTGTTCTAGATTTCGCATTAAACTCTTGCAGAGGTTCATTAAAAATGTCCACGTCCCGTTATTTTTTCATTTCATTTTTAACACTTTACAACAAAGTTGAAAAGTGTTTATGACTTTGTTCATTCTGTCTGTCTGTCTGTCCGATAGCACGAAAACTGCCCTAAAATGACTTAATCAAAATGAAATTTTAGTATGTTGTTCAGACGGTCTGAAGGACCTATGGGAATATAAATTAATAATATCACCCAATTAGTTTTGGATTGAACCCGGGTTGAAGAAATGACATACATTGAACGATATGGGACACAATTTTTCAAACATTTTTAAGAGGATTTAAAATTCACAAATTGCTTCGAAAATTTTAGGTAATATTCAAATTATTATATAATATATATAAAAAAATCAGCAAAATATATTCAGTAGTTTTTTTAAATAAAAATTAAAATAATAATTACACCGTTTATATGAAGCGATCACTTGATCATCATATGAAAAGATCACATGACCCACTTCAAAATGATATATGGCATCCATCTTGTCTCAAAATCGTGATTTTTAAAGTTCTTTTTAATTCATATTCAGTGTTGTATCCGTCCTAAAACCGCTTTATTTTTGCTTAAATTCAATGCATCTACACACTAAAACAATGCAATTAAATTATATTAGAGTTTAAATGATCATCAGACTCTGATTATTTCTACAACGAAACACAATTTTCATTTATGGAAACTGTAAATACCAAAAGATATAGAATGAGTTGTATGAGAATTGCTGCATTTCTTTATCGCAAAATTATTTAGCTCATGTAGCCTGCAATATAGCTGATATGAATGAAACATTCATTGATTTTACACAGACAACCAGACGATTTTATCGATGAAGTGTTAAACATAGAGTTAAATTACTTGTACCTCCATGGTTTTAAGTTTTCAAATAAAATAAATTATTATAGTATTGTGCTGAATGAAAAAAATAGAAGAATGTTTATAAATGAAATGCTGCTTTTATATAGAAGCGATTTATATTTCGATGACGTCATTTGAATAAAGTTCATTGATTTTCGGTGAAGTTTTCAAATATAATACATTATTATAGTATTATCATAATTAAAAAAAATATTACCGATAAATGTATCGCATTTTAGAGATGTTTAAACCAGGCAATTTATATTTCAATGTCGTCATATGAATGAAGTTCATGTTTTTCGATGAAGTTTAAAGTTTTCAAATATAATATATTAATGTAGTATTGTGATAATTTTAAAAATATTACCGAGGAATGTATCGCAATTTAGAGATGTTTAAATAAAATTGCATTGAAGTCGGAAAGTGTTTCATAATCAATGCTTTATGCATGATTGATCTTTCTTGTTTCATCTGCTACGCCTAGTGTCTAAATAAAGAGCTTAGGTGATAACTGATATGAATTTAACTGCAAATTCTAGAGGAGATGGAGTGATATGCTAAGGATTTCCACTCATTGTTCTTTTCTAACTGCAGTTCAAAATACAGTCTGTTTCAAAAAAGAAAGAAAAAAAGAAACATATATGCACCAATAAGAAATTGAGCTATTGCTGCGAAACTCGGCATGTAAGCATCGTTTGAGAAGATATGAAGATGAGTTGAATTTGGGATTCAAAAACAATTTTAGTAAGAAATTGTGACAACGACAATATGACATTTTGGTGAGTGGTAAATCCTCCCCTGGCAACTATACAAACCGATATTCGATGCAGCACATAGTTAATTAAGTTGTTTATGTACATCTACGGAAGATACGCCATAAATGTTGCAACTAGTCAGCTAATTCAGTGGTTTTTTGAAAAGACTGCAATTGCCACCCCAGTATGTCCCATACGTGTTCTATTGGTGACAATTCTGTGGAACTGGGTAGTCAAGGGAGGGTATTAAATCGTCGAAAAATATTGTGTACTATTTGGTCGAACATTCTGTTGTTTTCAAATGGAACCTGGGCGGCTTCACAGCAGGCCACCAGAGGAGATCGGCTGTCACGCCTGGGGAGGGCTCCCCAGACTATCCACACAGAATTGTTCCACGGTCAGAAATGCTCCACATGCATATGCGGCGGTCATCAGCACTGAGAGAAAAATGAGATTAGTCACTAAAATCCGCATGCATCCAATCGGATAATGCCCGAGCTGACCGAACTCTGCACCAATCCAGGATAATCTGCCTATATTGAAGGGATCAGTACTAGGCTCATTAATAGACGCCGAATCCTAATCCTGCCTTCTGCCAATCGCATCCTAATATTATCGATTTATACTGGATGCATGTCAAATGGCCAATGCCTTCGAATGCTTGATAGCTTAGCTATTGATGTGGACGTCAGTCTTCTATTGACTGCATGACCCTCTGAAGACTTGTCTGTCTGGGGATATCCTGAGCCTTTCGATGGTTAAACGTGTCATCTTTGAGCCAATGCTGCCAACACCGAGCAACTACCATATCGATCTGTCCAAAATGGCACCTGTTTCGTCTATGGGACTAACCAGCTTCCATTAGGTCTACGATGCGATCTCTCTCTCTATCTGACAATCGTTCGTAGCGCCGCCGGGTCCATTCCAAGGCCACCTTTGTACTCATCTTGCAGTATCAAAGCAAAAAATGTGAGTTCAAATTGTTCGTGAGTGTGAATACTGCTCGTCTTAAATGCTGCACAATGCGTCTCATGCGTGTGGCATGAGCCCTATAACTGCATTAGGATTGAGTGTTTGATTAGTTGCATAACTGTTAAAACGACATTTGTGGCTATAACACAATTTTATGGGTGTATAAATAATAAATATACATATATATTATATATATATATATATATATATATATATATATATATATATATATATATATATATATATATATATATATATATATATATATATATATATATATATATATATATATATATATATATATATATATATATATATATATATATATATATATATATATATATATATATATATATATATATATATATACAGATATATATATATATACATATATATATATCTGTATATATATATATATATATTTGTAGTCCTTTAAATTGCCCTTGTTAAAGTGTAAAGGATCTGAAAGTACTATTCGGTAACCCTCATTTTCCTTGGCCCTACAGAGGAGGAGGATAAATCTGAAATCCAGCTCTGTTAGGTTCTATACCACAATCCATATTGTAAGTGTGCAAAGGTTCACCTTCTTCGTCATTCGAGGGGTGCTATTTAGAGGATCCGTAAAGACTTGTTGACCACCATTTGCTCCTCCACCGAGTAAGCAAATAGAAAATCAGGCTCTTTCAAGTTCTGTAAAGTAAGATTCACATTTTTAATTCAGTAAAGAGATATCAAAGGTTCGGAAAGTTTTTTTAACACCTTCTTATCCTCCGCCGCCGGGGTAGTGTGGGGTTAACTAAAAAACCTGGCCAGTTAGATTCTGTGCTATAGTCAATACAATAAGTGTGCAGACATTCAGATTTCTAATTCATAGATGGTTTTTGGAGGAGATCTAAAAAGTTAAAAATAATAAACATGTTAGACACTTTTAAACATATTTGGCACATTAGTGATTACCAAAATAGTATGGCCACTATAGGAAATAAGTAGATTTTGTTAATACGAGGCAACGTTCTGCAAGTTCGTCAAAGTATTTTGTCATTTTGTCTTTCTGGTTGACTTGCTAACACGTTATTTACGGTGCGAATCTGGCGAATTCCAACATTGCACTCTTAGTGCATTGTAGTAATCAAATATTATTGTGTTTATTCCAGATAAATATATTAAAATTTTATGCCGTGGATTATGTAGATTAATTTCACGTTATATCTGTACAAAACTAAACTAATTTTGTTGAAAATCCATATTGCATATTTATTGCGCGTAGTACCAAAGCAAATTAATTCATTATCTGAATGCATAATATATAAAATTTCACTTACTTCTTAGTGTACCAAAGATCTACCTAGTTTTGGTATATTATCCTGTAATTTCAAGTTTAAGAGTTGACGATTCTGAAATTTGCGTTTCTGGAAGCATTTCTTTCTAAATATGCTTGGGCTTTCTTGTCACGCAATTTCTACTTTTTCTTCTAAAGTTTAGTAAAGCATGTATGACACATAAACTTTCGATAAGTATCTTTGAGAATTTTAGTATTCTGTGGCGTCATCAAACTTTTAGAAGCAGATAAATCTCGGTTCTTATACGCTGATATTTCAATGTTTAAATATAATTTCAGAAGACTATAGAAATATTATATAGATGTAGTTTAAAAATGTCAAAACAATTTATTTATTTGATATTTATTTCCAAAGGAAGTCCTAGTTTGATTCCATTCATTTTAACGAAATGTATTTAGTTTATCCAAAAGTTTATAATGTTAACATTCTCTACTTTGTAGGATACCAAATTAAATGCCAGGCTTTTCTTAAAGAGATACAAATTGCTCTACCACGTTTGTTGCAAAACAAACTTTAGAGCGAGGAAATGAAATTAAAAATGGTACAAAAGGTTTGAGAATTAGATTCTCACGATTTTCTTATCATCTAACAACAAATAGGGTTAATTATTTTGAAGATTTTTACTGCAATTACGCATATTTTTAGCAACATGACTACATCTGATACGTGTCAGTAAACTTTATGAACATAAATGTACACTTTTAAAGAGTGTGTAAAATTGTCGAATTCTACAAATGAATTTATTCCACAAATGCAATCTATCTGCAATAATAAAAGAACATGTCAGTTTGCTTGTCTCAAGATTCGAATTAGTTTAAAATTTACAAATTTATAAGTTGAAATTCGATCAAATTCCAATTTAGCTGTCAGGTTAGATTAGCAGCGCAATCCATTGAGCTGAAATTGCCACTAATACTAAAACTGTTTTTACATTTTACATGCAGCTCAAATTGATGTTAATGTAATACAGTTAAAATAGCTTCGGTAAGTTCTACATACAATACCAAATAACAGCATCGACCAGACTTGAAGGCAAGAAACATCAATATTCCTTAGGATACACTACTGACGCAGGTGGCTTCCTCAGGATACGCGTGACTTCCTCAGGATACTCGTGGCTTCCACTGGACACACGTGACTTCAGGAACGCGTGACGCAGGATTCTCCTTTCTCTTCAACTATGACCATCATCAAAACGCATCGCGTTACTGGTACACTTGTTCTAAAATATTAGCTGTTGCAAAATATTAGCCAATCTTAAAAATTATAAAATAATAATAGCCCGGAGATTTCACTCAAAGGACCCGAGTTTAATTTCCGGATCAGCCCAAACTATCCTAGTGTTACCCCGTATTATCCCCGTGCTACCCCCGAGTACGGATACATTAAATATGTGGATATGAAAGTCGTTCTGAAAGGTTGGAAGTATGAGAAGAATGATACGCTCTCTGTGGATGCTCCGCCCACTGTCCTGGACGTACAAACAGATGACTTACACCTTCGGGAAGGTCTGGCTCAAAAGAAAGGAGCAATTGGCGATGCAATTATAGAACAGTTTATAACTTTATAAACTTATTTAAAATTGTATTTCACATTTTTATTCGTTGGATGATTATTTGTAAAAATGATAATTTGTATAAAGTACAATTTCTGAGAGATAACTGCAAATTTTAGATAATCATAATAAATTTTTTTGTACTGTGAAATGTAATTCCACATTACTTTTTATCTTCTCAAAATTATTTGATAGAGAAAATACGCATTTTCCAATAATATTATTTTCCTTGCAATACATGGTAATGTATAGGGAAAGTATTGGAATCATGTCGAAAATCGCAACTCGAGTTTTCGACGGATCTACCAACGTTACATCTAAGTTTTCGACGGATCTTTCGAGACCTCTAGAATATAAAAAAACTATTTTTAGCGTGACGTCTGTGTGTGTGTGTGTGTCTGTCTGTCTGTCTGTTTTTGTGTCTGTCTGTGTGTCTGTGCAATGTATGTATCCACTCTAACTCAAAATGTAATGGACCGAATTTTACAAAATTTGGTAGGTAAGACCCTTGGGTGTGACCCTGGTGCTGATTAGCTTTTGGTACAATTCGGAAAAAAGAACCCACCACTTTTTTTGCGAAATGGCCCTCAAAAATCACTTGTATTCACTCTATCTGAAATACAAATTGACCAAATTTCACAAAATTTGGTAGATAAATCACATGTGAGATACTCTGGTGCTGATGAGATTTTGGTGCGATTTGGAAAAGAACAAAATCTGCTTTTTATTACGAAATGTCCCGCAAAAATCGCCAATATCTATAAAAACTACGTATGTTCAAATGTATCAATAAAATGCTTGTTTTATACGTTATTTTTGACGATGAAAATAATAAGAACTCCATTACTCTAGGACTACCCGTTCTCAAGATATTTGAGATTTTTGGCCTTTTTTATGCCGCCTTTGTAAAAATGTCCAATTACCAAATAAAAGCAGAAATTGAATTAAAAAGGCAAATTTAGAGTAATCTTGTGCAATTAAACTCAATTTCATGAGTTAATAAAGAAAACATATATTTGATTCTTCAGGGAAAGTCATGTGCTGCACACATCAGATTTTTCCTCTTGAAATTAGAGTCCACATTTATTCTAATATCTATACATTTAAATTTGCATTAATTTCCCATTCCAAATGATATTTTCGTTTGATATGTCTAAAAATACGAAACATATAATTTCCTATTCAACTTGTCTTCTAAATTTTGATTCCGAAATATTCCCTCATATCAGAATAGATATAACAATAGATATAAGAATAGATAAACAACAGTGGGAAATAATACAAACAACACTTTGTAACTGAATTAAAATAACCACAGCAAACCTCTTTATTTGCAAATATAATTGCTATTCATTGCAAATATAATTGCATTGTCAAATAATTTTAGTTCATTAAAATCATATAACCTTAAAATGACCAAAAAATGCGTTTGAAACATTCTAAAGAAGCACATAAAAAGGAAATAATATTTACAAAATGTTACATATTCAGCATATTCTCGGAATTTACAATTTAGAAATGTGACGAAAGTTCATTCTAAAATGAAAATAAGCAATATATTGACTTCACTTTAATATATTCAAAGTTTATTTGATAATGATAGAAATTAAAATGATTCTGGCATCCATAACATTCAAAAGTGGAGGTTTGAACTTATATGGTATATGAAAAATCAATACTTTATACGGATAAGCAAACACTCCGTGTACAGAATTAACACTTTGTGTTAAGGATGGGGAAAATATGAGCAACATATTCAAACACAAATGAAATAACAATGCATTCGAGGATACGCTGGATCCTCTGCGTGATGAACCCGAAGTAAATAGACGAAATATATTCGGGTTCGTAGCATATTATCTAGCACTAACTAATGGGATCCAGTGTATCTTTAAATCAACTGTTTGCTGCATTTTTATTTTATTAGTACGTGAATGATTTATTTTCCTTACATCATTATGACTACATAAGTTGATCTTTACTATAAAACATGGCAGTAAACTTTTCACTAAAATCGTAAAAGCTCTCTCGTAATTCTTTGTACAAATTTTTGCTTTACTACTATAATACATTCGACTGTTTTACAAATATTTTTATAAAATACAATCATTCTTAAAAATATTCTTGCCAAAACGATATATTCATCAATCAAAGTAATGTGCCAATTAAACAAAAGTTTTATCCTCTATATTCAAACCTATCTTACTTCCCATCCTGCCTCAATCTACCTTTCTTGTCTCAACCTACCTTTCTTACTTCAACCTACCTTTCTTGCCTCAACCTACCTTTCTTGCCTCAACCTACCCTTCCAGCTTCAACTTAACCTTTTTGCACGTCTACTTTTTAATGAGGTAGGGAAGGAACAATTTCCATCATGTCATCAGTTGAACTATCTTTATTCTGAACTGACAGCCTTGATGAAGTGGACTATGAGCAATGCTAACAATTTGGTAAAATATATTAATAAGCTAATGGAACAATGATATAAATGTTTCTTGAATAACTCTATGTTACCTAGAATGACTCTATATTTCTAAAAATGGTACGGGTTAAACAAAAAAAAAATGAAAATGTTTTCAAACTCCTTGAAAACTTAGTCTGGAACGAACAGTACATGTTTAGTTATGATAATTAAAATTAATTAGATCTTCTAAACTGTTATTCTAGACAGATACTATGTATTTCTGCTAAATGCTGTACCGTGATGCTTCAGATATTGTGTAGTAGAAAAAAGTTAAATGTTGACTATAATATTGTAACATAGATAAGAGGAACTTTCAGAAATTTCGTGTATAAAGCCGGCATATGTCAGTTAGATAGCTATAATTATTTATAGGAAGATAGATTTTTGTCCCTTTTTCAGGCTCAAACAGAACAGTTATAACAGTATGCACCCTTAACAAAAGTTGAGCGATAACTCCCCGAAATGTTAAGGGTGCAACTGTTAAGGGGCCTGAATAAAGTGGCTTACAACGCCCTTGAAACAATTGTAGCCATCAAAATAACAAATATCTGATGTATATAGATGTTGCGTAAGTTCTTCGATTACATGTAGCAATTTTTTTTAGTAAGTAATCAATTCAATTTTGGAGAAGAATATTAATTTTTTTAATTTACTAGACCTAATGATACCGTTTATAAAAATATTTGTTTTGGTTTGAAAGTATGACTATGTGTTCTGATTTAAGCTAAATCACATTTATAAAATTCTAAATTAAAGGACTTACCTTTGATGCCTTCACTTAGGGTGGAAAGTAAATTCGCCGTTGGTTCTCGGGGAAAAGAGAATGAGATGAGACAAATTCCACAATATTTACACTTAAATTGACCAAGTCTTTATTTTACATTCCTTGATTTAATCTTAAAATGGAATAATTAAAATCAACTTAGATATACACATATATATATAATGAAACAATTAACATCACATAAACACAAATATAGGTTTTAATTTCAGAAATGAAACTATTTTTACTCAGATTTGAGTTCTTATTCAGTTAATGATTGTCAGCACAATTTTTGTAAGTTCCCTCAGTTTCGTAAGTTCAGCAATTTGCATAGCGATCGTCGATTCTGTCACAAATCTATATATACAGAGGAAAATCGTATTGAGGAATGCGTATTACTAATTATCCAGTCTTATTTTGAAAATCACGCTTTTGACGTAGCGATATTTGATAATCAATATACAGTGGGGACACTTATCAAATTTTCAGCAAACACTTTGCTGTCGTTCAGCAATTGCTATGCCGACTCTTCACATTTGCTAATTACTGCTACTTTCATTGATCATTCAAATTCGATTATTGATGGCAAATTTTCGTTAAGCATTTCATTAAGTGCTCATTGTGATACCACAACATTATCTTTTCGAAGTAATCTCGTGTAGCAAAGGAGTTGGAGTGATACGCCTTTTTTTACGTGTTTACTGCATGCTGGTTCACCATCAAATCTTCAATGCTTCTCAAACTCTGTAGGACCACACAATTCATTCCCCTCTGTTTGTCATACCGACTTATTTGATTTGGCGAAGGAGTGCTTTTGGTGATGAAGGGAATGTAAGTTGTTTATATATGTTTGAGTTCACATTGGTTCTAGTGAATGCGTTAATTGGTTATGCGCTGTATGTATAGCGCCTTATTATCTTGATTGACACTTGTAAACATGTTGTGCGGCATATTCTTTTAATTTATGGAAATGTTAACGAATAATCTGTACTGTAAAAAATATACGGGCTAGGAAAAAAAATGAAATTGTTTTCAAAATCCTGAAAACTTAGTCCAGAACGGTATATGTTTATCTGTGATAATTGAAATTAATTAGATCGATCTAAACTAATAGTACATTTAATTTAATATTAAAATATACGTATAGTTAAAGAAATTATTATTAAAAGATAATATTAAAATCACATAAAAATGTCCCGATACAACCTAAACAAAATAATTAAACTTTGAACATTGGATTATAATTAATAAAATTTTGATGTCGGCAGCACATGACTTTCCCAATAGTCTCAAATTCACGTTCTCTTTATTTCTTCAATAACACATTATGTTGAGTTTAATTGCTTAAAATAGAAACCATAATTATTTAAAATCACAATAAATTTGTACTTTTAATTCCGTTTTCGTTCTTATTTGGAAACCTACTTATTGTAAAGGGTGACGTAGCGAAAATGCAAAAAAACTAAAGTATCTCGAGAACGGCCAGTCCAAGAGTAATGGGGTTGGTCTTATTATTTCCACCGTTAAAAATTAGTTATACAAATGCATGTAATTGAAATATTTGAACATATGTAGTCTTTTATTTTAGATTTTGACACGGTAACCCACAAGTGACTTATCTACCAAATTCTGCAGAAATTGATTTATTAGCGTTTTAGCTAGCGTGGATACTGGCAATTTTGCGGGCCATTTCCCACAAAAGGGGGGTTCTTTTACTCCGAATCGTACCAAAAGCTAATCAGCACCACGGTCATACCCTAGTGACTTACGTACCAAATGTTAAGAAATTTGGTTCATTAGATTTTGAGTTAGAGTGGATACATACCATTACAAAGACAGGCAGACACACATACGTCATGCTAAAAATAATTTTTTCGTATTCTAGAGGTCTCAAAACGTATAGATCCGTCGAAAACTCGAGTTACGATTTTCGGCATGATTTCAATACTTTCCCTGTACATTACCGTGTATTGCAGTTAAAGTAAAAATCGGATGTAGACAGCACATGACTTTCCCTGCAGACTCAGATTCACCTTCTCTTTATTTATTCAATAAATCATTGTATTGAGTTTAATAGCACAAAATAACGTCCATAATAATTTAAAATTACACTGAACTGACATTTTAAATTCAATTTTCGTTCTCAGTTGGTAACTAGAATTATTTTCAACGGTGACGTAACAAAAATGCAAAAAAACTAAAATATCTCGAGAACGGCAAGCCCTAGTGTAATGGAGTTGGTCTTATTCTTTGCATTGTTAAAAATTACGTATAAAACAAGCATTTAATTGATAGATTTGGGCAAACGTAGATTTTTAATTTAGATTTTGACGATTTTTACGGGCTATTTTGCAAAACAAAGCAGATTATTTTTTTCCGAATCCTACCAAAATCTAATAAGATCCAGGGTAAGCTACATGTGAATTATCTACCAAATTTTGTAAATTTTGATCAATTTGTTTCAGCCAGAGTGGATATAGGAAATTTTTGTGGGTCTTTTCGCAAAACAAGGCGGGTTATTTTATCCCGAATCGTGCTAAAACTAATCAGCACCAGGGTTTCACGCAAGTGACTTACCTTCCAAATTTTATGAAATTCGGTCCATTAGTTTTTGAGGTAGCGTGGATACATACATTGCACAGACACACAGACAGACAGACAGGCACAGGCACAGACGTCAAGCTAAAATAGTTTTTTTTTTCTTTCTAGAGGTCTCAAAACGTGTAGATCCGTCGAAACTCGAGTTGCTATTTCAGGCATGCTTCCAATACTTTCCCTATACATTACCAAGTATTGCAGGGAATGTAAAAACAGTACGACTGTAAAATAATAAAATACATTTATCAAAAATATTATTATTGTCAACAATATTGATCACCAGAATACAGAAATGAAAGCATTTTAATTTACCTTAATAAAAATTTATAGAAAATGTATTCATGTACAACTGAGAAATATAACATATTTTGAGAATATATCATCTTCCTCGTTATTTTTTTATAAGGTTTATTAATATAATTAATAATATAGCTCTTTAATTTAAATTTTATTTCTTATACATTTCGTGGTTAAAGAAAACTAACGGTTTTAATATTATTTTACAGTAATATTATGGATAATTTTTTTTTGTAATCCATTGCATATTATTTCAATTTTTCTTTGCATATCTGAATAGCATTTTTCTCATTTTTCCTAAATTCAGTTCTTCATTCTCAAAAAATAATTTAATGTATTAATGCAAAAATTTGCTTAAGGCATTTAAAATATTTTAAGCATTTCAGAAATTTATTAATAATATTTTTACTTTAAATATTAAAATATTATATATCGTAAAAATGATACATGTACAATAAACAATATTTTTAAAAATCAGAATGGATTATCCAGGCTTTTGTAAATAATTATGAGTTTTTGTATCAGTTTTCGTAGTTTTGTAAATAATCGTGAGTTTTCGTATAGTTTTCGTAGCCTTTTATGGTTTATCCAGGTTATTAGTGGTATAATTAAATATATCCATACAATGTTAAATGTTATAGGCTCACAACACTATTCTAATATATTCAGTAGGGGTAATCGAAAAAAACCTTTTTTCGAATTTTGACAACGGATAGTGCTAAAAGTTGCCTTTATTGACACGATGAACGTATTTAAAATTTTGGAAAAATCGGTTAATATTTTCAGGTTCCTGTACTCGCCAAAATTATTGCCAAAATAATCGTAGAAACAAGTAATTTAATCAACATTGCAATGAATTGTTTTTAGGAACATTGATTATAAGTAGCGTGGAGATAGTTCTTTTTGAATCATATTAAGAGCATTTTTCTAATTTTTCCAATTATCTTTTCAGGTTCCAAAACTCATTTAAAGTTTAGCAAAATATATTTTTTGTTAAATATAAGCGAATGAGCGGAAAATGCATTTGCAAATGGATAGTAAATGTATTTGTTTTTTATTATGCCTTCTTAAAACCGAATTATTCTCACCCTCCATAAATATCAAATACAGTTTATAGGAAATAATTTCTCACTTTGGCAACGGCTCGAGCTCAGTCTGTTCGATTTTAGGTCGCGAAAGGGGACCCTCCTTCTCTTTTCACTTACATTAACTTAGCAAGGCAAAGACTTTGACTGCGACGACGATAGAAATTTTTTTGTGTTCTGAAGAATCTAACCTTGAGTCCACAGATAGTACAGCAGCAAGGTCTACTAGGGATCAGGATAGTAACTGGGAGCCAGTTCCATCAACATCCGCATATGTAGGCACAAAGACACAAATGAGAGTCCAACTTCCAGCTGTGTTCATAACAGCTGATCGATTTGGAGTTTCGGATAGAGCTACTGCAGCATAGGCGTCTGCCATCTTAAAATAATTGGCGTAATTGTGCAAGGTAAAACCTCGAAAGTAATTGGCCGCAACAAAGTTCATCAAAAGAGAAACAGATATCGTGAAAATACATAAGCTATTTCCTTCGATAACTGATGTCTTCGTGGACTGTACTTCGGCGGATGGAAACGACCAAATCAAGACTCTAGTCAAACTGGCTAATAAATACCGTATTGTCAAAATTAACTAGGAGCACATTTCATTGGTGCAACAGCCCGAGAACAAATACTTAGGACACGTCACTCCGGAATCTGGATCATCAATGAACATTTCTACCAGTATCACAGGTTTTTTTAGAAGAAAACTCAATTGACATGAAACAGCCGATTGCCATTGGTTAGGATGGCACTGTCATTAACACAGGATGGAAAAGTGCTGGAAGAGACCGTTGGCAAAGCATTGCAGTGGTTAACTTCTTTAAATGGTTAACTTCTGCCCGAGATGGTTAACTGCTGCTAACAGAATCCTTCGGGAGCACTTTAGAACAGAATATCCTACAGCAGAACTTGAGCTATTGGCGGTGTATATAATGAATATCTACATACCCGTATGATTCTCCATAGATGAAAAATATTCGTGCAAAGGCGGAGCTAGTGACATTTGAAAGATGGTGCAACTATCCAGATATTTGACAACCCAGTACAGGAAAATCTTTCATCCTGTCATTCCTCGAAATGCATATTTCGCACACCCCGAGAACATCCTACACTCTAAGGTCACTGACGAACGAAGTCATATCCGAAAACTCGGTATTTTATGGATTCTTAAGTCACGCCAAGTTAAGAGTGAAACTATACAGTAATTTAAAATTCCAAAACTGAAAATGGAAGCAACGGATTACATTGACCTCATCATGCGGTAAAGTGTCATCGTCATACAACCTCCAATCCTCTCTCGCATCAGCGACTGGCGATTCCAACAACTCCTACAGGGCAACAGCAACGACGTGCCCGAAGCTGTAGAAATTCTAGATAATAATTGATATATCCAGAGCATCGAGTGTTGTGTTAAGATGGTCACCGAAGCTTCCCAATCAGTCTGCGGGTATGCAAGATGAGATTCGAACGAACTTGCAGTCATGAAAACGTATGTCCACTTTCAAATCAAAGGCAGATTACAACCCAGCTACATAGATTTACTATGGAATTTTCCCGATCTTTGAACTCTTTTCAGAACCTGAAAACTTCGGATCGCAAAAAATTTGAAATGTGCTAATTATATAATTAAACAACCAGAAATTCTAAGCTACTTGTAACCAAAGTTAGTATTAAAATTTTTATGGCAATGTTGATAAAATTACTTGGTTTTGCGATTATTTTGCCAACTTTATGCGCTTTCCGGAACCTGAACTGATTTTCCGAAAACTTTAAATATGTTCGTTGTATCAAAAAGGCAATTTTTCCGCACTACCCGCTGTCAAGATTAAAATAAAGAAAGTTGTTTCGATCACACCTAATATACAGTTCTCCAAATGTAATTTGGCAAATTAGGGAATAATTTAATCCACACAAATATTAAGGTGATGCTCGATATTTTTCTCAAAATGGAATGCAACAAAAATGTTGCAAATGTGTTTTAAATAAATAAATAATTTGGCATCACGTCTGATGTTAAAATAGCAAAATTAAACACACATCCATAACAGAAGGTCATTATTTCACTTCCTTAAGACGTACAAAAATCTAAAACAGGCCATAGCGCTTTTGAGCATAAGTATGCTTTTCATCAGTGGCTACACGCAAATAAAGTTTGAATCGTTCATATATAGACCAGATATAGCGACAAAATTTGCATAAATACAATCCACAAAAGAATCTAAGTCTAGATAAGGATAAACCGTAAAAATTTTTTCAAAAAACATTTTTTTTTGCAACAAAAGAACAGCATATTAAATTACAATTCAATTACAGAAATCGAAAAAAGAGGGGGGGGGTGTCAATCAAGCATAATCCCAAAGAGGAAGACGTCAAAGTTAACTTTGCAGAGACTTGAATTGCATGGAGTCGAGAATGAGTCGCCAAGCGTAACTCAAATTCATAATAGGGTCAAAATTACAAACGGACTCACGGTAAATATAAATAAAAAGGGATTCTAAAAGGAGAATATCACGAGGGTTATTACACCGAATCAAAAGGAAACTCTCTTCAAAAAGAGACTGAAAATTATCTTTAACAACAAATTGAGCAAGAGCTGTAGAAAGTTTACTATCCCTGACTTCCCGAGCATGTTCTGCTAAACGGATGCCAACGGTGCGTTTAGTACTTCTAATATAAAATTTAAAATTACCATCGGTGGACAACAGGGGAACAACATACACCCCAGTAAAGCTTTTAAAGTCATCCCTATCACCCAGTTTATCAGACCGAATACGGTTAAATAAAGAAGAAATATTAGAATGTGCAGGTCTGAAACCAAACTCAGAACACAATTGGATAAAGGAGCGGAAATCCGTAGGATTGTATGGAAAACTAGACCTATAAGTCAAACGGTCTTTTAAGGCAAAAAGTTTAGTATCAGAAAGGGTATATTTACGGCGAACTTGGGAGAAAACCTTATAAATAAAGTCAAAGGAGTGGGCAGCTTCACGGCCAAGGCCAAAAATAAATTCAATTTCATCACTTAAAGCAGAGATAGATGAACAAACAGTAAAAGCGCGATTAAAATAAGCATAAAAAGAAGATTTTTTAGAGGAAAGAGAATGGTAAGAATTAGCAGGAATACAAGAATTAGTAAAATAAGGTTTACGGAAAACCGAGGTTTGAAAACCAGTAGCTGAACGGGTGACCAGTACATTAAGAAAAGGCAAAGAACCATTAGCTTCATGCTCGACAGTAAAATTGATAGAAGGGTAAAAATCATTAACTTTAGACAAAATAAAAGAAATATCTTGGAAATCACTATCCCAAACAATAAACACATCATCCACAAAACGGCACCAAAGAGAGGGGGGTTTGGATAAAAAAGGTAAAATCTCTTTCTCGAGTTCCTGCAAAACCGCCTCGGCCAAAATACCAGATAAAGGGCTACCCATTAGGGCACCACAGGTTTGTAGATAAATAGCACCATGGAAACCACAATAATTTGTTCCGCAACAATATTCAAAGCAGAAGTGATTGCGTCGATGGTAGGAGTTTTAAAATTATGATTATGTAGTTTTTTGATAATAATTTCAATAGCAATGTCAACGGGTATACTAGGAAATAAAGAAACATCATCAAAACTATGCAAGGTTCTATTAGATTTAAATTTAGTTTTGTATAAAATATTAATGAAATTTTCAGTTGAACCAATAGAAAATTTAAGGAAAATTTTAGAAGAAGGCAAGATATTTTTCTGAAAAATAATAAATAAAAATAAGTGGGTCCGCAACATTGTTGCGGACCTACTTATTTTTTTTTTAAAAATCTCATGCCTTCTTCTTAAAACCTTTTTTTAATAACCATAAACGCCATCACTTCTGCTTTGAATATTGTTGCGGAGACAAATTATTTTGGTTTCCACGATGTTATTTATCTACAAACCTGTGGTGCCCCTATGGGTAGCCCTTTATCTGGTATTTTGGCCGAGGCGGTTTTGCAGGAACTCGAGAATGAGATTTTGCCTTTTTTATCCAAGCCCCCCTCTCTTTGGTGCCGTTTTGTGGATGATGTGTTTATTGTTTGGGATAGTGACTTAGAAGATCTTTCTTTTTTTTTGTCTAAAGTTAATGATTTTTACCCATCTATCAATTTTACTGTCGAACATGAAGCTAATGGTTCTTTGCCTTTTGTTGATGTACTGGTCACCCGTTCAACTACTGGTTTTCAAACCTCCGTTTTCCGTAAACCTTCTTTTACTAATTCTTGTATTCGTGCTAATTCTTACCATCCTCTTTCCTCTAAAAAAGCTTCTTTTTATGCTTATTTTAATCGCGCTTTTACTGTTTGTTCATCCATCTCTGCTTTAAGTGATGAAATTGAATTTATTTTTGGCCTTGGCCGTGAGGCTGCCTACTCCTTTAAGTTTATTTATAAGGTTTTCTCCCAAGTTCGCCGTAAATATACCCTTTTTGATACTAAACTTATTGCCTTAAAAGACCGTTTGACTTATAGGTCTAGTTTTCCATACAGTCCTACGATTTTCCGCTCCTTTATCCAATTTTGTTCTGAGTTTGGTTTCAGACCTGCACATTCTAATATTTCTTCTTTATTTAACCGTATTCGGTCTGATAAACTACTGGGTGATAGGGATGACTTTAAAAGCTTTGCTGGGGTGTATGTTGTTCCCCTGTTGTCCACCGATGGTAATTTTAAATTTTATATTGGAAGTACTAAACGTACCGTTGGCATCCGTTTAGAAGCACATGCTCGGGATGTCAGGGATAGTAAACTTTCTACAGCTCTTGCTCAATTTGTTGTTAAAGATAATTTTCAGCCTTTTTTTGAAAAGTCTTTCCTTTTGATTCCGTGTAATAACCCTCGTGATATTCTCCTTTTTGAATCCATTTTTATTTATATTTACCGTCAGTCCGTTTGTAATTTTGACCCTGTTATGAATTTGAGTTACGCTTGGCGACTCATTCTCGACTCCATGCAATTCAAGTCCCTGCAAAGTTATCTTTGACGTCTTCCTCTTTAGGATTATGCTTGATTGCACCCCCCCCCCTTTTTCGATTTCTGTAATTGAATTGTAATTTAATATGCTGTTCTTTTGTTGTAAAAAAAAACTTGAAAAATTGTTTACGGTTTATCCTTATCTAGACGTAGATTCTTTTGTGGATTGTATTTGTTGGGTTGCTTTAGAATGTATGTAATTTGGAGGTTTGAAAATTTACTTTTATTTCTTTTTCCCCGGGCTCAATATTCTTAATTTGGTAATATTTAAATAATATTTATTGGCTTTTTCATTTATTCTTTAATTAGAATATTTTTAATCTTCTAAATTAATTTTCTTTATAATATTCTTAATTAAAAGTGTTCCATTCCCTAAATTAATATTACTTTTGATTTGTAAATTTTAAAAATTATTTTTTTATTTGATTCTCCTTAAAATTCCCTTTAATTTGATGTCCCATTTTCCCATTTTGGTTAGAAATTCCGTTTGTTCTTCAGTTTCAAGTTATTTCCATGTCTCACTGCAATTCAAAATTTCAGTTGAGGCCATTTTCGGAATTCTGTTTTGCGGGCTTTTTACTGCGATTAATGCGCCACCTAAGCGTTTTTCGTGCCTCTTTGGAATTCGTGAATTACTTTAATTGGTTCGCGTTTTTACGGATCGTCTGCTCTCGGAATTATGAGTATTATTTTTGCAATTCTAATTTCGGTAAGCGAATTTTAATTGCTGCCGTTTGTCTAAACTCCGCCCTTTTTGCCGCACGTATAAATACGCGCGCAGAATTTTTTCGGTTTCAGTTTTTTGTTGAAATCCTTCGTCGTGTGTTAGCGCGAGAAGCGTGTTGTTGATTTTCGAATGGAACTTATGTTCCAAGCGAGATTTTCTATGGAACGTTAAGTTCCTCGCGTTATTTTTTTTTAACATTTGCTGTTTTAATGTAAATGATGGTTTTTCGAGCTTTTATCGCGTAATTCGCGACGTAACTCTCCGGAAAAGTGTGTGGTGAAATTCCTTATACGAGCTAAGTGAAAGTAGCTTCTGACGAGGACGGCCGTTCTATAAAGATCCGAGTGTACCAGAAGTTTCTGTTAGGTCCGATTTCCTGAGTTCTGATGTCTTTGAAGAAAGTGCTGAATCATCTCCTGACTAAAGTTTGTTGATCTCCTGATCCCAAGAAAACCAGTCCACAGAATTTGCTTCCAACCTGTGCAGCTCTAATATTTGGAGCTTTTCCCCCCTGTCTGATGGCCCAGCCGGGTGAATACAAATGTTTTATTTAAACTCTTAATTTCTTTAATTCTGAATATAAATTCTCAATATTTGAAATGTGTTTAATCAAATTTTATTCTGTAAATTTAAAATTCTAAAACTTCATTCTGAGAGCAAATTTCTAAACCTTCATAAATTTATAAGAGCCTGGGTAAATTCTAAAATTCTTTAAATTTAATATTTTTTTAATGATTTTCTGATGGAATTTGAAAATGGATTTTTTTGAGTAAAGTTTTTATGCTAATTCCTTAATTCTAACTAATTTGATAAAATTCTAAAATTCTAATGTCTGTCTAAAATTCAAATGTCTAAAATTCTAATGTTAATTCTCCCTGAGTTGCCTGCCTGTGAGCAGTGTTTTTGTATTTGTTAATTTGAATTAATTTGAAGTTACAATTTAATAAACTAATTTTCTTTAAACTAAATATTATGTCTTTCTTTATATTTTTTGCCACCAACTTTGTTGTAAAAAAAAAAAAATTTGAAAAATTGTTTACGGTTTATCCTTATCTAGACGTAGATTCTTTTGTGGATGGTATTTATGCAAATTTTGTCGCTATATCTGGTCTATATATGAACGATTCAAACTTTATTTCCGTGTAGCTACTGATGAAGATCATACTTATGCTCGAAAGCGCTATGGCCTGTTTTAAACATTTGTACGTCTTAAGGAAGTGAAATAAAGACCTGTGTTATGGATGTGTGTTTAATTTTGGGTTTTAAATATTTATCTGTTAAATTTACAATTTACAATAACAAAATAATTTTCATTTATTCGTCATTAATAATTATATATTATTCTTTAATACCTTGATAATACCTTGCTACTTCTGAATTTAAATATTCAGACTATTCTTAGTTTCGTTTTACATTTAATTTAAAATCATATGCATTTGCCTTTGTTTTAAAATCCAAACACGACTTCAGTGAGGCATTCAATAAACAAGAGTGCAAGGTAATCCAAAAGAACACTTTGTAACTGTTTTAAAATTCCCACACTACGACATTAAACTGCTTCATTTCCTGATGCTAAGAAAGAGAACAGATATTTTCCATGGGCAAAGCATTTTGTTGGTGTCAAGATAGCAAATGGTTTCATAACAGCCCAGAATTGTTTTTCGGTGATTTTTGAGACGCAAATAAAAATAAAATATTGTTACACATTTTTTTCCCTAGTTGAGAATATTTTTATCAGCTGCAATTTATAAGTATCCAGCAATTTATAGCTAAAAATGAATAATTTTGCACACACCACGCCTTTTGCAAGCTACATTGGATGTTCCAATATCAGCGAGAACAGTTTCTTGACCTTTGGTCGAAAAAAACTTGCACTCAAACCGTCCTTTTCGAAGACTGCCATTGACCACAAGATTCCGACGTGGGAGACAGCAAGACCGTCGTGCCCGAGCCTAATGAACGACTAAATGGGAAAGGGTAGTATTCAGAGACGAGTATCGGTTTTGTTTGTCGAATGACATTCGCCGTGTGAGAATCAGGAGGTGACGTGGAAACACACCCAAAATTATGTTAATATATTTTATTTAAGCTATGGGATTTTTGCGATAAATTCATTTTTAAAATGTGCAATACCTCGAGAACGGTCCACGTTTTAAAGTTTATGTCAATCATTTGCTAAGGAAAATTACATATGACATGTCTTTTAGCGTAACTGTATTAAAGGTTTTGATTTTTTGGCGATTTTTGTCAAAATTTCACTCGAAAATTTAGGGGAGTTCTGAACAATCGATTGTGTTTAAAAACAATAAGCGTCCAGTATTCACGGATTGTAATTTTTGTACCAAATTTCATTCGAATCTCTCCATTCGTTCGTGAGATATCGTCCCCACAGACTCACTGACACTCTTACATATTTTCACACACTCTCACATACACATACACAGACATAACCTCAAAAATGTTCGATTCGTGATCAGGGATTCTTGAAACGTAACTCCCGTCGAAAACTCGAACTCGAGTTTTCGACTCTGTCACAATACTTAAACTATATTTATATATTAAACTATGTATATAAGGAAAGTAAAAGTATATTTAAGCCAGAATGGGATATTAGTATCTGGTAACACTTTTACCTTTAAGGCAGATTGAGACATTAGTGTCCCGGGTTATGTTTTAAAAATCAACAAAATTAAAATAAGAATTGCAACTATTTTCAGTTACTTACATCTAAATATGTACAAGGAAAATAATATAACAGTTATAAATATGATGTTTGATAAAAAAAAATAATTTGATAAAAAAAATCCCTGCAAAGTTATCTTTGACGTCTTCCTCTTTGGGATTATGCTTGATTGCGACCCCCCCCCCCCTTTTTCGATTTCTGTAATTGAATTGTAATTTAATATGCTGTTCTTTTGTTGTAAAAAAATTGAAAAATTGTTTACGGTTTATCCTTATCTAGACGTAGATTCTTTTGTAGATTGTATTTATGCAAATTTTGTCGCTATATCTGGTCTATATATGAACGATTCAAATTTTATTTCCGTGTAGCCACTGATGAAGAGCATATTTATGCTCGAAAGCGCTATGGCCTGTTTTAAACTTTTGTACGTCTTAAGTAAGTGAAATAAAGACCTTCTGTTATGGATGTGTGTTTAATTTTGGGTTTTAAATATTTATCTGTTAAATTTACAATTTACAATAACAAAACAATTTTCATTTATTCGTCATTAATAATTATATATTTATTCTTTAATACCTTGATAATGCCTTGCCACTTCTAAATTTAAATATTCAGACTATTCTTAGTTTCGTTTTACATTTAATTTAAAATCATATGCATTTGCCTTTGTTTAAAAATCCAAACACGACTTCAGTGAGGCATTCAATAAACAAGAGTGCAAGGTAATCCAAAAGAACACTTTGTAACTGTTTTAAAATTCCCACACTACGACATTAATCTGCTTCATTTCCTGATGCTAAGAAAGAGAACAGATATTTTCCATGGGCAAAGCATTTTGTTGGTGTAAAGATAGCAAATGGTTTCAAAACAGCCCAGAATTGCTTTTTCGGTGACTTTTGAGACGCAAATAGAAATAAAATGTTGTTACAAATTTGTTTCCCTAGTTGAGTATATTTTTATCAGCTGCAATTTATATAGGTATCCAGCAATTTATAGCTAAAAATGAATAATTTTGCACACACCTTTTTGCGAAACATAAAACATACATTACCCGACATAGAAAATGCAACTTCACGAAGCTTTGGTCGTATAATAATGCAAAGTGCGAGACAAATGCAGCTTCCCGATGTATGCAAATGAACTGAAATGCAAGTAGGTCACGTGATTAGAGGGGGGAATAATAGGGATAAGCCAACAATTTTTACTGTCTCTCGCCTACGAGAAATCATTTTTTGGGCTGTTTTTTGTTTCAGAAGACTAGTGTTGTTAAAGAGATGCATGGTTGATGATGTTGAAATCAGTTTCAGCATTTGAATAATCGTACCAGGGGGTTCATTTTAGACCTACGTACGGTTGGGTGGTCGTGCCGGCGTATTGCCACTGAAACAGGCGTAGATGTGTTTAATGCGCAAAGGATTCGGAGAAGATGCATTGACTGCAGGCATGTGAATCGTCGCAGTGCTACAGGTACATCCAGACGTACGCCAGCACGCATTGATCGACGCATTCGAAGAAACGAAGTGTCTGCACCACAATGGACGACTGTCGATATTCTGCAGAATTTGCTAGCTACATTGGATGTTCCAATATCAGCGAGAACAGTTTCTTGACCTTTGGTCGAAAAAAACTTGCACTCAAACCGTCCTTTTCGAAGACTGCCATTGACCATAAGATTCCGACGTGGGAGACTGCAAGAGCTTCGTGCCCGAGCCTAATGAACGACTAAATGGGAACGGGTAGTATTCAGAGACGTCTCTCGGTTTTGTTTGTCGAATGGCATTCGCCGTGTGAGAGTCTGGAAGTGACGTGAAAACAGACCCAATCTTATGTTAATATATTTTATTTAATCTATGCGATTTTTGTGATAAATTTATTTTAAAAATGGGCAATACCTCGAGAACTGTCTATGCTAGCGTTTTAAAGTTTATGTCAATCATTTTCTAAGGAAAATTACATATGAAATGTTCTTTTGCGTAACTCTAATAAAGGTTTAGATTTTTTGACGATTTTTGTCAAAATTTCACTCGAAAATTTAGGGGAGTTCTGAACATTCGATTGTGTTTAAAAACATTAAGCTTCCAGTATTCACGGATTGTAATTTTTGTACCAAATTTCATTCGAATCTCTCCATTCGTTCGTGAGATATCGTCCCCACAGACTCACTGACACTCTTACATATTTTCACACACTCTCACATACACATATACAGACATCACCTCAAAAATGTTCGATTCGTGATCAGGGATTCTTGAAACGTGCTCTCCCGTCGAAAACTCGAATTCGAGTTTTCGACCCTGTCACAATACTTGAACTATATTTATACATTATACTATGTATATAAGGAAAGTAAAAATATCTTTAAGCCAGAATGGGATATTAGTGTCTGGTACCACTTTTACCTTTAAGGCAGATTGAGACATTAGTGTCCCGGGTTATGTTTTAAAAATCAACATAATTAAAATAAGAATTGCAACTATTTTCAGTTACTTACATCTAAATATGTACAAGGAAAATAATATAACAGTTATAAATATGATGTTTGATAAAAAAAATACTTCAAAATGTTAAGAAACGTTTTAATAACACCTAGTTAACGTTGCATACATTATCTACATCATATAATTTTCAACATTGCCATTTCTATAAAGTCTGCTGCCTGGCGAAGTCATTTAAACGTTTATGGAATTATATAATGGTTTATATTAATTTATATCTCGTTGTGGAAATATATTATGGTTGTTATTACTTTCCTTATATACATAATGTATAATGAAAGTATTGTGACTGGGTCGAAAATTCGAATTCCGTAGAACAAACAACTCATCGAATTTGTCCCATTGATGCCCAAATGACTTTAAGTCTAGGGAATTATTGGGCCAGGGAAGTACTTTGAAGTATTTATCGTGCTCGCAACCCTGTCTGGGACAGTCGTCGCTGTGAAAAATCCATACCACACGACTGACCCGACGGCTTACTGTGTGGCCGGACAGTCCTCGCTGTGTGACACGTCGCATGGTCGTGCCAGTAGATCCCATCTGCCCCAGGAAAGACAAACAGCATGTATGGGCGTCCGTGGTCTGCAAGGATGGATTTATAACGAATTTGGTCCTTAGTGCTTTCTACAGGCATGAGTGGATCCAGAAAATTCCACGGAAACACTCCCCTGACCATGATGGGGTCCCCACCGTCTTGTGTTCTTCCAGAAAGGGTTGATTAGTGTTTATTATCTGATCTTTCACGTCTTATACGAAAACATCCATCCGTTCTATGAAACGGAAAATGTGACTCATCGGAGAAGGCAATCCAATCAGCGGAGGTCTAAATCCAATGCTGCAGTCCAAATGTAAGATTTGTCTGCCGGTGCACCTTTGTTAGCATATGTGCAGTTACCATCGTCTGCTTCGGAGGCCCATACGCAGAAAGGTTCACTAAAGTGTCGTTTGAGACACACTTCTGGTAGACCAGGGTTCCTGTGGTTAGCGTAGCGCGGCGATTGGCCCTCAAGAACCTTCTGAGCCGACGTTCACCTTCACAGCAATTGGACGTGGCGCTCGCAGTTCCCACGTCGCTTATCGCAATGGTGCAATTTCTTCATTGACAGTGCACCTTAAATACAGTAACAGGCTAACAGTTCATATACTTCGATGTTTTTTAAATACTGCTAGCCTTGGGCCGAAAACCAATAATCATCCCTTTTCTAAATCTGATAACTCGTTCATTTTATACATGAGAGCAACGAGTGATATGCTTTCAGAATTCCTACACCACAACTTATATACCAAGTCAGCTCACGACACATGTCTTATTTCATTGGCTGTTGATATGAAAGTAGGAGATGGTCAAAATTATGTGACCCGACCCTGTATTTATCAGACATAAATCAAGCATTGGTTTCGAAATATCGACTGGCTCTGTATAGAATAAGTCAGATCACTAACAAACCAAAGTAAACAATATATTCGTAAATTAATTTAGCTAACTGCAACAAAAATGTAGAATAGAAAAGGCATAAATACTAGGAAAAGAATTAATATGTGTAAATGGAATTCAAAAAAGTTACACAAAGAAAATTCGGGAAAAAATAAAAGAAATAATTATTGGCGATAAAGCTTGATTTGAAACTATAGAGAAACCTTCAATAATATTATCATTCTGAAACGGAATTTGGTGTAAATACTTTTTGACATCATAAATCTGTAAGTCATGAATAAAGTTGCAAGAATGTTGAACAATCAATGAAATATACATTTCTAGTGAAACAACATGATAGTTAAAATCAAATCATACACTTTGAGATGTCTTTTTAAAATACAATATATTTATATTATACCATTTTCTGCAGCATAGACGCCTCTGTTATGTCCAAAAGGGTATGACCCCTTTGTATTCGTAGTCTACACTCAAAGTTTCAGAAATAGAATATTTAATATTTGAAAATCTATATTATGTGATGTACCGTTGCTGAAAAGAATAAACCGACCCTTGTAATTCTTGCACCGTTTACAGTAGAGGAAATACAAATGTACAATTCGACGAGGAATGGTATGATCTACCTATCCATATGCTTAAAATGTGTACAGGGGAAAGTCTCTATAGCTAAATTCGCACCAACTTCAAAATTTTTAAGATCAACCCTCAGTTTTGACTACATATTTCGAATTGAACCAAATTCAAAATTTAACATCGGATACCAATTTCCAAGTCATTTGGTCTCAGACTTTTATTCACATCTTACCATATAATCTTCTTATGGCGCTTATATTTCATTACGTTAATATGAAATAATCCAAACAAAATCCTTCCAATGTTTCTTTTTAAAATAATTGTGTGCATACAATATGAATTATGAAATTAACATTAAAATAAAAATATGAATAGCAATATTAATATTAAATCGATTCAGAAGACATTTATATATGAATCTGCAACATTCATCTTTTTGAATCATCAAAATTCATCTTTTTGAATCTGCAAAATTCATCTTTTTGATTTTGGAACATTCATCTTTTTCTACCCAATTGCTTTTTACTGTATTCAAATTTTCATCATTGCAATGATATATTGCTTGTAAAAATAAATGACTAACATAAAAAATTGGATTTCAGAGAACACTTTGGAAATTTACCCTTTATTTTAATATAACGGGCATTGATTTTTATTTAGTTACTATGAGAATTGTTATATACTGTTTTGCATTGATGCACCTTAATAATCAATATACTTTTGCGACATTTTAAAACATTATTTTTGATTTAAGAGATTGCAGAGAAGATATAGCCATATAAAATGTCTTACTGAAATTATTTACATCAGCTTATTTCAAAGTTCTTATTACCTTTAAATGGTAATTTAATAATTCATTTTGCATAAAATAATCGATTTTTAAAATGATAAAATGGAAATAAAAAACTTTCATTTTTGTAGTCGTTTATTCTAACTCATTCAAAAGTAATCAACGCGATGAAAAAATATTTTACACGTTAAAGTTCAAAAGTTTGTTTCTCTCATTTCCTTTCACCCAAATGTTGATGAAGGTGTCACTGTGATAATTAAAGTATCCGAAGTAGACAGAGCAAAAACTGATGCCCGCTCGATTTTAGCTGTGGTTCTTAGTAAAATAGAGGGTGGCTTTTATCAACTTGGTACTAAAACGGGTATTTTAAAATAATTGATTGCAAAATCCGAATTCCGTGTTTGCAAAGAGAGATTTTCAACGAAAGGAGATTTCTCTGTTCTTTACGTCGCTAATCTTTACGCTGTCTGTCGCTAATCTATACGACAAACAGCAATAAAACAATCCCTTGGTACTGGGCAGGATTTCAGAATATGTGACTACAAATCTAAATGTACCACAAATAGGTGAGCTTGTCGCAAAAATCATTGCTATGTAATTCAAAGTGTCACCAATCTTTAGATTGCACTAATAAGTAAGCATAATTTTATCATATGTTTTGCAAATTCATTTCCTTAATTGTAGTAATATTTTAAACCGTTTGATTCTTTGTATTATAGTTTTTTAATTGATTGATAATTGATTCAGTCAACTAATTTGTCGGTTGTTAGATTGTATAAACATGAGTCCTTTAGAAACGTTGCTGTTGTTCCAGCAAAGATCTTATTTGCAATTTAACGAATGCCTAGTAGGCAATGTGCAGATTATCTAGGTAATTTAAGAAACGAAAAAATTTTTGGCAATTTAACGGATCACCCCAGTTAATCTGCATATTACCTAGATAATCTGTAGAATAACTGAGTTCTGCACTTTAGCGGTAATATATATATATAGAATAATTTGGAAATGAGAAATCTGTTTATGTCATAAAACCTGGGTTCTGCCATTAGCATTTTGTGAGCAATTTCATATAAAGACGACCACTTATGCAAATTTTAAGTACAGATATGAAATTGTAGAAGACGTTATTCCTTATCGAATTATATATTTGAATATTTTCTATGATGAGTATTGACAAAATAATGAAAAATGGCTCAAGTTCTTATCCGCAACATATACCTGTTCTAAAGATCAAAATACAGAAAACAGTGTTAATCCCTCTTAAAATCCAATAATTATAAGTCTGAGATATTTGCATACTCTATTTCCTTCAATAAAATACAATGTATGTATTTAAACTTTTATATTTATAGAAGACACATTCTCAAGAAACATATTATTTCAAATATAAAAGGCCTTTAAACTATCCCTATATATAAAAAATCTATTACTTTTGACGTCATATTTTGGTAAGAAAGAGCATAAAAAGAAATGCGAGATTTCTAAACTTCTAATAGATTTGAAGACATCACAGAATGTTAAAATTCCCAAAGACACTTATCGAAAGTTTATGTGCCATAGAATGCTTTACCGAACTTCAGGAAAGAAAGTTGAAATTCCGTGACATGAAAACGTAACATCATCTAGAAATAATATATTTCGGGAAAGATAAATTTCAAAATTTAAATTTTGGGGACTAGTTTTTTTAAACAATTAAAATAGCTTTGTTGAAGCGTTTCTCTAAAGGCTATACAGTGATATAGGTTTTGATTATAAAGCCGAAATCACAATAAAAATTTATTAGTGAAGTTCTTATTTATTTTTTCTACTATTTTATGTATATTTATTTGCTATGCATTTACTCATATAAAAAAAGGATTGCGTTCAAATTTATTTTGTCTAAAAGTAGAAAGGAAAACAAATCAAATATCAGTAAAATGTTACTAAAATGCAGCTCACGGGTTTATCGCGGAACTAAAGTTTGAAATGACACAGCTTTTGAATATTTACATTTTAGGCAGGCCTCATACAATTATGCTCATTTCAAAGAGCAAACGGCTGGACAAATAGTTGCTATAAGCCAAAAGTCGAGCAGTCCAGTCTGAGTTGTGTAATTTGCAGAGTATGTAGTATGTCACATAAAGGAATGCTTGACGTATAGAGGGATATTCGAATTATCAAATACATAAACAGCTTACGTTTAAAGGAAATACAGACTTATTTTCTGAATTGTGTGATTTGCTCTGTTGCTTTTCTGATGCGATTTTCGGCGTGATTCCAATACTTTCCCTATACATTGCAATGTATTGCAGGGAAAGTAAAAATCTGATGCGGGCAGCATATAACTTTCCCTGCAGATTTATTTGATGGCCTTATTTTCAAAGGTGGCGCAGAGAAATTACGAAAAAACTAAAATATCTCGAGAACGGCTAGTCCTGGTGTAATGGGATTGGTCATATTATTATTTTCCTTAAAAATTACGTATAAAACAATCATGTAGTGGATATATTTGAGCACACGTAGTTTTTTATTTTAGATTTTGGCAATTTTTGCAGGTCATTTTGCAAAAAAGGCAGGTTATTTTTTTTCGAATCATACCAAAATCTAATCAGCACCAGGGTAAACCATAAGCGATTTATCTACAGAATTTTGTGAAGTTCGGTCCATTAGTTTTTCAGCTAGAGTGGATAAAATTTTTGCGGGCCAATTCGCAAAAAAAAAAAGGCTGGTTATTTTATTCTGAAACGTACCCACAACTAATCAGCACCAGATTCGCTCACAAGGGACTTACCTACCAAATTTTTTGAATTTCGGTCAATTAGTGTTTTAGTTACAGTGGATACAAAATCTGCACAGACAGACAGACACACACAGAGACGTCACGATAAAATAGTTTTTTCGTATTCTAGAGGTCTCAAAACCTGTAGATCCGTCGAAAACTCGACTTGTGATTTTGGGATGATTCCAATACTTTCCCTATACAGTGCTATGTATTGCAGGGAAAGTAAAAATCTGATGTGGGCCCCACATAACGTTCCCTGCAGACTTATATCCACTTTATTTTGTTTTTAATTAAATTTAATTCACTTTTAATTCAATTTCCGTTCTCGTTTGGTAACTGGACTTGTTTCCAAAGGTGGCGTAGATAAAATACGAAAAAAATAAAATATCTCGAGAACGGCTTGTCCTAGTGTAATGGGGTTGGTCTTATTATTTTCTTCATTAAAAATTACGTATAAAATAAAAGCATTTAATGGATATATTTAAGCATACGTAGTTTTTACTTAAATTTTGACAATTTCTGCGGGTTAATTCGGGAAATAAATTTGGTTATTTTTATCCGAGCACCAAAATCTTATTAGCACCAGAGTAACTCACAAGCGACTTATCTACCGAATTTTTTGAAATTCGGTCCTTTAGTCTTTCATTTAGAGGAGATACAGTCTTTTGCGGGCCATTTCGCAAAAAAATGGCGGGTTCTTGTATCCCGAATCGTACCCGAAACTAATCATCACCACATTCGCCCAGAAGTGACTTATCTACCAAATTTTATGAAATTCGGTCAATTCGTTTTTAAGTTAGTGGATACAAAATCTGCACAGACAGATAGATAGACACACGGACACACAGATACACAGACACACACATGGACGTCACACTAAAAATGGTTTTTTCGTATTCTAGAGGTCATGAAACTTGCAGATCTTTCGAAAACTCGACTTGTGATTTTAGCCACGATTCCAATACCTCCCCTATACATTACCATGTATTGCAAGGAAAGTAAAAAAGTATTTAATAAAATTGGAGACGATAAATAATTATTGAAAAGATGAAATTACGTGGATTAGAGATGGAAACATTTGTGCTATCTAATGAAAATTCCCCTTTATAAATTATTTAAAAATAAGGAACACAAGTTAATGTCGTATGCTTCTTTAACTCTAGAAGAGATTGTAGTGAGCAGAGAGAATTTATATTTTCACTTCACTAATCTTACTACTTTTCTTTGTAGATTAACTTTTTCGGATTGTTTTCGGAAATGGTCCAGTTTATTGTTTTATTTTGTAAAGCACAAATTTTTACGTAGCCTTTTTACCGCCCTTCTTAGATGTTTTGCAAAATCCGAAATGATTATAACAGAAGTTCTACATGTAACTGCATGCGTCTAAATCTAAATGAAAAGTTAAACTCCAAATTTAGAGATCTTTAGAAAATTAATGTGTTGTGACAATCAGTCTTTTGGGAAAATTAAGTTAATGCTGCGTATATTCTTAAAAAGTAATAGACGAAATGTAACAATATTAAAAATCTGATGTGGACAGCACATGACTTTCCCTGCAGACTCAAATTCATATTTTCTTTATTTTTTAATAATTCGTTAGATTGAGTTTAATGGCACCAAATAACACTAAATTTGCATTTTTAATTCAATTTTTGTTTTTATTTGGTAGTTGGACTTTTTTCCTAAATCGGCGTAACAAAAATGCAAGAAATCTCAAATAGCTTGGGAGACATTAGTCCTGAAGCATAATGGAGTGTAGAAAGCCCAGACCACACGACTAACCCGAAGGCTTATGGCAGCTGTTTGTGTGGCCGGGCATAATGGAGTGTGTTATATTCCTTTCCTCTTCAAAAAGAGTATGAAACAAGGTTTTAATGGATACATTTGAACACACGTAGTATATCTTTCTTTTTTATATTTTATTTTTTTTTATTTTTGCGATTATTGCGGGCCATTTCGTACAGAAAGGCAGGTTGTTCCTTTCCGAATTATACCGAAATCTTATCAGCATCAGGGTGTCTCACAAGTAACTTATATACCAAACTTTGTGAAATTTGGGCAATTTGTACTTTAACTAGGCTGGATACGTCAAATTTTTGATGGGCCATTTCGTAAAAAAAGGCAGGTTGTTTGTTCTTTTCCGAATCATACCAAAATCTAATGAGCACCAGAGTGTCCTGCAATTAACTTATCAACTAAATTTCACAAAATTTGGTCAATTAGTATTTTAACTAGGGTAGATACATGAAATTTCCACTGGTCATTCCGCAAAAAAAGCCGGGTTCTGTTTTTACGAATCCTGCCAAGATCGAATCAGCACCAGGGTCTCACCCAAGTGACTTACCTACCAAATTTTATGAAATTCGGTCCAGTAGATTTTTAGTTACAATGGGTACATGCATTGCACAGACAGACAGACGCACACACAGACATCACGCTAAAAACAGTTTTTCCGTATTCTGTAGGTCTCGAAACGTGTAGATCCGTCAAAAACACGAGTTGTGATTTTCGGTATGATTTCAATACTTTCCCTATACATTACTATGAATTGCAGGGATATAAAAATGAAAACATTGTATATAGATTGAAAATAAATGTATACCCCAGTTTATGAAATAAAACGATAAGATTATATGAAACAATTATTTTCTTAGTAATTATCCATTTAATAAATGAATGTGGTGCCTAGAATTAAATGCAAAAATATTTTTTTTACATTTGACACTAGAATGAATTGCCCAGTCATAATCGGGTACTAAATAAGCGTAAGCTATGTAAATAATACAAATATATATAACACCACTCAATTTCCAAAGAACCTTTTTTGAACCAAAACTATTCCCATATATCTTTGAATTAAAATCTTTTAGTTTCAGCTAATGTGTAGTCGCGCAAAAAATTTAAACTTTGCTTGCAAACAATTGTCTATTGATACCCCTATGGAATTACACGGTTTGAATGTCAACAAAATATCAAAAAATCAAAGAAAGAACGAAATCGTAAATCTCAATTTCTACGCATCTGTTTGGAAATTTACAGAAAATGAAAAAATAGATAAATTCGATAAAAATTATTAGAAGGTGAAGATATTCAATACATGTATGTTTTGCCAGGCTATTGGACTAATCTTCCATATTCAGGTGCATCGAAATAAGAAAATAACAAAAATGCGTATTTCGATGTATTTAAGAACAAATAATTAAATACTAAATAATCTCATAAATTCTCGTCAACGATCGTTAGAAAAACATTCTGCGATCAAAATAGTTTTAATCGTTAAAGAATCGATTTGAATAAATAACGCTCAAAATCGTGCTTCAATATAAAAATCTGATGTGGGCAGCGCATGACTTTCCTTATATAATGCTATGAATTTACTACTTTTACAGTAAAAAAAATAGATAATTTTTATAGTAGATATTTATATTATTTCCAAGATATAGAATTTTCTTGAATGACTCGTCATTTTCATTGATTTAGCGTTCTTTATCCATCTGGCTAGTTTTTCGTTAATTTAGCAACAATTAAAAAAGTCGCAAAGTTGGCGACATTCCACCAAATTCGTCGCCAAAATCTTGCCAAGCTCTATAGAGATAGAAATAAGTTATTCTTACAGCAATTAAATGACTATTGGCGTTCAAATACAAAAATATTACTCAAAGTATCCTTTTTCATGAATGGAACGAGATAGATCCACTTAATGATGTCACCAAATTTATCGCATGTTATTACATATAAAAAGTAAATATGTTTCTCAATAGAAAATATTTCTTTTTAATTTTACATGGCTTTTTGATACATTTTTTGATACATTTTTTTTTTTAAATGTACAATATCGCGATAACGGTTCATGTTAGCGTTCTAAATTTATGTCAATCGTTTTCTAATGAAAAATTACATAAGAAATGTGTATTTCTGTAACTTTATCAGAGGTTTGGATTTTATGATGATTTTTCTAAATCTCGCTCGAAAATTTAAGGGGGTTCTGAACATTCGATTGCGTATAAAAGCAATAAACTTCCAGTGCTTACGGATTGTAATTTTTGTACCAAATTTCTGTCGAATATGTCCATTCGTTCGTCAGTTATCGTCTCCACAGTCTCACTGACACACACACACACACACACACACAGGCATCACTTCAAAAATGTTCGATTCGTGATCAGGGATGCTTGAAACGTGCTCTCTCGTCGAAAACTCGAATTCGAATTTTCGACCCCGTCACAATACGTTCCTTATACATTATGTATATAAGGAAAGTAAAAACTAAAATATTAATTTAAATTAAAAATATATTGCCAAAGTATGTCCTACTGTGAGGTCAGTTAGTACAATACCGAATTCCGCGACTATCCAAAGATCAAATTTTACGCTACAGACGACGCACACACACACACATACACAGACAGACAGAAAGGGATACATATATTTTTATTATGTAAGATAGAAGTGCGATGATGTAATATTATGCATATAAAGAATTGTTACAAAAAGCAATGCATTTCTTGGACGCACTGAAATAAATATTAACAACACCTATGTACTATTCATATAACTCCCACCGTTTTGCTAAGTGCAAATGCGTATATATGAGTGACATTAGCAAACAAATAATGTCCTTTGCATCTGCTAGAGGCAAAAGAAGCAATCTATTTTTATAATAGACATTGTACAGAGCATACAAATAATAAATGCTAATAAAATACTACGGATTGAGATACGGTCTTCAAGCATGCATAGCAATTTATCCTATTATGTGTTCAGGATGTATTGATGCGATAATCTTATTGAATAAAGGTAACACTTCATGCTGGTGCGAAAATGAACTGCTATGCGCTGCTTTAACAGCACAAATATGCTATTGCATATATTTTTACAGTCTCTTGAAATAACAACAAATTATGTTATGTCATGTAATCATAAAAACATCTTTACACTTTTTTTAACAATATATTTGGATAAAATGTAACTGAATATTTTTATTGGTAATGATAACTTGGAATATTAAAGAAACAAGGAAGATCAATCATGCTTAAAGCATTGAATATAAAACACTTTCCAACTTCAATGCAATTTTATTTAAACAAGTCAAAAATGCAATACATTCCTCGGTAATATTTTGAAACTTATCACAATACTGCATTAATTTATTATATTTGAAAACTTAAACCTTCATCGAAAAAAATGAACTTCATTCAAATGACGGCATTGAAATATAAATTGCCTGGTTTAAACATCTCTAAAATGTTATACATTCCTCGGTAATAGTTTTAGAATTATCATAATACTACGATAATTTATTATATTTGAAAACTTCATCGAAAACAACTGAAATTAATTCAAATGACGTCATAGAAAAAATAACACGCCTGGATCTCTCTATAAAAACAGGATTCCATTCATAACTTTCTCCCATTCATTTCATTCATCACAATACTATAATAATTTATTTTATTTAAATATTTTGTTTAAGACCATAGAGCTACAAAAAATTAAACTCTATGCTTAAAACTTGATAAAAATGAATTGAAAAAAAACGTCCTTCTCTTTATGAAATCAGATAATATTTCATTCATATCAGCCATGCAGACTCCATGGACTAAATTATTTTGTGTTAAAAAAATACAGGAATTCTAATACAACTCATTCTATATATTTTGCTGTTTACATTTTACATAGGTGAAAAATAGGCTTAGTTGTAGAAATAATCAAATTTAGATGAACATTTAAACTCAAATATATTGTCATTGCGTTGTTTCAGTATGTAGATGCACAGAATTTAAGCAAACATAAAGTAGTTTTAGGACGGATACAACACTCAATATGAATTAAAAAGAACTTAAAAAAATCACGATTTTGAAACAAGATGGATGCCATATATCATTTTGAAGTGGGTCATGTGATCGTTTCATATAAGAGGTGTAATTATTATTTTAATTTTTATATAAAAAACTACTGAATATATTTCGCTGAATTTTTTTTTATATATTTTATGGAACAATTTGAATATTACCTAAAATTTTCGAAGCAATTTGTGAATTTTAAATCAGCTTAAAAATGTTTGAAAAATTAGGTCCCATAGGGCTCAATGTATTTCATTTTTTCGACCCGGGTTCAATCCAAAACTAATTGGGAAATATTATTCATTTATATTCCCAGAGGTTCTACAGACCGTCTGAACAACATACTAAAATTTCATTTTGATTAAGTCATTTTTACGGCAGTTATCGTGCTAACGGACATACAGACAGACAGACAGACAGACAGAATGAACAAAGACATAAACACTTTTCAACTTTGTTGTAAAGTGTTAAAAACGATCGACTTTAATTGGGTATACTTATTGAATAAATGTAACATTTTAGGTTGGTGTGTTAAGCCATTAATGGCGGGCGCATTCTAAGTGCCATACAATATACCATATAAGTGATCCCCAAAAGGGAGCATTGGCACTTAATGGGTTAATGAACTGCGATATATTGCTTTGATAAAAAAATATGCTATTATATATATTTTTACAATCTCTTGAAATAGCAATAAATTATGTAATATCATGCCATCCTAAAGGCATGCTTACACGTCTTTGTAAGTTTTATTATATAACAAGAAAGATCAATCATGCTTAAAGCATTGATTATGAAACACTTTCCAACTTCAATGCAATTTTATTTAAACATGTCTAAAATGCAATACATTCCTCGGTAATATTTTAAAACTTATTATTATTTTAAATAATAATTACACCTCTTATATGAAACGATCACGTGACCATGATATGAAACGATCACATGACCCACTTCAAAATGATATATGGCATCCATCTTGTTTCAAAATCGTGATTTTTTTAGTTCTTTTTAATTCATATTGAGTGTTGTATCCGTCCTACAACTACTTTATTTTTGCTTAAATTCTGTGCATCTGCATACTGAAACAACGCAATGACAATATATTTGAGTTTAAATGCTCATCTAAATTTGATTATTTCTACAACTAAGCCTATTTTTCACCTATGTAAAATGTAAACAGCAAAATATATAGAATGATTTGTATTAGAATTCCTGTATTTTTTTAACACAAAATAATTTAGTCCATGGAGTCTGCATGGCTGATATGAATGAAATATTAATTGATTTCATAAAGAGAAGGACGAATTTTTTCGATGAAGTTTCAAGCATAGAGTTTAATTTTTTGTAGTTCAATGGTCTTAAACAAAATGTTTAAATAAAATAAATTATTATAGTATTGTGATGAATGAAATGAATGGGAGAAAGTTATGAATGAAATCCTGTTTTTATAGAGAGATCCAGGCGTGTTATTTTTTCTATGACGTCATTTGAATTAATTTCAGTTGTTTTCTATGAAATTTTCAAATATAATAAATTATCGTAGTATTATGATAATTCTAAAACTATTACCGAGGAATGTATAACATTTTAGAGATGTTTAAACCAGGCAATTTATATTTCAATGCCGTCATTTGAATGAAGTTCATTTTTTTCGATGAAGGTTTAAGTTTTCAAATATAATAAATTAATGCAGTATTGTGATAAATTTCATAATATTACCGAGGAATGTATTGCATTTTAGACTTGTTTAAATAAAATTGCATTGAAGTTGGAAAGTGTTTCATAATCAATGCTTTAAGCATGATTAATCTTTCTTGTTTTATAAATATACATTAATAAAATTGCAAAATTCCTAGCTAGCGTCCATGCTAGCGTTTCCAAGTTTATATAAATCATTTTCGAAGTAAAATTATGTATGAAACGACTATTTTATAGTTTTCATGGACCTTAATTTTCAATGATTTTTCAAAAAATTATTCAAATATCAAATAAAATCTCGATTACAGTTCACGTTAGCATCGTAAAGGTTGAATCGTTTCGAATAAAACATACGTCTGAAATGATTTTCTTATTATCATCAAAAAGGTTGATATTTTAGTAATTTTTCTTCAAAAAGCCATTCAAAAATTAAAGGCGACCCTCCATATATTTGATTAAGATTAAAATCAATAAGTCTGGAGTATTCACTGATTGTGATAATTGTGCTAAATTGTATTCGAAAATATTTTCTTTCGTAAAATTTCATGGACACAGATGCACAATAACATACTACATACACACATACACAAACACTTACATACACATGTACACAAAATCTTCTCAAATCTGTTCGATTCGAGGTCAGGCTTAAACGTGAAAAATGGAATTCGAATTTCGATTCCATCACAATGTTTTCTCTATAACTTATACCATATATGTAGGGAAAGTAATAAAAATCAATCTTAGTATTAAAAATAGTATTAAAAATAATAACGAACAAATATGACAGTATATTTATTTAAATTCAAAATGAGCGATATATCATAAGACAGGCAGTTAAAATATTAATGTAAATGCTTATTTACGGCTATTATCTGCAATTTATTTCAAGAGTATTTCATGGGTATACTTACTAATTCGGTCTTTCAAATGCCATTTTATGTATCGTTAAAAATTACCATAAACTGTCATGAAGATAAATATTTTATTCTCTGCAGCAAAATTATACAGACTGATTTGTTTAAAATTATAAAAATTCATATTTTTTTAAGTCATTGCCCTTTACAATCAGATTTACAAAAATTGAAAGTATCATAAAATGCAACCTAAACTTTTGGCAAATTTGAACCATTTCACATAAACCTGAGACTTCGTATTCTACTTCCAAAAATGTTTAGGTGTTGTTCCTGGGGTAATATGAGAATACATACACCTCTTCTATGTGCATACTCATATTCTGAAGGTTGGGTAATAACATCAAAAGAATATATATAAGTGTGTTTATCCATATATGGAACATATGAGCTTCTTATAATTGGAAAAATTACATTGACAGTCATTGAAGGTTTTAACGGTTGTGTATTTTCACAAATATGCAGCGAATTTTCTAAATTATGCACTTTCGAAACATGTTGTGATACAATTTACGATGTCTTCTTTTGTAATACAGACATATCTTCTCGATAATTATAGTTCTATAAATTGTTCTTTTAAGTTAGCGAAAACCCTCGCACAAGTGAGATTAGAAGCAGATATACTTTTAATCCCGAAACTATATGAAATAAACTGCAAGACAAAAAAATCGACGCACCCCGAAAATAATCCAATAGTAATGAAAATTTACATGCAAACACCTTTCGACCGAATATGCAAATGATCAAAAAGTCGCAGCCAATGAATGAATAGTCGAAACTACAGACAATTGAAACTGAGCACCATGGGAGTGTATATAAGGAGCGAACCTTGCTTTCAGAAACAAAAAGTGCAGTGGATTTTGATTGCATTTACGTACCTTGATTGTAGCAATGCCTCGTCGGCGAATTTGCTGCCACTATGAGCACATGAATGCGTTTGAAATAGGGCGTGCGATCGGACTGGATGAGCACACTGACGAATTGCTCGGCATTTGGGTAGGAGCGATGCAGCAATTAGACGATGTTGGCAAGAATGGGTCCGAAATAGCGGACTTCAGCGGCAAGCGGATAGCGGAAGGCCTAGAGTGTCGACAGAACGGAAAGGTAGAGGACTGTCACAGCAGATGTGACAGCACGAAATTCGTTGGTATCAACCATCCAACGTGTGACAAACACGGAAGTGACCACCCGGACCATTTATAGATGACTGCAGGAGCTGAATCTTTACTCGCTACGTCTATTACGCTTCCTACCACTGACCAGTATGCACCGTCAACAGCGATTGCAATGGTGCCGGGCCCGATCAAAGTGGAAATGTTCGGAATGAGAACGAATTGTCTTCTGTGATGAGTCCCGTTCCGACGACCAGCGCAGATGTGTCTGCAGTCAGCCCAGACATCGTCAGGATCCTGCTCTTACTATCACACGCCACACGGCCCGACAATTGAGAGTTATGGTCTGGGATGACATTTCGTTTGATAGCCGGACCCCTTTGATAGTCCTCCGTGACACCATCACAGAACCGTGGTAGGTTGCCGACATTATGCGACCCGTTGTATTGCCATTCCTTTCGCGATAGACTGGGTTAACTTTTCAGCGAAATAATGCTAAGCTACACACCACGCTACATTTATTACCTGCGTGTACACTTCCATGGCCCGCCATATCCCCAGATCTCTCGCCTATTGAGCATAATACGTCGCCTGCGACCATCCCGTAATGTAGACGAATTATCTCATTAATTGGAGGCCATTTGGAACGACATCCCTCAGAACACCATCCGGGAACTTTATGCATTAATTCCACGTCGAGTAACAGCTTATATCAAGGCGAGAGTGGACCAACGCCAAATTGACGTGCTCACTTTATGTAGATCTTTCAGTGCAATAAATCATCCAATTGTTCTGAAATTTTAATCTTTTCTTTTTCTGTACATCCACATTACAAGTACCAAATTTTGTCCCATTTGGGTAATTTTTTGTTGGTCTGTCGATTTTTTTGTCTTAGAGTGTATTTATAACAATTTATTTAAGATTATATTTTTAATTTAAAAATACTGTAAATCCTTTACGAGAAGATTTTGATAAAATTTGCTGGAATAACGCTTTTAGACAGTAATATTATAATCAAATTTTATCTAACAACAACTTTATGAATTATGTCATTTATAAACACAGGGTGACTATTCCCATTTGAAGTTCCGAATCACCTTCTTAATTATAATCAGAAACTTATGATTAAGAAGATTCAATAAGATCCGATTACTTCTTAAAGAAACTATTTGCGATTTTTTCATTGCTCCTCTCAATTTTCAGGCAAAAGAAAATATAACTCAAGAATTGAAAAAAATGTATATTTACTGAGTCCCCACTGACCAAACATATATCCAGTGCAGAACTTGATAAAATGGCTAGGAGAGATGTTATTGAAAGTAATCTTCCATGCCATGCACAATCTGTCGAAAGGGCAGTCAAGTTAGTTAGAGGTATTCTTGTTTGTTGATGGAGCAAAAGGCTGCCATTGCTTTATGCCCACAACATTGGCGCCCGAAAGGTGATCCTCAACTTTGCAAGCAAGGCAAAATACATAGTAACAGACTCAAATATCAATAAATAAAAAATTCTACCCATATTCAATGGAGAAATCGGGTGGATGTTGATGACATTTGACAGCAGATACCTTCTTGTGGTGAATTTTACCAAGATTTGGGCAAAATAAGCAAATAATTGCTTTAAAATATCAATGAACTGAAAATAATGCAACTTTCAAATGAACTAGAGGGACAAATAATTTATTTCACAAAGAGACTTAATATGCAACCATTTTCAGTACAAGTGATTTAAAATTATGATTATTAGAAAAAAATATATGAACTATATTTTTGGAGAATTTCAAGGACCTAACAGCAGGTCTAAATATGTTTAATTAAATAAATTACAAATATTTGATACCAATGCACAACTTTTCAAACCACAGCCGATTTGTTTTAAAAAATAATAAAAATCGACTCATTCTAATGTATAACTGTGCATGTCAGTTTAGTTTTTAACGATGCGGCTTGTAAAGATCAAAGATTTCTGGATGTGAAAAGTTTAGTGAGATTTACACAATGACCACAATACGTCACAAACACATCAAACCATTCGCCACAGATTTTTTTATACATATTTGTAAATATTGCGAAACAATGACAATAATTTAATTTTTATCTTTAGAGTCATTTTACTACAAATATATCGAAATTGTAGAAAATTATATTACTTTCCTTATATACATAATGTATAAGGGAAGTATTGTGAGGGGGTCAAAAACTCGAATTCGAGTTTTCGACGGGAGAGCACGTTTCAAGCATCCCTGATCACGAATCAAACATTTCTGAAGTGATGTATGTGTGTGTGTGTGTGTGTGTGTGTGTGTGTGTGTGTGTGTGTGCCAGTGAAACTGTGGAGACGATAACTGACGAACGAATGGACCGATTCGAACGAAATTTGGTACAAAAACCACAATCCGTAAACACTGGAAGCCTAATGGTTTTAAACGTAATCGAATGTACAGAACCCCACTAAATTTTGAGTAAAATTTTGAGAAAATCGTCAGAAAATCAAAACCGCTAATAAAGTTACGCAAATAGACATTTCTTATGTAAATTTTCAATAGAAAACGATTAACATAAATTTTAGAATGCTAACACGAACCGTTCTCGAGATATTGCGCATTTTTCAAAAAAATTATCAGAAAGTTATATAAAGTAAAAAAATATATATATTTCCTATTGAGAAACATGTTCACTTTTCATATGTAATACCATGCGATAAATTTGGTGACATCATTCTAGTGGATCAAGCTCTATCCATTCATGAGAAAAGATACTTCGAGTAATACTTTTGTATTTGAACGCCAATAGCCATTTATCTGCTATGAGAATAACTTATTTCTCCGTCAGTAAAGCTTGGCGAGATTTTGGTGACGAATTTGGTGGAATGTCGCCATCTTGGCGACTTTTTGAAATGTTGTCAAATTAACAAAAATCTCGCTAAATGGATTAAAATGACGCTAAACCAGTGAAAATGACGACTAATTGTCGAAAATTCAACATCTTGGAAAGAATATAAGTATTTACTATAAGAAAACCTATTTTTTTTTACTGTAAAACTAGTAAATTCGTTGCATTATATAAGGAAAGTCACGTGTTGCCCACATCAGATTTTTAAAAATTGAATTAGGAGAAATCAATAATTTTTAAGCTAAATACTCAACTAGCAAAACAACTTTGAAACTATTTTCTTTTCAAGTACTTTTTGGAATTAAAATGAAAGTGCTTCTGAGTAGTTTTGAAACTATTTGCTGTATTTATTCTAGTAAAATACTCTGCCCATAGAGAATAGCTGTTTTCTCTATTTCGCCCTTGTAAATGAAGCGGTATAATGTTGCATTGTGGGAATTTTAAACCACTCACAGTGTGTTTGTTCTTTTAGATTATTTTGCTTTTCCGCTTATTGAATGTTTTGAAGAAGTCGTGTTTGGATTTTGGAACAAAGTTAAAAATGTAAAACAGAGTTTTGAATTAAATTTTCAGTGGGATTAGCAACCGTTCAGCATATAAAGTTTTCAGTAAAACTAAACCTCATTTATATTCTGTGGTAAGCAAACGAATTTTTATTATGGAATCTGGGAATTTATTGTAAATTATGAAAATTATGTTTATTTAAAATTTCAGAGAAAAATTCCTCTAAAACCATTAGCAAAATTCTCTTAGCAGTCATTTGTAAAAGAAATTATTTCTAAAGTAACAATATTTGTAAAGTTGTGTTGATAAAAACAGGTGCACGTTCTAATACAATATGCTATGAAATTGGTTTTGAATTATAATATGTAATAATTAACTCTGGACAATTATGAAAGCACTGATTGAGTTTTAAACCTACAAAATGACGGACAGGGGTGCTGTTGAACAATTCACACCGGTGAATGAACGACTGGTGCACCCTATCCAAGACACCTGGTAGCGTATTTATCATATCCGCTGCAACAACGATTTTTGCGACGAGATTTTCTATGGAGTCTACAGGCGTCTCCTTCTCCAATGATTTTATGTGGCCGGCGGCAGAAGAAGAAGTCCAGTGAGTTGAGTTCCGATGAGCGTGGAGGCCAAGCCACAGGTCCACTACATCCAATCAGCTGCAACTGTCGATGTTGCTTCCTGTCACTGGAAATGTGCATACAGTACATTCTTGACGGTGATGTCCTGGAGATATGATTCTTCTTCAGCATGACAGCTATGTCCGAAGTGGCGACTTGTGTTTGTTAGACGTGTTTCGAAGTTAGTCATTTCTGACACTCAGAGTGGAATGCAACCCCAGGTTCCATAGTAAATATTATTCGTCTTGATAGTTGCTATCACCCATCCTATTTTGTCAAAATTGTTTAGGAACGCCCTGTATATTGCCAATCTTGAAAATACATGTTTCAAGGAAATTGGAGAATTTTCAACCGGAAAAGTACAAAGGACTGGACGTGAAAATTCTTATGGAATACTCTACCCCTACCTCCTTCGAAATATGCTTATGACTGCATATCATTTAACATATAAACTTTATCAATAAAATATATTGAAAAATATTTGCTTCACAAAAGCATTTTGGTAAAAATATAGATTACAAATTTGATTGACACTAGTAAGAGAGATGTGTTTTTATATATTTTGGACGTTTTTTAATTTCGAATGCGAGTGATTCTGATATTGAATTACATTTAAATATAGTTTTAGAAAATCGAAGAAGTCTATCTATCCCTTCAGTTTTAATATATTATGTATGTTTACAATAACATTTTCCCTCTTAATAAATATGCTAATTTTGCCACAAAATATACAAAGACAAAAATTAAATTTTGTAGTTAAATATATTTTGATCTGCTTTTCGTCAGGTTTGTAATGACTAAATATTACATTTATTCTAATAATTTAGAAGGAAATCATAATAACTTAATAAATTATAACTGGATGAAATATACTCAAGTAATAAAAATGTTCTATAAGTTTATGATATGTTTGTTTTGTTTTTATGTGCAACTCGAAAATCACGACAAAATTAATCTTGGTGCTTTTGAAACTATTTACTTTCTTTTCTCCAACAAAATTGTCTGCCCATAGAGAATAGCTGTTAGTGTTCTTTGCTTTTGCAAATGAAGCAGTTTAATGTTGCTTTGTGGAACTATTAAAACAGATGTGTGGTATTTTTTATTATCTTGTTAATTTGTTGATTGAATGTTTATTAAAGTTGTGAATAGATTCTGTGGCAAAGACAAAAATATAAAACGAAATTTTAAAGAATAACAGTTAATGTTCTTCGTTTTTGTAAATGAAGCAGATTAATATTGGATGTGGAACTTTTAAAAGAGTTGTTGTGTTTTCATTAATTGTTTTCATTAATTCCTTAAAATATGTTGATTACACATTATATTTAAATACAAAACTTAAAATCACAGAAGAGCAGCGTAAATTAATAAAAATGTTATTAAATATTTGTAAATTATTTATTTGCTAGTTTCATGCAGAACTATGACTAGATTGTTTTCTAAAACTCCCAATGATTACATCACTTGCACGTGGATTAAATTTTTCACAAACTAGATAATCATAAATCTATATATCTCTTATGAAATGCTTAATAGTAAAATTTTTGTAATCAATTGTATTAACTACCACTTCGCATTTTCTTCGAAAAAAGTTAGTTAAAAATTAATGACACAGTATTCAATTTTAACATTATCCTATCCAGTAACGCACATTGTAGTACAGATTCTGAATAAAAAAATCTGATGTGAGCAGCACATGACTTTCCATATATAATGCAATGAATTGACTACTTTTGCAGCAAAAAAAATAGGTTATTCTTATAGTAGAAACTTATATTCTTTCCAAGATATTGAATGTTCGTTATTAGTCTTCATTTTTATCGATTTAGCGTCATTTTTATACATTTGGCGAGTTTTTCGTTAATTTGGCAACATTTAAAAAAGTCGCCAAGTTGGCGACATTCCCCCAAATTCGTCGCCAAAATATCGCCAAGCGTTATGGAAGGAGAAATAAGGAATTCTTATAGCAGATAAATGACTATTGGTGTTCAAATACAAATGTATTACTCAAAGTATCTTTTTTTTATGAATGGAACGAGCTAGATCCACGAGAATGTTGACACCAAATTTATCGCATGATATTACGTATGAAAAGTGAACATGTTTCTCAGCACTTAATATATTTTTTTTAATTTATGGGATTTTTTGGTAAATGTATTTGAAAATGCGCAATCTCTCGAGAACGAGTTATGCTAGCGTTCTGTCTATCGTTCTAGCGTTCTAACGTATGCTAGCGTTCTGTGAGGTTTATGTCTATCGTTTTCGAAGAAAAATTACATAAGAAATGCTTATTTACGTAACTTTATTAAAGTTTTTTATTTTTTAATGATTTTTTCAAAATTTCACTCGAAAATTTTGGTGTTCTGAATATCCGATTGCGTTTAAAACCAATAGGCTTCAGGTATTCACGGATTATGATTTTTGTACCAATTTCATTTAAATCGCTCCATTCGGTCGTGAGATATCATCTCCACAGACTCACTGACACACACACACATACTTTCACACCCACACAGATATAACCTCAAAATTATTTGATTCGTGAGCAGGGATGCTTGAAACGTGCTCTCCTGTCGATAACTCGAATTCGAATTTTCGACCCCGTCACAATACTTTCCTTATACATTATGTATATAAGGAAACTAAAAATATGTTGTGGGCAGCTCATAGTTTTCCTTATAAAAATAAATATCTTTATTTCTTTCACAGCGGAAACATGATGCATAATATCCACGGAAAAATGCTTGTAACGTTGATTTTGCGTTTTCCTGGATGACAACATGTACTCAATTAACTTATATTTCACGAAACTCTGAAATTTTGGGTTACTTTCGTTAATTTAGTGTAATTTTTGTAATTTTGACGGTATTGTAGTTAATCTGGGGCGAAATACAGCCAGTATGGTCAAAGTTATCGCAAAGCGTTACAGACAAAGAAAGATAGGAGTATTTGACATACAGGGTCTTTCAAAAGTCCGTATGAACTTTTAAAATTCATTAAACATCGAAAAATCATCGCATTGAGGTACGGGTGCACCATAAGTATTGCCAGAATGAGGAGGTTTTTTGACACGAAAATATATTTTAGTTTAAAAATCACCTATAGATGGCGCTTACCCGAATACATCTTCCGGAAGTATGCAAATGAAGCTGTTATAAAAGGGCTGTAGTGCTCTGTAGATTATTCATTTGATTCATTAGTAAACGGTGCAAAGAAGCTTTTGCGAGGATGTCAACTTTGACCGAGAAAACCTTGTTAGTGAAGCTGTATTACGTGAGCGGCGAATCAGCATCAGATGCTTTACGAAAATTCTGACTTAGGAAAAATTTAAAGAACGGAAAAGGTCCTATCACCTGTTCAGGGTTACTTAGGCTTTTCACACGATTTGACAGGTGCAGTAAGTTATTTCAATTGTCTTTCCAATGCGTTCAGCGCCACCTATTGGTGATTTTTTGAACAAAAAATTTTCACGTCCACAAAAAAGCACCGTCCTAGCAATACGCCTGGTACAAACCGCACCTCAATGCGATGATTTTTCGATTTTAATGATTTTTTAAAATTTATGCGGAATTTTGAAAGATCCTGTATATATAAATGACGATTGGTGAACCGCTAGATATCAAAATACAAAATCATTACCCGAAGCAACTTCTCTTGTGACTGGAATGAACTAGATCATGGAGAATAATGTTAGCACATATATCGCATTATAGTGCATTTGGTTCTTAATACCTCGGAGGACTGTTGGACTATTGATTACTCACATATGCTGAGAGATCTGAAGAACAAATAATTCGGAAAGAAGTCAAAGTAAAAATGTGAGTAGAATATTTAGCTATTTAGATAATGTGAGAAGAGCTCAGTATATATATTAAAATATATATTTGATGTAATGTTTTGTCATTTGGGAAACCTTTGTGGCAGAATATTTGCGTCGTGGTAAATATCTCTATATTGCCGTTAAAGTGCCATATATAACTTTAAACAAGAAAGATCAATATCAATCATGCTTAAAGCACTGATTATGAAACACTTTCCAACTTCAATGCAATTTTATTTAAACAAGTCTAAAATGCAATACATTCCTCGGTAATATTTTGAAACTTATCACAATACTGCATTAATTTATTATATTTGAGAACTTAAACCTTCATCGAAAAAATTGAACTTCATTCAAATGACGGCATTGAAATATAAATTGCCTGGTTTAAACATCTCTAAAATGTTATACATTCCTCAGTAACAGTTTTAGAATTATCATAATACTACGATATTTTATTATATTTGAAAACTTCATCGAAAACAACTGAAATTAATTCAAATGACGTCATAGGAAAAATAACACGACTGGATCTCTCTATAAAAACAGGATTTCAGTCATAACTTTCTCCTATTCATTTCATTCATCACAATACTATAATAATTTATTTTATTTAAACATTTTATTCAAGACCATGGAGCTACAAAAACTTAAACTCTATGCTTGAAACTTCATCGAAAAAAATCGTCCTTCTCTTTATGAAATCAATTAAGATTTCATTCATATCAGCCATGGACTAAATTATTTTGGGTTAAAAAAATACAGGAATTCTAATACAACTCATTCTATATATTTTGCTGTTTACATTTTACATAGGTGCAAAATAGGCTTAGTTGTAGAAATAATCAAATTTAGATGAGCATTTAAACTCAAATATATTGCCATTGCGTTGTTTCAGTATGTAGATGCACAGAATTTAAGCAAAAATAAAGTAGTTTTAGGACGGATACAACACTCAATATGAATTAAAAAGAACTTTAAAAAATCACGATTATGAAACAATATGGATGCCATATATCATTTTGAAGTGGGTCATGTGATCGTTTCATATCATGGTCAGGTGACCGTTTCATATAAGTGGTGTAATTATTATTTTAATTTTTATTTAAAAAACTACTGAATATATTTCGCTGAATTTTTCTTATATATTTTATGGAACAATTTGAATATTACCCAAAATTTTCGAAGCAATTTGCGAATTTTATATCCGCTTAAAAAATGTTTGAAAAATTATGTCCTATAGGGGTCAATGTATTTCATTTCTTCGATCCGGGTTCAATCCAAAACTAATTGGGTAATATTATTCATTTATATTCCCATAGATTCTACAGACAGTCTGAACAACATACTAAAATTTCATTTTGATTAAGTCATTTTTACGGCAGTTATCGTGCTAACGGACAGACAGAATGAACAATGTCATAAACACTTTTCAACTTTGTTGTAAAGTGTTAAAAATCCTCATATGAATTGTTGCATATCAATTTACCACTGAACAGCAAGAGATTTTAAATTTTTTAACACTTTACAACAAAGTTGAAAAGTGGTTATGACTTTGTTCATTTTGTCTGTCTGTCTGTTAGCACTATAATTGCCGTAAAAATGACTTAATCAAAATGAAATTTTAGTGTGTTGTTCAGACGGTTTCTGGGACCTATGGTAATATAAGTGAATAATATCACCTAAATAGTTTTGGATTGAACCCGGGTTCAAAAAATGAAATACATTGAATCCAATGGGACCTAATTTTTCAAATATTTTTTAAGTGGATTTAAAATTCACAAATTGCTTCGAAATTTTAGGCAATTTTCAAATTATCCCATAAAATATATATAAGAAAAAATTAGCAAAATCTATTTAATAGTTTTTTAAATAAAAATTAAAATATTAATTACACCTCTTACATGAAGCGATCACGTGACCCAATTCAAAATGAAATGTGGCATCCATCTTGTCTCAAAATCATCATTCTTAAAGTTATTTTTAAATCATATTGAGTGTTGTATCTGTCCTAATTCCGCTTCATTTCTGCTTAAATTCTCTGCATCTACGTCCTGAAAAAACGGAATAACAATATATTTGAGTTTAATTGATCATCCAAATTTGATTATTTCTACAACGAAGCCTATTTTTCACTTATGTAAAATGTAAACTGCAAAATATGTAGAATGAGTTGTATAATAATTACTGAATTTCTTAAACGCAAAATGATTTAGCTCATGGAGTCTGCATAACTGATATGAATGAAATATTCATTGATTTTACAGAGAGAAGGACGATTTTTTTCGATGAAGTTTTAAGCATAGAGTTTAAATACGTGTTCCTCCATGGTCTTATGTTTTCAAATAAAATAAATTTTTATAGTATTGTGATGAATGAAATGAATGGGAAAAGGTTATGAATAAAATTCTGCTTTTATAGAGAGAGTCAGACGTGTTATATTAAGATGATGTCATTTGAATAAATTGCAGTTGTTTTTCAACTTGAATATTTATGCTTTAACATGTCGTACTCTGTAGAGTTATTTATATAATAAATAATATAATAAAGACAAAATAATTATTATATTTTATTTGTAAGTTATAATCCTTAAATTTTTGATTAAACTGATTATTAAATTTTAATTTAAAGAATTATTAGATTTTATTTGTGTGTTATAATTCTAAATTTTTGATTAAATTGATTTTAGGATATCCAACAAAAGGTCACATTGAGGGGGAATCATGTTTTTGTGTCAATTAATTTTGGAAAAAGTTATGGACAAAACTATAAAATGATTTTTATATATATATGTATATATATATATATATATATATATATATATATATATATATATATATATATATATATATATATATATATATATATATATATATATATATATATATATATATATATATATATATATATATATATATATATATATATATATATATATATATATATATATATATATATATATATATATATATATATATATATATATATATATATATATATATATGTGTGTGTGTGTGCATACATATATGTATATATACATATATGTGTATATATATATATGCATATATGTATATATATATATGCATATATATATATATATATATATATATATATATATATATATATATATATATATATATATATATATATATATATATATATATGCATATATATATGCATATATATATATATATATATATATATATGCATATATATATATATATATATATATATATATATATATATATATATATATATATATATATATATATATATATATATATATATATATATATATATATATATATATATATATATATATATATATATATATATATATATATATATATATATATATATATATATATATATATATATATATATATATATATATATATATATATATATATATATATATATATATATATACAGTGAACGCTCATTAAGTTGGACTGCTGGATAGTCAAGTGCCAACATTTAGTGCATTTATTGTCCGGAATAGTGACAGTCTATTAAAGACATATAACAGGAATCCATATTACAATATCACTGGGAGTATGTTATCCTATATACTATTATGTAATTCATGTTACAATAAATTAGGAAAATATAACGGAAAATAGGAAAAATCAATTAGAAAAGAAAAATAAAGACAATATTAATATAAAATATTATTTATACATACTATTTGAAGAAAGAAGTAATCTTCACATTTGTTTCGTTTGAAAAACCGATCTTCTTTCTATGTCATTCTGATCTTAGCCAATTGTTCAAAAGTATTATCCGGTACATGTTCTCTCGAATGATAAAATTCCCTAACTTTTGCTAACATATCACGGACTTCTCTCACATTCGGTGGAGGGATTGATTGCCTCCTCTTCTTCAAAATCATTTAACGTTCCATACGTTTCCGATGTTAAGTCGTTGATTATTTCCTGGCCTGTCATTTTGTCAACAATTATGATATCATCATTAAAACTTGCAAAACTCTTCGCGTCTGTATCTGTCGAAACTCCCTCCAGATATTACTACTTATAGCAATGTCTGAAGTGAATCTAGATCATAACCAATCTCGTCCGATGAGGTTTACCTTCCTCTGCCAAATCCAACATGCCTAAAGCAATTTGAAATTGTGGTCGCTGAAACTTGAGCCTAAGATCGCTATACTCACTCCATGGACTGGAGCACATTGACGTCTGAACTTTTTGATATTTCAATTGAATTGATCAAGTGTTCCAGACGCACTCTACGAAATGCATTTTTAACTACTTTATTTTCCCTTGGTCCATTGATTCCAGTACACTAGTACAGTTGGCATTAAATAATAAATCTTTCACCAATTTCGATTCAGGTATTTCTGGGGGATGGGCCCAGTAGTTATTCATAAATATCAGCACTTGTATTTTTTCTTTGAAGAAACATCTATCTGACTCCCTTATATACTTTTCAAAAAATTGTATATTCATCCATTCTCTATGGTTAGCTTCATATTTTGTGGGATGACTTTTAACTCCTTTAAATCATCGTGGCTTTATAGATTTTCCGATGACGAAAAGTAGCAGCTTTTCTGAGCCATCTATGTTTGTATCTACAAGAACAGTAATGTGAAATTTGGAATGTCTGCCGCCTGTGCAATTTTCTCCTCGAAAGTGTAAACTTCGAGATAGCTGAACCTTATAAAATGTGCAGTTTCATCAATGTTGAAAATGTTTCTGGAATCGTAGTACTTGATAAGGCATAGTAAAACTTTTTCCATTATTTCATGGTTTTAGCCGGAAAATCTTCGGCTTCACCGCTCACTGTTCTAAAAACTAGACCATACTAGTTCTTGAACCTCTTCAACTATCCCTAGCTTGCAGCAAAGGATTCAATGTTCATTATCTTGGACATTTTTGATGCTTTTACTTTAAGAGGGCCATTAATTGGGACATTTTCTGAACGTAATTGCTTCAACCATTGAAGCAATGCATTTTCCAGTTCAGGGTGGTCAGATCCTCTCATTTTCTCTCGCGAACCTAAGGAAACTCCAGATTCAAGGTTTCCATAGTTTTTGTTGTTGTTGTTGTTTTTTGTATTCGTTTCAACAATATTGAGCTCACAGTAGACTTTTAAATACAAACTCTATGACTATATCAGATTGTTTGGATTTACTTTCAATTCTTTTGATACTTTTAACTTTCTTCTTTAAAGTTAATGGACTTTTCATATTTGAAATTCTAGCCTTAAAAGAAAAAAAAAATGTTTTTCCTGTGTGTGTGTATGTTCACCAACAGAGATCAATCGGTTGCTTTCTTACCTGTTCTCATCTTCCCCTACTCTAGTGCCCTGCCCAATTTTGCTGCGATTTTATTTAAGGGGGCATAGGACCTTCAAAAAATCGATTTTTCAATTTTATTTTATTCTGAATATTTGAACATTTCTGAACACTGTGCAAAAAACCGCATTCAAAAATTCGCATTATTTCGAAAGTTATGAGCTTTTATGCAACATACACTTTTGAAAAATTTTTCATGTCAGCCATCGCCGCCATTTTTAAAGGGACATCACTGTTTGTTTATGTTTGCAGTTTGCTGATGTGTCACGTAAATCTAATACTTTTTCCACCACCATGTCTTAATTATTTATTTAATTATTTCTACAGCAGTAGGAAGGCAACTACTCACCTCTACTGAACTGCTCAGCCCAGTTTGTTTATATTCTAGCGCTGTTAACTTGTTTACAACGTGGAGAATTTCTTCTGAGTTTCGCAATTTCTTTTCATTATATTTTCTTACTTTTTACGATTGATTTTCTGCATTTATGTTGTTTAAGCATAAGAACTTTGAACTAAAATACAGTTAATCTATTTTATAAGTATACATTACAAACTTCTTCACATTTGCATATTTATTTGTATAAACTTCAACGTACAAGACTGTTTGGTGCAATTTTTTAATATAAACTTTTTGCTTTTTGCTTTCTAATAATGGATACACCGGCAACTAAATCTCGTTCTGGTAAAAGAACGAAAATAAGGCGTTTTCAAGGAAATATGTATGTAATTAAAAACAAAAACAATCCGAAAGTGTTCGAACGGCAAAATGTTGATTCTACGCCTAAGCTAAGAGCTTCAAGTAAAAAAAACAGTTCAGCTCAAAAGATGAACTTTCAGTTGATAAGTCATATATTTCATCTGAAGAACATGAATATAGAATGGTTAATATATCAGTACTTTTCAAGGAGCTTGCAAATGTTTTGTGCTGTAAAATATGTCATGGAACAATAAATATACTTGAAAAATCTTCAATGGGTTTAGCATCCACATTTCTTGTATATTGTGATAGCTGTGATGAACTAAAGTCTGTGAAAAATACAAAAATGCTTGGTGTTAAGAAAAATATTCCAGAAATAAACAGAAGAGCTGTGTTTTCTATGTGATGTATAGGACAGGGTTTATCAGCTTTATCTACTTTTTGTTCTACTATGGGTCTTCCAGCCCCTGTTTCTCAGAAATCATGTGTTCAAAAAACCATTCGGGTAGTGCCGGAAAAATGGAATGTGATGGAATGTTACGCATATTCAACAGATCAATTGAAGACCATGGTGTTCGGTACAAATTTTATATTGGTGATGGTGATACGAAAACATTTTCACAAATATCGAATAGCAAACCATATGGAAATGAAATAGCGGTTGAAAAACTTAAATGCACAGGTCACATTCAAAAAAGAATGGGAACTCGTTTGAGAAAGCTGAAAACCCAGATGGCTGGAAAGAAGCTATCAGATGGAAAGACAATTGGAGGAAAGGGCCGGCTGACGAAAGCCAATATTCAAAAATTGACTTCCTACTATGGAAATGCAATTCGTGGAAACAAAAATGATTTGTTTAAAATGCGACAAAGCATATGGGCTGTATGGATGCATGTGGTATCCTCTGACAGTGACCCACAACACTTTTTTTGTCCTAAGGGACCAAATACTTGGTGTAAGTACAACCATGCAGCATACTCGAACACAGTATCAAACTTCAAGCATAAAAACTCCCTCCCAAAATCTGTCATGGAGTTGGTAAAACCAATATTTAAAGACCTTTCAGACCCAAATCTATTGAAACGCTGTCTTGGAGGGAGAACTCAAAACCCTAATGAGTCTTTAAACTCCCTCATATGGAAATATTGCCCGAAAAATATAAATACTGGGACAGAAATTGCACAAATAGCAACAAATATTGCCAGTATAACATTCAATAATGGTGGTAACGGTATAATAAAAATTATGAATGCTTTATTTGCATCTGAGTGATAAGAAACGGATACACGAAGCAGATTTTCGAGCCTCTAGCAGTACATATGAAGTTCGAAAAGCTCGTAAAAGGCAGAAAACATTTGATTTTCAACGACAAGAGGAAGAGGAAGGAATTACTTATGCGTCTGGTGCATTTTCATGCTACATTAGATATAACGCAGGATGTATTATAAACTACAGCCAAACATTAATTAGCCGAACTGCGATAACTCTGAATATATACTGAATATAACTGTGAATATATTTTTAAATTTAAAAGCGGGTTTCTCAGATATGTGATTTCAAATCTTGCGCGCAATATATTTTAAAATATATGTAACCAATCACTTTCAAATTTTTTGCTCTTACTTGTTTCATCTATATACATAATTTATAGATAAAAATTCCTCATAAATATGTAAAAATTTAGTAAACGTTCTTCATCTGACTAACAAGAAACGACTGCGCGAAACGTCTGTTCGATTTTCCGAAGCAACATATAGAGCTCAAGTAGCCCCTAAAAGGAAGAAAATATTTGATTTTTCTTACATAACAGACATAGGAAGGTGCTAATTATGAACTAAAGGCATTTTAAGGTACAAAATAAGATAATAAGTAACATTGAAGCATTTTTAAATTATAAAGCTGTTTTTCTCAGATATGTGATTTTAACACTTGCGCGCAATATATTTTAAAATATATGTAACCAATCACTTTCAAATTTTTTGCTCTTACTTGTTTCATCTATATACAAAATTTATAGATAAAAATTCCTCATAAATAAGTAAAAATTTAGTAAACGTGCTTCATCTGACTAACAAGAAACTACTGTGCGAAACGTCTGTTCGAGTTTCCGAAGCAACATATAGAGCTCAAGTAGCCCTAAAAGGCAGAAATTTTTTTATTTTTCTTACATAACAGACATAGGAAGGTGCTATTTATGAACTAAAAGCATTTTAAGGTGTAAAATAAGATAATAAGTAACACTGAATGTATTTTTAAACTTTAAAGCTGTTTTTCTCAGATATGTGATTTTAGCCCTTGCGCGCAACATATCTTAAAATATATTTAACCAATCACTTTAAAATTTTTTGGACTTACTTGTTTCATCTATATATATAATTTGTACTTCAAAAATTCACCATAAATAGTAAAAAAAGAATTGTGAAGAGGTTTATTTCATGTTTTTTAACACTGAAAATGAAAATTTCATTTTGTTTAAATTTTAAAAATATTAAATTTATTTCAAAATTTTAAAAAGTGTATACAAATTAAAGATGTAATAGTTATAAATATATTATTATCAAATTGAAGTCCATAAGTATAATATTATTTGAAATATCCTGCGCGCGGCTGCTACATACAACATTATGTCTGTCAAAATTGTATAAATTTTAAAAAACAATATAAAATGTACATATAATTATATGACTTCAGTAAAATTTGTGTAGTAAGAAAGGTTTTCTATATGTTTAGAGAAAAAATTTGAACATCTGGGATATACCTGGTTAAAATTAAAAAATTGCAAAGATAGCTCTATTTTCAATGAATTTCGACTGTTTAAAGGTCCTATGCCCCCTTAATTGGCCACAATTCTTGCTCTATGCATTGATTGATAGCGATAAATAGGCCGTCAATCAATACTACCCCAAGATGGAATCATGGCGATGATTGGATCTCCCACTCCTAAAAAAATTACAATCAGAAGATAAATGCAAACGAGGAATATTGCATCCGTTAAATAAGTTTAGAAATCGTTTAGCACACTGCGTGACAGCGCTAAAATGCACTGATCTGATTGCAATGGATGGAAAAGAAAAAATCTGATGTGGGCAGCACATGACTTTCACTGCAGACTTATATACACATTATCTTTATTTCTATTAAATTTAATTCACTATTAATTCAATTTTCGTTCTCATTTGGTAACTCACTTTCAAAGGAGGCGTAGAGAAAAAACGAAGAAACTAAAATATCTCGAGAACGACTAGTCCTAGTGTAATAAGGTTGGTCTTATTATTTTCATCATTAAAAATTACGTATAAAAAAACATTTAATGGATATATTTCAGCATACGCAGTTTTTTATTTTAGATTATGTTGATTTTTGCGGGTCATTTTGCAAAAAAAGGTAGGTTATTTTTTTTCGAATCGTACCAAAATCTGATTAGCACCAGGTTAGCCTACAAGTAACTTATATACCAAATTTTGTGAAATTCTATCCATTAGATTTTTAGTTTAAGTGGATACAAGCTTTTGCGGGCTATTTCGCAAAAACAGGCAGGTTCTTATATCCCGAATCGTACCCAAAACTAATCAGCACCAGATTCGCCCACAAGGGACTTACCTACCAAATTTTATGAAATTCGGTCCATTAGTTTTTTAGTTAGAGTGGATAAAAATCTGCACACACAGGCAGACACACAGACACACAGACACACAGGCAGACACACACACAGACGTCACGCTAAAAATAGTTTTTTCGTATTCTAGAGGTCTCGAAACGTGTAGACCCTGTCGAAAACTCGAGTTGTGATTTTCGACATGATTCCAATACTTTCCCTATACATTACCATGTATTGCAGGAAAAGTAAAAATCTGATGTGGGCAGCACATGACTTTCGCTGCAGACTTATATTCACGTTCTCTTTATTTTAATTACATTTAATTCACTTTTAATTCAATTTTCGTTCTCATTTGATAACGGGACTTCTTTTCATAGGTGTCGTAGACAAAATACGAATAAACTAAAATATCTCGAGAACGACTACTCCCAGTGTCATGGAGTTGGTCTTATTCTTTTCTTCGTTAAAAATTACGTATTAAACAAGCATTTCCTGGATATATTTGAGCATACGTAGATTTTTATTTTAGATTTTGGCGATTTTTGCGGGCCATTTTGCAAAAAAAAGGCAGGTTATTTTTTTATGAATCGTACCAAAATCTAATCAGAACCAGGGTGACCCACAAGAGACTTATCTGCCAAATTTTGTGAAATTCGGTACATTAGATTTTTAGCTACGATGGATAAAAACTTTTGCGGGCCTTTTTGAAAAAATAGGCGGGTTCTTTTATTCCGAATCATACCCAAAACCAATCAGCACCAGATTCGCAAGCAAATGACTTACCCACCAAATTTTATGAAATTCGGTCTATTAGTTTTTTAGTTAGAGTGGATACAATATCTGCACAGACAGACAGACGGACAGACACACAGACAAACACACAGACAGACACACAGACACACACATAGACGTCACGCTAAAAATAGTTTTTTCGTATTCTAGAGGTTTCGAAACGTGTAGATCCGTCGAAAACTCGAGTTGCGATGTTCGACAGGATTCCAATACTTTCCCTATACATTATCATGTATTGCAGGGAAAGTAAAAATCTGATGCGGACAGTACATGACTTTCCCTGCAGACTTATATCCACGTTCTCTTTATTTTAATTAAATGTATTTCACTTTTAATTCAGTTTTCGTTCTCATTCGTTAACCGGACTTATTTTCAAAGGTGACGTAGAGAAAAAAAGGAAAAACTAAAATATCTCGAGAACGGCTAGTCCTAGTGTAATATAGTTGATCTTATTCTTTTCTTCGCTAAAAATTACGTATTAAACGAGCACTTAATGGATATATTTCAGCATACGTAGTTCTTTAGTTTAGATTTTGACGATTTTTGAGGGGTCATTTTGCAAAAAAAGCAGGTTATTTTTTTCCGAAGCATACCAAAATCTAATCAGCACCAGGGTGACCAACAAATGACTTTTCTACCGAATTTTGTGAATTTCGATCCATTAGTTTTTCAGTTAGAGTGGATACAAGCTTTTGCGGACCATTTCGCAAAAATAGGCGGGTTAATTTATCCCGAATCGCACCCAAATTTAATCAGCACCAGACTCGCCCACAAGTGACTTACCTACCTACTATACAAAATCTGCACAGACAGACAGACAGACACACACACACAGACTTCACGCTAAAAAATTTTTGTTTTGTTTTCTAGAGGTCTCGAAACGTGTAGATCCTTCGAAAACTCGAGTTGCGATTTTCGACATTATTCCAATACTTTCCTTTACATTACCATGTATTGCAGGTAAAGAAAAAAAGACCCACCCTACGCCGGATTGACAACTTTCTTCTTTCCGTGACAAAAATTTAAGTTGAGTTGAAAATATATTTGGAAAATTACTTTTCCAAAGCATATGCTTTAGAAAATACATTTTGTTCATCTTAATGAGTGAACTATACGTATTAAGCCATGTTTTATAACATACAAGTATACTGTCCATAGACATTAACCGGGGACTTCGTATTTGTACGTAATAACGAGAAATCCATCTTAACTTGTGCCGTCTAAACGAGAGTTCTCTCGCTCTCTCTGTATATATATATATATATATATATATATATATATATATATATATATATATATATATATATATATATACATATACATAGTATTTATAAAGGGTGAAGATATAGATTGAACGTCAAAGGGGTGGAAGGAAGGGAAATAAAGCGAAAAGAAAGAAAGGGACGGAAACACTTACAGGTAAGGCAGTAAATGGCCAGGTGGATTGTGACCCCTGTTCCCGGTTAAAGCAGTTTTCAATCCATGGAAGCACTCCCGGAGCCACTACATCTCTGAAGCAATTCTCCGTCCGACAAAACGCCAAGAAACATCAACAACATGAATGAATCAGAAACCAGATCCCGGATGAGGAAGGGGAGAATGAACAAAGGAGCATATCCACAAAGAGCATGTACAACACATCACAAATAACGTCCCCGCAATCCAGTCGCACCATCCGTATCAAAGTGCGCTATGCGTACGTAAACCGCATTATAACATCAGCGTTTTGAAATTGGCACGAGCGGTGTTCGCAATATTATAAAAGGCGTTATAATAATGCCTTAGATAACGAATTGGATAATGTTGTTTCATTGCTCCTGCTATTAATTTTCTCTCGCATTCCTCACGTTCTTTCTTTGCTGTATTTAGTCTTTTATAACGTTGTAGATGGTTAATTATCAAGTTTCGGAAAATACTGTTACTCGGGTTAGAATTCCAATCGATTATGTATTTTATATCAATATCAAAAGTATTTCTCTTACAAAAAAGTTTGAAACAAATGAAAACCTGTGTGACATAATAAATACTGATGTCCATAAAATATATACATTATTTCTCGTTATTATGAGATTCAATAAGTTCGAGGTTTGTTGGGTAGAATCCAAAATAAAACTGACATGAACGATCTATTGTACTACCAATCAAAACATCATCTACGAACCTGAAAAACGGAACTTCGTTAAGTATATATGTCCCATGTTTCGGCGAGTATGTCAGTTTCGGCGAGTATGGCAGTACATCCACCTGCCATAGGAATTCCTTGTACCTGCTTGTAATAACATATGCCGTTATATAAGATGTTCTCGTATAAGACGAATTTTATCAATTGTTTTTATTTGCTGATGGAGATCGTTGATTGCGATTTGTTGGTTTCGTATGTTTTGACCTATATATCATACAAATCCTTTAAATTAACATTGCTGAAAATATCTTTGAAATCGTAGCATTTTAAGTATAATTTATCTGGTATTGTGCACCAATTTTTCAATCACTTCGTAATTGTTTGATACCATGACAATGTCGCCTGCTTTAATTTCTTTTAATACAGGTTTTAGTATGTTTAGCAAGTTGGCATTGGCCTTTATGAGATAGGTTCCATATCCCACAGTTACTGAGCGGAATTCTACTGGTTTTTGTGCACTTTAGGAATCATTACTAAGTATGGTAATTTTACTTTTCCGATGTCATATCCAATTTTTTTATAAATTGCCTTAATACGATTTTCAACAGTGCTATGTGTTGATCCAAGATTTTTATGATAGGAACATCCACTCCTAAAAAATTTACAATCAGAAGATAAACACAAACAGAAAAAAAGACCCACCCTACACCGGTTTGACAACTTTATTCTTTCCGTGACAAAAATTGAAGTTAAGTTGAAAATACTTTTGGAAATTAACTTTTCCAAAACAAATGATTTAGAAAATACATTTTGTCCATCTTAATGAATGAAAGATACGTATTAAACGATGTTTTATAACATATAGGTATACTTTCCATAGATCTTAACCGGGGACTCCGTACTTGTACGTAATGTATATATATATATGTATGTATATATATATATATATATATATATATATATATATATATATATATATATATATATATATATATATATATGTATGTATGTATATATATATATATATATATATATATATATATATATATATATATATATATATATATATATATGTATGTATATATATATATATATATATATATATATATATATATATATATATATATACATATATATATATATATATATATATATATATATATATATATATATATATACATATATATACATATATATATATATATATATATATATATATATATATATATATATATATATATATATATATATATATATATATATATATATATATATATATGTATGTTTATATATAAATTGGAAGTTATCGAAGACATCGAAAACTATGCATAAACAACTGTATGTACAAAAAACCCCATCTCTTGCATATTTGTTGTAATAAGTAACTATAGACCAAGACTAAGGATAAAAATAGAAGGTAACATATCACTACAATGAAAAGAGGGATGAGAAGAATAGTAGGATACAAAAATCACAGTTAAAACCTATATATAAAAAGAAAATAGGAAATAAGAGAACATATATCGGCAGAATGTGTCTCGAAAGTGATACAGTATTTATCTAAATGTCGCATAACGGAAAAAGTCGATAATTATGAGATGATCGTCCTTAACGCAGTTTTAATGAAGTTAGCAACTATAAATTTGGGTAATTTAAAAGAAACTCCTTAAAGAGTTATTATTATTTTTAAGCAACACTAGCAGTTGGTACTTTTTTAAGCAACACTATTTTGTGCAATGCCTAATTAAAAATTAAACTATTTCGATTCATTTGAAATATATATATATATATATATATATATATATATATATATATATATATATATATAAATTGAAAGATTTTAATCGAAAACTATGCATAAACTACTGTATGTACAAAAAAACCCATCTCTAGCACATCTGTAACAAATAAGTAACTATAGACCAAGACTACGGTAAAAAATGGAAGGCAACATATCACTACAATGGAAAGGGGGATGGGAAGAATATTAGTAGGATACAAAAATCACAATTAAAAAGTATATATAAATATAAATAAAAAAAATGAAAAAGAAAATACGGCAAAAATGAGAAAAGGCAATAATAATTAGCTCAAGATAAAACATTAAGACGTTGAGAACAATCAATTGAAACTACACAAAAAATGACGGTTAGTTCGAAATTGCATTCTCATCAGGACAGCCGTACAATTCGAATTAAAACCGATAGAATAGCCAGTTTCTGACAATGGCGATAGTATTTAACTATATACACCATTGGAACTGCCTACTGGCTAGTGGAAGGAGTTAAAATAAACTAATTGAATTACAAATCAGAAAAAATATATATATAAATATATATATATAATAACATTTCTACAGCATTACTTTTAAAAATATCTGTACTATACGAATTTTTGTATGGATTGAACAGAGCCGTCCTAAATCTATTGCTATGATTTAATCAGAACATTTAGATGAAGATATATATTTAATGTCAAAATCAACTTGAAATACTATGCTGTACTTATTAGAATTGCTTTTATCATAAACAATATAGTAAAGTCAAAAGAAATAATGATTTGAATGTATTTTATTTGCAAGTTATAAACTTTAAATTTTTTATTATAATTATTTAAGTAGGATACAAAACTAAAAGATACTTTGGGCTGGGGGATTCAGAAACAACATGTATTTGTGCCTCTTAAATTAGGAAAAGTTATGAACTGAAAAAGGTATGAAATTATTTCCAGATATTTATTACCCTAATTCCAGTACAAGAGAAACAGTGGTGCTTGAAGTTAATATGATTAAGTTCCAGAAACAAATCTTCCAAACAGGGATTTCGCCGGCTTCCAGCTGCTGCAGCATAGCGTTCGCGAAAGATTTGTGTGCATTTATGGCGCTATCACCCAAGGGCTGGCGAGTCTGGATCTTAAAAGGGAACAAGTGAAGGCTGTGGTGCATGGTTCGGCACGTGGACGTTCGTCGTAGTCCAGCCTGAGGCGCAAAAGGGCGAACGGAAGCCCGAGGCCGTTGTTGGATCACCTTCTGAACGACTCCAGCATTCGCCTCTGTCATTGCCGAACTTGGACGGCAGACATTTCCAGCACGGTCATCATTGATATTTCCAGTCCGCTCAAATTTTTCGAACAGAAACTTTATTGCATTGATTGACGGTCCTTTTTTGACATTAAATTCCCTGTAGAAACTACTCTCCGTTTAATAAAACTGTGGTCTAGGCGAGGTGAAACTCCAAGATATATCCTCTGTTCCAACGTATAAACCATTTTCAACGAATAAACCAACAGCAACAAGAAATCTTTGAGAAGCACACGCTAGCAGAATGGTGAGCAAAGTTCAGAATAGCGATCTGACCGTTTGTGTCTCCCTGCAGCTCATTAGAAATATGTAATAATAATAAAAATATGTAATAATAAAAACATTTAAAAAATAAATAAAAAATAAAAGCAATATCAACACCACCATAGAAGCAAATCCACGGCCACAATGCCGACAAGAGTAGAGAACAGCACCAGCCCATATTCGATGATATATATATATATATATATATATATATATATATATATATTCATAATTTCAAATACACCTCGTAGTAATTTTATAATTGCATTAGTTTTCTTTGATTGGATAACTCATTTTTGTGAATTTCACCCGTTCTTATCACCTAACATTCCACTAGGCCTGAGTCTGATACCCTTTATTATTTTTGAAAGACTTCTTTCCACTTGTCCTGAGTCCTATACTGATTACTATTTCTGAAAGTCTTCATTCAAATAATTTTTCGCTCACATTCAATAGTATAGCCATTCCGGTATACACTAGCATTAACGAAGATATGTAAAATACTCTGTCGCATGTTCCCTCGCTAGCATTTTGACTCCCACGTGGTGACTGTACCAGTAAGTTTATATCTATGTTCTTTTTATATTTGTGGGTTTTAATTCATTTGGTATATATTATTTCTCCTTCCACTAGCCAGTGGACAGTTCCAATGGTATCCATAGTCAAATACTATCGCCATTGTCAGAAACTGGGTATACCATCGGTTTTAATTCGAATTGTATAGCTGTCCTGACGGAAAAGCAATTTCGAACTAACCGCCATTTTTTATGTAGTTTCAACTTATTGTTCTCCATGTCTAAATGTTTAATCTTGAGCTACTTATTATTGCCTTTTTTCATTTTTGCCGAGTTTGCTTTTTTATTTTATGTATATTTAAATATATACCTATTTAATTGTCATTTATGTATACTAATATCCCCCTCATCCCCATACCTATATATCGATAATTGACCTACTATTTTATTCTTAGTCTTGGTCTATAGTTACTTTTTTGTAACACATATGCTAGAGATGGGTTTTGGTCGACTTTCCGTAGATTATGCATAGTTTTCGATTAAAAAATTGCAATACGTATATATATAAATATATATATATATATATATATATATGTGTGTGTATATATGTATATGATTTTGACAAAAATAATTTTATTCTTTCGTTTACAATTATTCTAATGGAAAGGGTCGATAATAAAACTTAGATGTTTCACTTAGTTTCAACAAAAGTGATGAAAGAAATAATCGAAATGACAATAATTAGAATAATAATGAAAAATTGTTAAAACGTGTTGACGTAACGTTATTAATCAAAAATTTTATCCTTATCAATTTCATAAATAATTCACCAAGACCTGATATATCGAAGGAGGCTCTGAAGTCGTGAATACATTTCACTATTGTATATTCCTTAAAATTTCTGTTTTGAAATACTTATTTATCTTACTATAATTATCATAATATGTTGCAGTACATAATTTGTAGGGTATAATTTTATGGTCTGCATAACTAGTTGTATTGTTCTTATCAGCCATTTCAAATTTACTGTTACTTTTATGAAAATTTAAATTTTACTGTATAGTATGATATTGCATCCGAGTCGACACTTAAGTCGACATTTTGTACTACTGTTCTTCACACTTCAAAATACAATCTTGAAATTCAGTATGAATATACGTAAGAATACAATGCAATTGCTAAGTGACGAAATGAAAATAAAATAATTATAAAGTCCATAATAAGTCAGGTACGAATTTAAATATAACGTTATAAAAACGTTTCCAAATATATAACCGTCGTGTAACGTTTCGCTATATATAGCATAACAATCACGAGTATTTCTATATAAATAGTTATGGAGCAGATTTTATTCGACATTTTATACTACTGGTATTTACCCTTCAGAATAAATTCAGAATATCAGTGTAACTACTTGTAAAAGTCCAGGACAACAACTTAATGATAAAATAAAAATAAAACAATTATAAAATCCATAATCAGTAAGGTACGTACCTAAAAAACATTCAAAGCAAAAGTTTTCAAATATAAAACAGTTGTAGAACGTTTCACTGCATATAGCAAAAAAAAGCACAAGTATTTCTATATAAATCGTTACGAGGCAGACATAGCTGTTATTCACCCGAAATAAATGTTATTCCTTTCCAATAATCGAAGTTAAAAGCCTCCTTAAGACAATTTTACGTTAAGGACAATTCATTCATTGCAATCTCCCTCTCTCTCTGTAAATGGGACACTCAGATAAATGCTATATCACTCCAGAGAACATTCTGAGGATTTCTTTTCACTTTGTTTCCCATTGTCTTCTTACCTAAACGATTTTATTCATAAATCATTAGATGGATTTGAACGAAACAGGTGGTTGAAGTATTGCGATAAAGAGATTAATTAAAAAGATTCTGATTAATTATGGTTTTGAGGTGACTTTGATTCAAATTGTGTGTTCTTGTATAAATGGCCAACTTGTCGAATACTTGAAATACCTTCACTGGATTGTAAAATGAATAATATTATTTAAGTTTGTAAGAAATAAATGATTAAATGGTGGGGAGGCGAAATTAAATGCCTTACGCATTCCAGAATTCTGCGAAAAAAAATATTATATAATGATTTATTAAATTATAGTAGTAAATTACTTTTTTGTTATGCTCATTATAGAATTGCTAATCCGTCCTTGCTAATTGTTCCTTGCTAATCCCTCAATAACCCTCCATATTTTCTTTATCATGACAGTCTACTTACTTTATCTGTAAAATAAATTATTGGTCATTAACTAAGCTATTTAGCTCTTTAAATTTTATTTAGTAGCATTCAAAGATTATAAAAAATAACATCTACAAATAACATTTTTTACAAACAATTCATTCAAGATTTATGGTGAGATTAGATAAATTAACAATCAAACGTTAATAGTTCTTAGATCGACCCATTTGTTTAAATATATAACTGGTACATAATGCATTGGAGAACACACTTCTGGCCATTGTATGGACACATACAAAAGGTGAGCGAGCCTGTTTGACTCTCTGTTTCATATAGAGGTTTTTGACCAATATTTTCCCCATAAACTATTTTTTCGAATACTTTCACTAGTCTTTACACCTGGAATATTTTTGCAAGTCTAATATTTTGCAAGTCTGCACGTTCTCCCTCTTGTTAGGTAATCTTAATGTTTACCTCGCTTAATGGAAACACGCCTTTTTTGGGGCAAACCGTACATTAATTGGCCTTGATTTGACCCTGTGTTATTTTAGGGTCGATCTTGGGGGACTTTCCCTTTAACGTCGATTCTTCTGGTCAGGACGCTGCGTCGACACTTCTCATACCGTTTTGGTGTCTTTTCTACTTGCTGATTTCACCTCAAATTGGCGAATTTATGAATCTTAATATTGTTCAAGTAAAATGTCAAATCCTGTGCCTATTCGCTTGCACCTTTGTTTCAATTGTTTACCCCATGGCGTATTAATAAACAAATATTGCATTTTTGGGTTTCACAAATGGATTCAAAAAACATAATTTAAATGTATAATTAAATACTTCTTATTTCAATGGATAACGCATTTTTGCTAACATTTCTTATTTTAGTAACTTATCGATATAATATTTATCCAATGCCTTATCAAACTTTCTAGAAGACATCTGGTGGCATAGAAACCTACTTTTTGCACTCTTACAGTAAGGGCCAAGCGAAAGTACCTAATGAAGACACAGTTATCTTTAAAAGTATATACAGGGTGTCCAGTGCCATCGGTGCCCAATGGCTATTTCCTCCACCGTTAGTCACGGATATATACTTCCAATTGCAAAAATGGTTTTAATTTTGAAATTTATTATCTTAGAAACAGTTTGCCTCAATAAATGCATTTTTGAAAGAAATACGAAATATACAATTTTATACGGTCCCCCGTTCCTACCAATTATATTTGGGAAAATTATCCTCATACAATTTCATGAAAAATAGAAAATTCATCCATTTACCACCAAAATTCACCGATATATGAAGCATTAAACTTTATGATTTAAGTCGCTTTTCCACGCATATAAATGTCCTGTTTCAGGCAACATTTAAGGGACCGTATAAATATTGAAATTCTGTAATCAAAGTATTATATTTCAATTGCATTTGCTGACATAATGTCGAGAATGAAGCAAAGCTTTTTATCGGCTAGTTCGTTACTAATTCCCCCGTGGTGAAGGAGCACCACTTCCACAAGATCCCCCTGGTCCCATGGCGAAGGAGAGGAAGGTTGCAGCTTCATTTTTATAGAGGCTCCCCGAAGGGCGGAAGTCTGACTTGGCCTCGACATGACAACATCCATGCCCGCTGGCGGGATTCGAACCCGCAACCCGGCAATCCAGCGACCAGGCGGAAACACATGCCCATGACCGCTTGACCACCGGATCGGCTTTTGTCGAATAGTAATTCATTTAGAAGAGTATTATAGTCAGGGCTCGACTAAGATCCTCTAGTGGTCTTTTTAAAATATTTATTGTAAATGAGGTAACACATGATTGTTTAAGTCAAGTAGTTTATGTCAAAAAATGTATTTCTGTAAAAATTACGAAATTTAAATTTTTATACGGTTATAGACTAGTAACGAGACCAGTTGCAGCGTACCTACAAACGAAAATAAAAAATTAAGCACATTAAATCTAAAATAATTTATTTTGTTTGAAATTGTATGATGATGATTTTCTAAAATATAACTGGTAGGACCGGGGTACCGTATAAAAATTTATATTTCGTATTTCTTTCAGAAATGCATCTATTGATTTAAACTGTTTCTAAGATAATGATTTTAAAATTAAACCAATTTGCAATATATATATATTAAAATTTCATTACATTAAAATTATTACATTAAAAAATATAAAACTCTATCCCCTATGGCTTAAATCAAATTTATAATAATAATAATGTAGTTAACAATAGTTTTGAATACAATTCTAATAAATCTTTAGTATATAAACATCTTTTTCAGTATTAAAAGTCATCAACTCCTAGTAAAAAGCGATATAAGCGTGGCAAAGGAAAAAGTAACTTAAGTAAAACCATTGATTACAATGCAGATATTTTGAAATTGCAATATAATTATTCTCAAACTTTCAATTTTCTACCTGTTAAAACTTGGTTATATAAAGTCAGAAAATGCAAATTAACTAATGTTTATACTAATTTTTAAAAAATAAAATTAACTCATGAACATTTTAAACATTTATTTTATGATTTGCTTCTTTCACGTACACATTTCTTAAATTACCACCTACTCCATTCACCAAATCCACATACTAAAATATCTTACTGTGCAATTTCTTTTAAACACCCTATTCTAAATTATCTTAACTTCAATAATTCATTTGCAAAACATCAGCACTTGTTACCAGTAACTGATATCAAAATACAAAAATCATTTAAATATAATTTACCAATTTTGTAGAACTATTTCCAATTACAATGAAGTTTCAAGGACATTAAAAACTCCCTAGACTTTACATCATGTGTATGCAGCGATAAAAATCTAACCCCTTATGTCAACTCTTCTCATGGACACATTATTAATGGGGATCTCAGTATAGTTCAGGATGATATACTTAGGGAAATTATGAATAAAGGGTCTAAATTTCGCGTTCCATTCTGACATCACCCCAAACAACTCCTTCAGTATATATCTTTTGATTTTGATAAATTTATATATCAATTTGCTTGTTCACATTCCATTCCTTTTGAAGCATTCCATCTATGGAAGTACACTACCTTACATCTACTTAAAAATGTTGTTATAAACATTAAATTAACGAAGCCTAGGTATCCTCATAAACAACTCCTATCTTCTATTAAAGAACTACAACAGTATTTTGTCATAACTTATGTAGATAAAGCTTCTAATAATTATGCCATCATTTGTAAAAATTTTATGTTTCTCTGTTACAGAATTACTTAAAAAATAATCAAATTTTTAAACCCATTAATAATCAGTCTATCAAAATCAAAACTAAAATGCTAAAATTATAATCACAATTAAATATTAATTGTAAGTTTTTTAAATTTCCTTATGTTACTTTGATTCATAAATTCCACAAATCACCTCTCAGTTTTAGAACGGTCACTTGTGGACATAATACCTTTAACAATACAGCTAGTAAGTACTTGCTTAACTGTTTAAATAGAATTAATGAATATCTTAAATTTAGGGATTCAGGATATTTCATTTTGAACAATAGTTTTGATTTAGTTAATCACCTTAGCAAGCTTCCACAAATTCTTTGTTTCCATACCTTTGATTTTAAAGACCTATTTAATAATATTGTCATTAAAATTTATATAAAGTTATTATCTCTCTTTATCATGACTATATATCTTCCAATAATGCTGCATTTAATGTCAAAAACTTTCCTATGCTCTTGCACTTTGTGTTATACAACAATTATATTATCCAAGGTGATAACAATTATTTACAAACATCTAGTGTACCACAAGGTGGCTGTAGTAGTAGTATTCCCGATAACTTATATCTTTATTATTATATGTCTATTTAACTCTAATTCATATATTATATATAGATATGTTGACGACTTAATTTCTATTATCATTCATGATTCCTATCCAATTAATATTGATTTTTACCCACCTAACTTCGATTTAATTCCTAATGAGCCTAACGTTAGTCAAACTGTAAATTTTTCAGACCTAAATTTAGATAACCTCAATAATCATGGAATGACTAATCTATATGATAAAAAAGATACTTATAACTTAACTATCATAAAACTGCCATCATATCAATCTTATAATGCCATTCATTTGTTTAGAAACATCATTTTGAACCAGATATTTCGAATACATGGACTTTCTAATCCTCAGTTTCACTTTCTCCACATCAATAATCTTAAACGCATTTGTCAAAATTACCAATATCCGGAAGTTTTTGTGAATAATATTATTAATAATTTCAAATATACCACGTAATAATTTTACACATTCATTATTTATCTTTGATTGGATAACTCATTTTTGTGAATTTCACCCATTCTTACAACCTAACTTACCACTTGGCCTGAGTCTAATACTGTTTACTATTTTCAAAAGATTAATTTCCACTTGTCCTGAGTCCTATACTGATTACTATTTTTGAAAGTATCCATACATATTATGTTTCGTTCAAATATATTCATTCCGGTGCCCACTCGCATTGACGAAGTGAGGTAAAATGCTCAGTCGCTTGTTCATCCTACACGTGGTAGCAGTGTTTGTGAGTTAATATTTCTGTTCGAGGAGGGTTTTTTATTTTTCTGATTTGTAATTCAATTGATTTATTTTTTCTCCTTCCACTAGCCAGTAGATAGTTCCAATGATGTCTATAGTTAAATACTATCCCCATTGTCAGAAACTGGCTATTCTATCGGTTTTAATTCGAATTGTATAGCTGTCCTGATGAGAATGCAATTTCGAACTAACCGCCATTTTTTGTGTAGTTTTAATTGATTGTTCTCTATGTCTTAATCTTTTATCTTGAGCTAATTATTATTGCCTTTTCTCATTTTTGCCGTGTTTTTTTTTCATTTTTTTAATTATATTTATATATACTTTTTAATTGTGATTTTTGTATCCTAATATTCTTCTCATCCCCCTTTCCATTGTAGTTATATATTGCCTTCCATTTTTATCCTTAGTCTTGTTCTATAGTTACTTATTTGTTACAGATATGCTAGAGATGGGTTTTTTGTACATACAATAGTTTATGCATTGTTTTTGATTAAAATCTTTCAATTTATATATATATATATATATATATATATATATATATATATATATATATATATATATATATATATATATATATTTCAAATCGAAATAGTTTAATTTTTAATTAGGCATTGCACAAAATAGTGTTGCTTCAAAAAATAACAACTACTAGTGTTGCTTAAAAATAATAATAACTCCTTAAGGAGTTTCTTTTAAATTACCCAAATTTATAGTTGCTAACTTCATTAAGACTGCGTTAAGGACGACCCGCTCATCCTTATCGACTTTTTCCGTTATGCGACATTTAGATAAATACTGTATCACTTTCGAGACGCATTCTGCCGATATCTGTTCACTTATTTCCTAATTTCTTTTTATCCCAGATAATCGCATGCATAAATCTTATCAAGGATTTGATTAGAAAACGTAGTTGAATAGTTATGAAAAAAAATACTTTCGTTGAAAACTTATTGCAGGGTATATTGTTGAGATGCTATTTAACCTTGAATGCATCCTCTGCTTTGGATTTTTTTGTGATTGAGTTTTTGTATTACTTTTCTCATTTTTATAATTTTTGTATGTTTTTTCATGGCTATTCCTTGTGGGTGTTTTGTTGTGGTAATACAATTTTATCAATTCCTAAAATATCTTCTTAGTGTATAGCCTATCCCCGAGGATAAACAACACGTACAGGCAACAATTAGTATTTGAAAGTCCCAGTCGCTTGTATTTGTAAAACAGCCCCAACGGCGACATTGCGTGAGTTCTAGAAAGTTCTTGAATATTATAGATTTTATAAGAGCATTACGAGTTACGTGGTTATTTTCCAAACTTTTACACGTAAATCTGTTCGTCATTCAGTTAGAAGTTGTTGGAGTGATGCGAGAAGAATTTCGTAACATATCATTCCGTTGAGAATATATTTGTATTTTTTGTGACTTTGTTGAGCATTTAATTATTGCTAATTGTTCTTCACAGTTCTTTCCTAGCCTTTTAAGACAATTGAAGAATTAATTTTTAACTGTATATTGTTCCTCTTTACGTGTTACGGTGTTTCTAATAAAGCATTAACAATCCAAAAATTCGGACTTGTCCTTCTGACCTAAAATCAGAGCCACGATTCCTAGCGATTGCTTAGTATTCCACGATTGCGTAGTAGTATCCTCCACAAGATACTATGCAATAATATGTAGAGTTTTTAATTATTTTAATACCATTGCAATGGTTAAAATACTTCTATATTTTATGCAGGTATATATGGGATGATCTTATCGAATAAATAATATACATTTAAAGGATAAAAATATGGTTGAAGCAAAAGCAATTACTCCACGTTGTATTTTTCTTATGAATTAAATCATAGGCTGCTCCCTCTCCGCAAACATTAAAATAATTAAAGCGAGGTAATAGTATATATTTATTCATTTTATATATTTAAAGGTCTTTATATGAAAGATTTAAACTTCTTATATGCTTTCTTGCCAACTATTGTTTAAAGACAATTTATTTTCTTACGTATTAAGAGTAAATATGAACATCAAGTGTGATAGCATTTTATTGGTTATTCTCTGTATCAATAAATTTTAATTGGTTTCTTTTTGCTTTGGCGTTCAAGCTCATATACGTTTACAAATTAATTGTAGCCTTAAATAATATCTGGTTGAGATTAAGTTTTACTGACATAACAGTGTATTAAAAATATCGAAGTTTCACAAGCTTCTCATAAAATTAGTGAAAACTATAATTTTGAAGTTGTCATTAATATATCTAATTATGAATTACACAAGCTAGAAAAATATTGTGCAACACCAGCATAACTTGCCTATGCCCGATTTTACAATATGCTTAAAATAACTAGACATCCTTACTTACTTCTCTTCAATATTCATTCAAAGTTAAAAGTCTTTTCAGGGCAATCGTGTGCTAAAAGTGATTCATTCATTTCCATTGTCCTCTGCTATACTGTGACATTCACTCTCGAAATAATTCTCCTACTTTCTTTTCACTTGATTTCTATTGCCTTCTAGGATAAGAAAATTATACTTATAAATCTTTATATGGAATGGAATAGAAACTATTATTAGAATGCTGTAGAAAAATATCTATATTCGAATTTTATTTAATGTACTGATTGATTATGATTAATTATGCATTAGGTAGTTATTATTGGCATATATCATACTTGGTAACTTTTAATGAGATTGTGATGTACATTTAGAAAGAGCAAAATTTGAATTTTTCTGCAATTGTTAATTCACAATGAAAAGATCAATCCCACTTATGTGAGGGTTGTGTGTTCGTATAGACTATATATTTAAGTTTTTCCAAAAACGAGTGTAAGGATCGCATCGCCAAAGAAGGAGATGTTTGGCGTTCACGGGGATCCCGCAATTGAGTGGAGTTGAGTACCAGTCAGGGGTTATCAGGCAAAACAGAATTATAGAGTCAAGAGGGTGACTGGTTTTGGGTAGAAATGTCAGCAAATTTTGGAGCTTGTTAGGTGCATGATTTTGAGTGTGGCTTCCGGATTAGGTATCGGAGTAAAGTGCGTAGCACTGTATGAGATAGATGTGTCTGTAAAGTGCGAGAGTGACTCTTGAAATTCAGTAAAATATTTTTTTAAAAAAATAGTGGTCTCTATGGTTCAAAACTCCTTTGGTGGTAGTGCAGAATGCTCACTAGAATCAATAGCTCATGAGTAAGTATAGAGTCAGGCAATATCATATCTGCACCTTCACTGGTAACAAAATATGTTAAAGAATTTGGTTTCAAGGACTTTACTGCAGAATACCGATTTTACTTTAGAAGAATATTTTCTCGATTTTAGTCATGAATGCGAATAAAGTACATACACGTACTTTAACACTACAACGGGCAGAACATATTATTAGAATGCTGTAGAAAAATATCTATATTCGAATTTTATGCGTCAAAGCGGCTTTAGCAATGGTGAAATATCCCAATTCGGGATGTAAAGAAAAATAACATAAGCTCGACTAATAAAGTAAAGTTGTGGTAAAGGGATAGTACCAAAAATTATTAATATTATTAATACCCCCTCCCTTGATAATATACTACAAAGACGATAAATATAAAACAATTATAACAATTTACATAATAAGTAGTAGTAATTATTTACTATGTACATATTTTTTAAACTATACATAGATAAACAGCAGGTTACAAAATTTGGAGACATCGCTTTTCCTCAATGTCTTAAGTCACTGAAACTAAAATTCATGGGATTGGTGTCTCAGCGATTTTTGCAACTAACCGGGGATTTCTAAGCAATAAATTGAGTATTTTTAAAATTAACCCCATGGGTTTTGATTTTGTTCTACATTAAGCTACCCGATAAAGTGTTTTCGACACTATTGCAGATGTCTGATAGAAACGGTAAAGATACATTAAACACATTATTGAATGGAATTTAATAAACACTGAATTTTATTGAACAATTGAATAGTATTTACTAGATAGATTCCTAAAAATAAAATCCGTCTTAACCATCATTCTTCCTTAATCAACATTATTCTTTTCCTATAATCGAAGTTAAAAGCCTCATTAAGACAATCATGAGTTAAGGAAAGTACCCGAGCACAGCGTCGTCTCCGCTAATGTGACATTTAGATTAATGTTGTATCACTTTCGGGAACAGTCTTCCGATTACTTTTCACTTTGTGTCCTTTTGTCTTCTTGGTCGGGACGATTATATTTCTAAATGTTTCGATGGATTCCAATTGAAAATTTGGTTGAATAATGCAAACATAAAAGGTCAATTTGAATAGTTTTATAGTATGATACTTTTCTCGCTTTAGCTAAATTGGGACCGATTCGAGTTTTTTAATGGGTTAGGATTGTAACATACATGTTTTCTATAAATTCTGACGTTAGCTATAATACATAGTATATGTTTTGTACTTTTGGATAAAATATATGATAAAATATATTGGATAAAATATATTTGGATAAAATATATTGTGATGAATTTACATGTTTTGATCGTCTCTGAATGAATAAAACATTATTTTTTTATGTACGTATGTCTTTCTTGTATGTCTATGAGTCAGATAATTAACTGTGAAACATATTGAAATGTGCAAATGATGTTCGGTACAATTACCTTAGTTGGTAACTCGTAAGGCATCCTTATATATATATATATATATATATATATATATATATATATATATATACATATATATATATATATATATATATATATAAATATAATTTTTTAATAATATCAATTCCGAAGTAGTGGTACGATATATTGTATTATCTCCTCAAGTATTATATTAACATGTACACCAAAAATCCATTAATAGGTGTTCATTGACGATATCGCTGCCTTCATATCTGTATTTTGAGCAAAGTTAGATAAATCTTTCATGTAGCTTTATGTGGAAATTAATAAATTCATTTTTGGTAGAATTGCATGATAGTAGAATGTTCAGATAAGCGTACCTTATCTATAGAAGTACTTTAGTGATTGCTTTCTCATGAAACTGTGAAGACCACTATAGAATTTATATATTACTAGTTCGCATGCCAGCCATTGTTTACAATATATACTCATTTTATAACAGGTTTTTAATAGAATGTGTTATTATATTTGGTTTCTAATATAATTGTTATGGCAATAACTTTGAAAAATGATATTTCATTTATTGTTTTCTGTTTCCTTAATAAAACGGTATATCGTTATGTTATCAATATAAATGTCTAACAGCATATAAGCATTTGCTCAAATTACTGGCTAAATGAACATGCAGAAATAAACATTTATTTAGTAAATTGCATAAACAGTTGAATGAAAAAAAACCCAGCACTTTTGGAGTCAAACAGACATTATAACTAGCTGGAAAGACAGATCTTCAATGTCAACATAGGTCTTGTTTTGTGTGGTGCTGACGCCGTGTCTCTCCAACCTATTCATCAATTCTAAAACCAGTCAATGTTTTTTAACAACATTGGACTTTTTTCACTAATGACTTACTTTATTTTTTACATATATAATTACATATCATGCATGATATATATGTAGCTTAACAATCGAACAATTTGTAAGACACAATACGTTCATAGCGAAGGAAAATATCTAGAGCTGGCAGGAAAAATCACATATGTGAAAAACAATGATTTTGCAATACCGAGGAACTAAAATTTTGATGCTTTCAAGAAAACTTGTTTTAAATTTTATTTTTTTATTTTCAGAATATGAATTAAATTTTTATAGAATTTGTTACCCATGAGCTAAATAAATAATAATTTTTTAATTTATATTTCTTACCCAACTGCTAGCCATACAAATGTTAATAAGTGTTTATTTTTTTTAGCATCTAAGAAGCCTAACTGGCTTATGTGCTTTTCCCACAACAAAGATCATAAATTTCTTAAATGAAATATGTTATAAAAGAATTGGAATTTTTTACTTATATGCTTTCTACTTATATGCCGACATATCTAGATATATTCATTTATATCTATAATTTTATAATTATAACAATTTACATAATAAGTAGCAGTAATTATTTACTACATTACTATTATTTATTATGTACATACTTTTTTAACAATACATAGATAAACAACAGGTTACAAAATTTGGAGACATCGCTTTTACTCACATGTCTTAAGGCACTGAAACTAAAATTCACGGGATTGGTGTCTCAGCGATTTTTGCAACTAACCGGGGATTTCTATGCAATAAATTGAGTATTTTTAAAATTAACCCCATGGGTTTCGATTTTGTTCTACATTAAGCTACCCGATAAAGTGTTTTCGACTATATTACAGATGTCTGATAGAAACGGTAAAGATACATTACACACATTATTGAATAGAATTTAAATAACACTGAATTTTATTGAACAATTGAATAGCATTTACTACATAGATTCCTAAAAATAATATCCGTCTTAACCATCATTCTTCCTTAATCAACATTATTCTTTTCCTATAATCGAAGTTAAAAGCCTCATTAAGACAATCATGAGTTAAGGAAAGTACCCGAGCACAGCGTCGTCTCCGCTAATGTGACATTTAGATTAATGTTGTATCACTTTCGAGAACAGTCTTCCGATTACTTTTCACTTTGTGTCCTATTGTCTTCATGGTCGGGACGATTATATTTCTAAATGTTTCGATGGATTCCAATTGGAACTTTGGTTAAATAATGCAAACATAAAACTTCAATTTGAATATTTTTATAGTATGATACTTTTCTCGTTTTAACTAAATTGGGACCGATTCGAGTTTTTTAATGGGTTAGGATTGTTAAACACATGTTTTCTGTAAATTTTGACATTAGCTATAATACATAGCATATATTTTGTACTTTTGGATGAAATATATGACTCTCAGATAGTGATGAATTTACGTGTTTTGATTGTCTCTGAATGAATAAAACATTATTTTAATAATGTACGTTTGTCTTCCTTGTATGTCTATAAGTCTGATAATTAACTGTGAAACATATTGAAATGTGCAAATTATGTTCTGTACAATTACCTTAGTTGGTAATTCGTAACGCATCCTTATATATATATATATATATATATATATATATATATATATATATATAATTTTTTAATAATATCAATTCCACAGTAGTGGTACGATATATTGTATTATCTCCTCAAATATTTACACTAAAAATCAATTAATAGGTGTTCATTGACGATATCGCTGCCTTCATATCTGTATTTTGAGCAAAGTTAGATAACTCTTTCATGTAGCTTTATGTGAAAATTAATAAATAAATTTTTTGCAGAATTGCATGATAGTAGGATGTTCAGACAAGCGTACCTTATCTATAGAAGTACTTTAGTGATTGCTTTCTCATTAAAAATTTTGGAGACCACTATAGAATTTATATATTACTAGTTCGCATGCCAGCCATTGTTTAGAATAGATACTCATTTTATAACAGGTTTTTAATAGAATGTGTTGTTATATCTGGTTTATAATAAAATTGTTATGGCAATAACTTTGAAAAATGATATTTCATTTATTGTTTTCTGTTTTCATAAGGAAACGTTATATCGTTATGTTATCAATATAAATGTCTGACAGCATGTAAGCATTTGCTCAAATTACTGGCTAAATGAATATGCAGAAATAAACATTTATTTAATAAATTGCATACACAGTTGATTGAAAATGTCAACCACATTTAGAGTCAAACAGACATTTTAATGAGCTTGAAAGACAGATCTTCAATGTCAACATAGGTCTTGTTTTGTGTGGTGCTGACGCCGTGTCTCTCCAACCTATTCTTTAATTCTAAAACCACTCAATGTTTTTTAACAACGTTGTACACTTTTCACTAATGACTTACTTTATTTTTTACATATATAATTACATATCATGCATGATGTATATGTAACTTAACAATCGAACAATTTGTAAGACACAATACGTTCATAGCGAAGGAAAATATCTGGAGCTGGCAGGAAAAATCACATATGTGAAAAACAATGATTTTGAAATATCGAGGAAATAAAATTTTGATGCTTTCAGTAAAACTTTTTTTTAATTTTATTTTTTCATTTTCGGAATACAAATGTAATTTTTATGGAGTTTGTTATGCATTTATGAGCTAAATAAATAAGAATTTTATCAATTTATATTTTTTACCCCGATGCTATCCATACAAAATTTAATAAGTGTTTAAAAATAATTTAGCATCTTAGAAGCTTAACTGGTTTATGTGCTTTTCCCACAACAAACATCATAAATTTCCTAAATGAAATATGTTATAAAAAATTGGAATTTTTGACTTATATGCTTGCTCCGGACATATCTAGATATATTCATTTTAAATCAAAATATAACAAGCACTACCTTTTTCAGATCATGTTTCCAAATGCGTATTTTCGTATAAGTGTCCTTTGTCTGAGACACGTATAAAGTTCAGAATTGTGCACCAATATATGAAACGACACCTAATAATATTACCATTTTCAATTTAACCTACTTTATATGGCGAATATATGTTATTTTCAGTACGATATGATATGCAGAATAGAATAACTTCTTTAGTTTTTGCAAATGTATATGCAAAGCACGATTCTTATTGAAATAAGAGAAATAACATAAATCGTATTATTATAAATGGTTTCGAAGTTATTTTGTCTGTATATATAATAGTTAAAAGTCTGGATATTTATTTATAATAATTATTTTAGAAGACGAAGAACAACGGTCCTATCTGTGTTGTAAATAGTCTAAAAGTTTAATCAGTTTTGTTTTAATATTTAAGCATTTTATTTGCTCTAAAATTTAAATATACGGCAAATAATACCATTGTATAAGATGTTAATCGAATAGTATTAGCGATTAGTATCAACCGTAAATGCATGTAATACCGAGTGCTGTAAACTTTAATTTGTGACAAGTCTTTCGCCACAGACGGAAAATTAAAATCTTATTAAACAATGTAATATAATATAATATCTAGAGTCCGGATTAATATGCAAATGTATAGTATTAATACGCAAATACATGGGTGCAAAGGTGCACCTGACTTAAAAGTTAATTTTGGTCTTTTGCAGGATGGTACAGAGGAGAAAAGAGAGCCATGAAGATCGTTGCCCCAAGAGTTTGGCGGAAACCACTGACGACTCAAGTAATTGCTACTTTTGCATGGTGGATCCTCCCAAACGTCGAGCTGGAAAGATTGCACATGCTATCATATATCAGGATCTATATTCATCCATCGCCCCTGTGCCACGTTGCCCTGATTTTCCATGTCCTCTCCTCCGGAGAAAAAGCTGCCGTTTTCAGACGAGTGTAGTAAGTCAGAGAGCTAGGAAGACATTGAAGATCTAAATTACAATTCTAGAGCCGAGGAGATAAACCCATACTACTCCAATCAAAAAGATCTTAACGACTTAACCAGAGATCTTGGTTTCACCAAGTCCAATGCCGAACTCTTGGACTCTATGCTGACGAAGGAATTTCGTGAAAGTAATGTACAGTATAATCTTAAATCTCGGAAATCTACTCATTTTTATTTTCCTTATATACCTAATGTATAAGGAAAGTATTGTGACGGGGTCGAAAATCCGAATTCGAGTTTTCGACGGGAGAGCGCATTTCTAGCATACCTGAACACGAATCAAACAGTTTTGAAATGATGTCTATGTGTGTGTGTGTGTGTGCCAGTGAGCCTGGAGACGATAACTGACGAACGAATGAATCGATTCGAACCAAATTTGGTACAAAAATCACAATCCGAAGACACTGGAAGCTTATTGTTTTTATACGCAATCGAATGTTCAGAACCCCCCTAAATTTTCGAATGAAATTTTGAAAGAATCGTCAAAAATCAAAACCACTAGTAAAGTTACGCAAATAGACATTCCTTATGTAATTTTTCATTAGAAAACGATTGACATAAATTTTAGAACGCTAACATGAACCGTTCTCGAGATATTGTATATTTTTCAAAAAAATTATCAAAAAGTCATATAAAATAAAAAAAAAAAATTCCTACTGAGAAACATGTTCACTTTTCATATGTAATACCATGCGATAAATTGGGTGACATCATTCTCGTGGATCTAGCTCGTTCCATTCATGAAAAAAGATACTTTGGATAATACTTTTGTATTTGAACGCCAATAGTCATTTATCTGCTGTAAGAATAATTTATTTCTTTTTGCATAACGATTGGCGAGATTTTGGCGACAAATTTGGCGGAATGTCGCCAACTTGTTTGAAATGTTGCCAAATTAACGAAAATCTTGCCAAATGGATAAAAATAAGGCTAAATCAATGAAAATAACGACTAATTGTCGAAAATTCAATATCTTGGAAAAAATATTATTATCTGCTATAAGAAAAACCTATTTTTAACACTTTACAACATAGTTGAAAAGTGTTTATGACTTTGTTCATTCTGTCTGTCTGTCTGTCTGTCCGTTAGCACGATAACTGCCGTAAAAATGACTTTATCAAAATGAAATTTTAGTATGTTTTTCAGACGATCTGTGGGACCTATGGGAATATAAATAAATCATATCACCCAATTAGTTTTTTATTGAACCCGGGTTGAAAAAATGAAATACATTGAACCCTATGGGACCTAATTTTTCAAACACTTTTTAAGCACATTTAAAATTCAAAAATTGCTTCGAAATTTTTAGAAAATATTCACATTATCTCATAAAATATGTAAAAAAAATTTCAGTAAAATATTTTAGGTAGTTTTTTAATTAAAAATTATTTAATATAGGGAGAAAAACGAATTCAATTAAATTCCGACTTTTGCGACATCCTCCAGAAAGAAAAAGTAGATATATTATATAATAAATATCTTTCCAAGACTTTAATTATTTTGTATATGAGAGAGGCTTCACATTTTAAAATAAATTTGGTAGATAACAATTTTTCAATTTTTTTTTTACATTTTATATAACTTTTGATGATATATTTATTTGATGGCGTTTTTAATGCACTTTCCTACATCCTAGAAAATTAAAATTTGGTACACAAATTAAATTTGTAGAACATTTTATTCTACAACAATTTGGTGGATCTTTAAATATAGATCCTACATTTTTTTCGAAATGGCCTGCAAATAATCCCCATTCAATTCTATAAATCATTGTTGTAATATTATTAAAAATTCTGATGTGGACAGCACATGTCTTTCTCTGCAGACTCATATTCACGTTCTCTTTATTTCTTCAATAATAATGAGTTTATCTGCACAATATAACATCCATAAGTATTTTAAATGACATTGAATTTGCACGTTAAACTTAAATTTGGTTCTCATTTGATAGATGAACTTATTGTCAAAAGTGGCGTAGCGAAAACGCAAAAAAACTAAAATATGTAAAGAACGGCTAGTGATAGAGTAATAGGGTTTGTCTTATTCTTTTTATTGTCAAAAATCACGTATAAAATAGGAATTTAATTGATATAATTGAGCACACGTAGCCTTTTATTTTTATATCTAACGATTTTTGCGGGCCATTTCGCAAAAACAGTCCATTCCTATTTCCCGAATCGTACTAGAATAACCTACAAGTGATTTATGTAACAAATTTTGTTAAATTTGGTATATAAATCATTTGTAGGTTATTGAAATATTATACACCAAATTGTGTTAAATTTGGTCCATTAGCTAGAGTGGATAAAGGCAATTTCTGCCGGTCATTTCGCAAAGAATTTTTTTCGTGTTCTAGAAGTCCCAAATCGTGTAGATCCTTCGAAAATTTGAGTTCCGATCTTCGACACGATTCCAATACTTTGAATACATACACACACACACACATATATATTATCTGTGTATCTAAATTCCATGCCTATGCAATTACAATAGTTGTGATTTTAAATGATCCCTAAACTTTTATTATTTCTTCAACGAAACCTAATTTTAACTTATTCAGAATGCAAATATCTCAAGCGATTGTAAGGTGAGTTACATTATAATTGCTGAATTTTTTTCACACACAATTATTTAATTGGAATCTGAGACTGGAATGCAAGTTATATGAATGAAATATTCATTGATTTTGCATAAAGAATCAGATGATTTATATTTCGATACAGTTTTAAATATTTAAGTATAATAAATTACTGTAGTACTGTGATAATGTAAAAGATATCACCACTGAATGTATCCCATTTTAGAGATTTTTAAATGAAATTGCATTTCAGTTGGAAAGTGTTTCATAATCAATGCTTATGCATGATTGATCTTTCTTGTTAATTTATATTTAGTGTTGCATCCATCCTGAAACCGCTTTTTTTTGCGTTTTTTCTGTGCATCTGTATTATGCGTCAAAGCATTTTTATTCCATTTCTCTCATTCATCACAATATCACACTAATATATTTTACTTGAAAACATAAAAGCCTGGAAGTAAAAGTACTTTCTAATTCTATGCTTAAAACTTATACTTAAAATTTTTCAAATAAAGCAATACTCAAGAATTGTCTGCACCTTGATGTAAAATCAATGCATATTTCATTCATATCAGCTTCATTCCAGCCTCCAGAACTAAATTTCGAGTTAAAAAAATTCAGCAATTCTTATACAACTCATCTTACAGCTTGTTTACATTCTGCATAGGTTAAAATTAGGTTTCGTTGTAGAAATAATCAAAATTTGATGATCATTTAAGCTCAAAAATATTGTAATTGCGTTGGCGCAGAATACAGATGCCACAGAAAAAACGCAAAAATAAAGCGGTTTTCTTACACTAAATATATATTAAAAAGAATTTTAAAAGTCACGATTTTGACCCAAGATGGAGGCCATACTTTATTTTGAAGTGTGCCACGTGACCACTTCATATAATATGGGTCTCATTTTTATTTTAATTTTTATTTAAAAAGCTACCGAATATATTTTGCTTAAATTGTTTTATACATTTTGTGGAATAATTTAAATATTTCCTAAAATTTTCGAAGCAATTTGTGAATTTTAAATTCGTTTGAAAAATGTTTGAAAAATTAGGTCCCATAGGGTTCAAGGTATTTGATTTTTTCAACCCAGTTTCAATCCAAAACTAATCGGATGATAATATTAATTTACATTCCCATATGTCTTATAGACCGTCTGAACAACATACTAAAATTTCATTTTGATAAAGTCATATCTACGGCAGTTATCTTGCGAACGGACAGACAGACAGACAGACAGAATGAACAAAGTCATAAACACGTTTTAACTTTGTAAAATGTTAAAAATACCGCCTCTGAATGTATCATATTTTAGAGGTGTTTAAATAAAATTACAGTTGAAAATATTGTATTTATATTTAGTGCTGCATTCGTCCTAAAACCGCTTTAATTTTGCATATTATCTGTGTTTCTAAATTCTGTACCTACGGAATTACAATATTTTAAATTTTATAAATGAACACTAACATTTGATTATTTCTACAACGAAGCCTAATTTTAATGTACGCAAAGTGTAAACAAGACAATCGATTGTAAGATGAATTGCATAAGAAATACTGAATTTTTCAAAGTAAAATTATTTAGCTCTGGAGTCTGGAATATAAGTGATATGAATGCAATATTTATCGGTTTTCTTTAAATAGAGAAGCAAGGGATTTTATAGCATTGCCTTTTTTAGTGAAGTTTTAAGTTTCTAAGTAAAAAAATTATTGTACTATGATAATTTAAAAAAGCATCGCAGCTGATTGTATCGCATTTTAGAGATGTTTAAATAACATTGCATTTCAGTTGGAAAGTGTTTCATAGTCATTGCTTTTTGCAAGATTAATCTTTCTTGTTTTTACTGTAAAAGTAGTAAATTCATTACATTATATAAAGAAAGTCATGTGTTGCCCACATCAGATTTTTAAATCTTTTGTAATAATTTTGTTCACAACTGTAGTGTAAATACATGTCATTTTTTCCGTATATGTGTTTGTCTTTTACTTTATGTAAACGGAAAACACGAATTCTTACATTTTCTCATTCAAAGCAGATAAAATTAAAAATACCACTGTCCTGGGTACGAAACCAAAGTTTGAGGGGAATAATAGTCATTTTCTATGCTTTTCAGACATAAGTCATTGGAAAATAACATTTACTACCCAGGAACAAAATTCGTATTACACGCTGCAATTCACTATTCTCAACTGGAAATAACAAAAATATGATTTCACAGTGATTTTTTTCATAGTAGTGAAGCATTTTATTTGAATTCTGCAATACGAAACTGGCATTTATGTAGTATGTGAAAAAAAAACGGAATTTTATTCATATTTTTTGGTGTTGATGTTGGAATTTAGCATATATATTTTTCCATTACGATTACATTTATTTCTTGAAATGGCCGTATTTTTACTTCCTCATACTATGTAATAGAGCATAGCTAAATTATTGCTTTTACTTAAATTTTTAAATTCAATATTTTGATGTCAATATATGTTTCAAGACCTCCTGGACATGTTTTGACTATTTTTGGAACGATATCTGTCTGTCAGTCTGTCTGTCTGTATGTATGTGGTCGAAGTTTTGTGTACAAAATAACGGCCACAAATATTAGTGGATTTTCACGAAACATTATATCTGGTTTTATTAAAAAAATCTCGAACTAGATGGATTTTTTTTTAGTTTGAGCGAAAACTTCGAAACTTATTCGAAATCAAGATGGTAGTATAGGACATAATCATGCATAAAATTGTTTAGGTAAGGCTCACGAAACGCAATATTTTCAATCATTGTTGTGAAAAATAGGCGCGATGCAGTAATGGAGACAGTAGCCCCCCCCCCTCCGGGGGAAGTAACCCGTCGCCAGAAGCGGGGGAGGAGAAGTACAGTGCCAAGTATGGCATCAATCAAAAGATTTTGCCAAGCCTTTTAGAGTGAAGGGTAACACGCTATAATTGTATCATTTGGACTCAAAAGTTTTCTCGTAAAATTTGAAAAAATAAAGTTAGTAAGAATGAATTGTAGTATGAATAAGCCAAATTCAGCCACACTCTTATTAATTTTTATTTGATGTCTGATATTTTTATTTGAATATCTGATGTGGGCAGCACATGACTTTCGCTGCAGACTCAAATTCATATTTTCTTTATTTCTTATAATAATTCATTACAGTGAGTTTAAGTGCACAAAATAACACTAACTTTGCATTTTTAATTCAATTTTTGTTTTTATGAATTAATTGGACATTTTTCGAAAGGCGGTGTATCAAAAATGGAAGAACTCTCATATATCTCGAGAACGGTTAGTCCTAGAGAACGGAAGCTAGTCTTATTATTTTCCTCGTCAAAAAAGAATTATAAAACAAGCCTTTAATTGATATATTTGAGAATACATTGAAGTTTTTTTTAGATTTGGGCAATTTTTGAGGGTCATTTCGTAAAAAATGCAGTCTTTTTGTTCTTTTCCGAATCGGGCCAATTAGTTTTAAAACCAGAGTGGATATATTAGATTTTTGCGGGCCATTTCCCCAAAAAAATCGGGTTCTGCTTTTTCCAATCGTCCCAAACACTATTCAGTACCAGGATCACTCCCAAGTGACATACCTCCGAAATTTTATTAAATTCGGTCCATTAGTTTTTGAGTTAGAGTGGATACATACATTGCACAGGCAGATGCACACACAGACGTCACGCCAAGAATAGTTTTTTGTATTCTAGAGGTCTGAAAACGTGTGGATCCGCCAAAAACTCGCGTTACGATTTTAGGCAGGATTTCAATACTTTCCCTATACATTACCATGTATTGCAGGGGACGTAAAAATCTGATGGTGGCAGCAGGTGACTTTTCCTGCCGACTCATTTTCACATTCTCTTTATTTCATCAATAATTCATAATTTTGAGTTTAATTGCACAAAACAACACCCAAAATTATTTAAACTTACACTGAATTTGCACTTTTGATTCAATTTTCTTATCCATTTGGTAACGTCACATATTTTCAACGGTGGAGTAGTGAAAATGCGAAAAAAATAAAATATCTCGAGAACGGCTAGTTCTAGTTTAATGCGGTATGTCTTATTATTTCATCGTTAAAGGTTACGTATAAAACAAGCATTTAAGTGATGTATTTGAGCAAACGTAGTTTTTATTTTAAATTTTGATGTTTTTGCGGGTCATTTCGCAAAAAAAACAGGTTATGTTTTTACGAATCATACCAAAATCTAATCAGCACCAGGGTAATCCACAAGTGACTTATCTACCTAATTTTGTAAAATTTGGTCAATTAGATTTACAGCTAGAGTGGATATAGGAAATTTTTGCGGGCCATTTCACAAAAAAGTCGGGTTCTTTTATCCCGAATGATACCAAAATTAATCAACACCAGTGTCGCGCACAAGTGACTTACCTACCAAATTTTATTCTGTTTAGTCCATTTGATTTTGAGTTAGAGTGGATACATATATTGCACAGACTGACATACAAACACACACACAGACGTCACGCTAAAAATAGTTATTTTTCATATTCTAGAGGTCCCAAAGCGTGCATCTCCGTCAAAAACTCGAGTTGGGATTTTCGGCATGATTCCAATACTTTCCCTATACATTGCCATGTATTGCAGAAAAAGTAAAAAGGAAAATGCAATACCGGACAATTATTCATATTTAAGATTTTTTTCATTCATTTTTTTTCACTATTTATACAAAGTTATTCCACTGCCATAAAATACAGAGGAAAGTTTCGGTACATAATATTTTTGCTGCCACTAAAAATTGTTTTAGATATATTTATGTCTTAATTTTTATTACAATATCTCATTTGTTTAAATATTAATATGTACATTAAATAAATTTTAGCAATTTAGATAATTTTAAATATGTTAGCTAAGAATTATCATTGTTCGAGGAGCATCGGGTAGAAAATTCTGCTTTAGAGTTTAAATTTCATGATTATGCTATACAAAAAAGGGCGGTATTCTTAATTTCTTTAAGTAATTCCGAATTTAGAATACTTTATAAAATGACTAAATCTGCCTTACATTGAACTATGGAAGCTCCGAATATTTTCGCTCTTCCCTGAGATTTATATGTTTCTAATAGTACCCATATATGCAGTGTAAAATTTTCCATCGGTGAAACCTTGATGCTACTGTATTATGTGCACATGCAATACTGCACCTAAATGTGAATAAATATATGCCATCTATTTTTTTTGAAATAAAATATTTCTACAAGTTTGCTAAATATTTTTAGCATTTCATTACAAAACCATTTTTTTGCAACCTTCAATATAATATTTAGTGGCCATTAAGGTATAAGCACTTAAGAAATTATATTAAAAAACTCAGGAATGCATGTGCCACAGTTTTGTCAAAAACCTGCACGTAGCACTTGAGTCAAAGACATACTGTTGAAGTGTTGAAAACCCAGACCACACGCCCAACCCGAAGGCTTATGGTAGCAAGATGTGTGGCCGGGAACTTTATTTTTTGATTCAAGAGATTACAGTACATATATTAAAATGAATTACATCACAAGTAGTGACATCAAGAAAAGAAGATAATGGCAGCGACAATACATAACAAGAAAGACAAACAAATAAGACAAGCATAAAAAAATTGTAAAGAGGGGAAAACCCCGAAGGGAAAAAAAACCCTGGCACAAAATGCAACAAAAAAGAAATTACAGAAATTAAGAAAATGGTCAAGGTTGGAAGATAATAAGGGTTAGGATATAGTTAATATACCAAATTTAAAATTTGATATTTATCAAAAATTACTTATGTCAAATTTTACGAATCAAAAAACAGGGTTGAAATTATTAAGGGCATAAAAAACAAAGTAACAGAGATTTACACGAGAAATCCTTAAGTGCAAAATTAACAAAATTAAATTTAAAAAAAAATTCCCAATTTTTCCTTTCCTTTAAGTATCACAAGAGCAGAAAGTTTATAACAATAAATGAACTACAGAAAAATACCAAACATATAGCAAAGTAACAAAAGTGCAGAAAACAGGAAATTTAGAAACCAAAAAAGGACGGCTGTAAACCAGGAATCCGAAGTAAAAACATAAGCCGAAAAGCGGACGGCTGCAGAGCAGAAATCCGGGAAAAGATACTACAAACAATGCAAAAGCATAAACTAAAATGAACAGAAAGCAAGGAAATTTAAGGCCAAAAACGGACGGTTGTAAACCAGGAATCCAAGAGAAAATTTGAAAGTCGGAAAGCGGACGGCTGAGGAACAGGAATCCGAGAAGATACAATACAAAAATGCTACAATAAAAGAAACATACAGAAATAGATAAACAGAGAATAAAAAACTGAAATCAATGAATTTATAAACCAAAGCGGACGGCTGAATACCAGGAATCCAAGAGCAAGGAAAAATATCAATCAATTAATCTATCATAAAACCAAAATGTTCTAAACCCCTTTTTTAAATATTTTGTTTTTCTTATAGTGGCAGATTAAGAGCAAAACAAAACACTCTAAATATTTCTTCATCATTTAATGAAATAACAGCAGATCTGTAATTTTTTTTAACATTCCATCGCAAACAGCGAATAATCACGATAACAATCAAGATCTCCATCTTTAATTGAAATATTTCAACATCCGTAGTTTATTTCATTTGTTCTACATTTTACGGAACAATCATCAGCATGAGAATCAAATATATATATTAGAGGTAAATAAAACTGATGGGAATGGATGGCACAGTCGTTATAAGGTACAGCTTATATTTGTAACCTAGTTCGATTCTCGACGCTGCTCAAAATTATCATCGTTTCAACACGGAGTATGGTCACGTTAGATATGAAAGCCCTTCCCAGGGAAGGGTGACAGGGGAAAGGTGAGTACAAGAAATGTATGTTACCTCTATTGAGTTCCGGTCATTGACGTAAAAGTTCATATATATCTCTATGGTATCCGTTTTAATTGGGTGGTAGATGTGGGCAGAAAATCAACCTTACCTCCTTGTGGGTGCTCTCTTGTAACGAAGCCATGGCAAAATCCCTGCATTCCAAATCCCTTCATTCCAAGTCATAGCATGAAATCAACTAACAAAAGAAACTGATTAAGATTTTAAAACAGTATTTTAATCTTATTACTTCCCTTATATACATATAATGTATAAGGAAAGTATTGTGGCGGGGTCGTAAATTCGTTTTCGACGGGAGAGCATGTTTTAAGCATCCCTAAAAACGAATCAGACGTTTTTGAGTTGATGTATGTGTGTGTGAGTGTGTGTCAGTGACCTATGGAGACAATAACTGACGAACGAATACAGCGGTACGAACAAAATTTGGTACACAAATTACAATCAATGAACACTGGGAGCCTAATGTTTTTAAACACAATCGAATGCTCAGAACCCCCCTAAAATTTTGAGTGCAATTTTGAAAATATCATCATAAAATCAAAACCTTTAATAAAGTTACGGAAATAGGCATTTATTATGTAATTTTCCTTAGAAAACGATTGATATAAACTTCATAACACTAGCATAAACCGTTCTCGAGATATAGCACACTTTTCATATAAATTTATAAAAAAAATCCCATAAATTAAAAAAAAATATCAATTGTTGAGAAACATGTTCACTTTTCATATGTAATACCATGCGATAGATTTGGTGACATCATTCTCGTGGATCTAGCTCGTTCCATTCATGACAATAACAACTTCGAGCAATACTTTTTATTTGAACGCTAATAGTCATTTATCTAATATAAAAATAACTTATTTCTCCATCCATAACACTTGACGATATTTTGGCGAGGAATTTGGCGGAATGTCGCCAACTTGGCGACTTTTTAAATGTTGCCAAATTAACGAAAATCTCGCCAAATGGATGAAAATGACGCTAAACCTATTAACATAATGACTAATTGACGAAAATTCAATATCTTGGAAATAATATAAATATCTACTATAAGAATAGCCTATTTTTTTACTGTAAAAGTAGCAAATTCATTTCATCATGTAAGGAAAATTATGTGTTGCCCAAACCAGATTTTTTTTAAATAAAAAGAAGTCATGTGAAATTTAAATATACTTAGAACTTTAAAAGACATAGAGATATGTATTTTCTTCCTAATTAACAGAATAAGTCAGTTCCTTAAATGTATCAACCAGTTTTGGATGCAAATTAGAACTGTCAGATTAAAGCCCCTTAAGACACTTAATACAAAAAGAGTAATCCTTTAAACTTTGATTATATAATATATGAACAAACACAGACTGATCATATAATATATGACTTTGATCATATAATATATGAACAAACACAAATAATACTGCACCTGAAAATTATTTATATTAAAAATGACTGCGACTAAATTATTCACTGCAAAACCTGACACATTCATTATTAGCTTTAATAAATATTTTTCTAAATATTTTGGAGCAGCGCAGTTCATCCCCTTCTGACATAGATGAAGAAAAATAAGCGATTGAAAAAATAGTGGCGGTATTTATGAGGTGATGCGTCATACACCTATCAGCCGCAGAACTATTTAATAAAATTACCATGCTTGAGAATTTTATGCTGAAAAAAATGTATGGTTTACGGCACGAAAATTATACTTCTAGAGTTATTAATACTCTGAATATATGCTATGTGTACTTTTAATATAATAACATTTATTTTATTTTGCTTTATGCCAATCTTTATATATAAGGAAATTGAGTTTCTTTTCGCCAGTCTAACATTTGCAAAATTTTTTAAACATCTACAGGGTTAGCAAGAAACAAGTTCCCCACTTCAGAGGGCTCTAGAATGCGTTCTATTGGTCCAAATGAGATAAAATTTGAAATACCGATAATTCAAATGATGCGCGTGACATTTATTAAATCACAAATTTTAGTATCAACATTCACCTATAGATGGCGCTATAACATAAATGGTATTTATTTGCATATATTGAAAATGTGAACCATTATTTGCGTTACAGCGCATGCCTAGTAGCATTATTTTTTGGATAAAAAGCAGGCGGATTCTGCACGACCATTAGTTACTTCTCAGCACATCGTGCCAACGTTGCAAGAAAAAGCGCTACTGGTGAAATTGTTCTACCAGAACCAGCAGAACTCCGTTGCAGCAGTAAAATAATTCCGTCTTATGAAGCAGATACTACGAAGAGGTCCAATGTCTCCATGTACCCTACGCAAGATAATAAAGAAATTTGAAATAACTGGTCAACTTGGCATTCTTTCAGGTAGAGGACGAAAACCAATCCAGTCTTTTAGCGTCGAAAATGTGGCTACCGCGGTCGTTGAAGCCAGCAGTCATTCGCCGCATGGTAGTGTGAGTTTGCCAGTTGTTTCCCGTGTTTTGGATATGCCGTATTCCACTGTACGAAAAATCTTACGGTGTATATTGATTTTTTTCCCTACAAAATCAAGCCTGTGCACCTATTGCAGAACGGAGACTCAGAGGTTCGTAAAACTTTTGCACTTCAGTTCCTTGCTCGAATGGCGTCAGTTGGCCATGGAACATCTTGTAGACTGACGAAGCCCACTTTTGCCCCAAAGGGGCAACTTAACACCCACAATTGTCGAATTTGGGACGCGGAAAACCATCACGCTATCCCGGAATAACCCTTGCATCCTGAAAAGTGACAGAATGGTGTGGTTTTACGGCTACCTTTATCATTGGACCGTATTTTTTGAAGCGATAACTGCAACTGAAATTAAAACCTGTTCCGTCACAGGACTACGGTACTGTGATATGCTGAGGGATTTTGTAATCCCACAACTTCAACTGCGTCGATGCCTTCAGGATATCATCTTCATGGAGGATGGCGCACCTCCTCACATTGAGCGTAGTGTAAAGCAATTGCTAACACAGCATTTCACAGCTGAACGGGTGATCAGCCGATATTTTCCAACAGCATGGCCACCTCATTCGCCGGATATCACCCCCCTGCGACTTTTGGTTGTGGGGTTTCCTCAATGACAATATCAACCGTAAAAGGCCAGCATCTGTGCAAAGATTTGAAGTACAGCATTCGGCGCCATGTTTTTGATATTCCGGCAGACTCACTCCGGTCAGTTGTGGAAAATATGGTTCTGCGATTAGAGTATATTGTTGAACATGAAGGCGGACTTGTTGAGCAGTTTTAATACTACTTTTTTAATATTATTTAACATTTATAAAGCCTATTGAATGTTGTTATGTGTATTACAGCGTTACCTATGGGCGGATTTTTGTACTAAAATTTTTGATTTATTAAATGTGAAGCGCATCATTTGAATTATCTGTATTTCAAATTTTATCTCATTTGGACCAATAGAAAGCATTCTAGAGCCCTCTGAAGTTGGGAACTTATTTCTTGCTAACCCTGTATTTGGTGAATTTTCTAAATTTATCATATTACCTGCCGCATGGAGTAAATAAATACCTAAAACTAATTTTTGACTAGTCTGGAACAAAATAGAATAAATGGTAAAATTGTTACACACGATGTAGACACAGTCGCCATGAAGTAGATAAATTGTCTACGAGGTGAATTGTAAACGTAGAACAAATTTGAACTCTATAGAACAGATACAATGATTGTTTTACTATTTTCACTGTTGGAGGGATCAGATAGAAACACGATTTTTGAACCACGGCATCTCTGTATTTTAAGGTTTTCTGGCTGGTGAGTATTAAGCATAGTGAGCTTTTAGTGAGTATTAAGCATATCCTCGAAATGAAGTTTCGATTTGCTGTTAACTTTAGCAGAATTACTTATGTCCTGCGGATCACATTTTTGCGCTTTTTAAGCGTTAATTGAAATCCAAATCAGCCAATCGCATAACTCTTTCCAGTAAAAAAATTGACAGCAAAGCAGTAGTATTAACGGCTAATAACTAATATACAGTAAATCATAACACTTAACAATGGTATGAAATACAGGAAAGGGCATGTAGTTCAGTGTCATATTTGCATAAATGTTAAATTTTATTATTTTATAAATTATAAGACATACGGCGTAAAAGGCGGTATCACCTATGTTATTTACAATTACTGCTCTAACTAGACTATTCCACTTTATGTCTGGCAAATTGCAAACCGGAGATCCATCTAGTGATTCTTTCTCCTCCATCATGAATTTATTATTGGTGGCAAAAATGTAATTATTTGACTGATAAATATTGGATAACGTACCTTAGTATATAATATTTCCAATGATGATCGTGTTGTAAAGCTTACGCAAATTTGAATAGAAGTACACATCACAATATTTATCAAAAAGTTGATTAAAATGTTTAATTCCCAATAATAATTAAAAATATAAACACTTTGCTTTATCTGTATGTTTATCTATTTATCTCTGAGTAACGCTTGACGAAATTTTTGGTGTCAAAATTGGCGGAATATAGCCAACTCGGCTTGATTTTTTTAAATGTTGCCAAATTAACGAAAATGTCGTCAAATTGATAGAGATGTTTTCAAATTGGTAAAATTGACGACTAATTGATAAAAATTCAATATCTTGGAAAAAATATAAGAATATACTGTATGAATAAACTATTTTTCCCTTTGTAACGCTTGACAAAATTCTGGCGACTAATCTGGCGACAAAATTCTGGCGACATATTGCCAACTTGGAGAGTGTTTTTAAATGCTGCTAAATGGACGAAAATATCGCCAAATTGATAAAATTGACGCTAAATCATTGAATATGATGACTAATTGATGAAAATTCAATATCTTGGAAATAACATAACAAACAATTGTATGAATAACTCATTTCTCCGCTCGTCCGTAATACTTGGTGAAAATATGGTGGGGTGTCGTAGACTTTTAAACTTTTTTAAATATTGTGAAATTGACGAATTCATCGCCAAATTGATAAAATTCTCACCTAATTGATAAAAATAACACTACATGAGAGGCAAAGCTTTGCAAATTTTTAATTTCGTCATATGACGGGTATACCCTCTAGTAAAGGTATAACACTCATGTCTTTCTTCACTTTACGAAATTATATTTTACAGCAAATCTAAGAAATGGCAAACTTTGTCCCTTTTATAAACCAATCTTACTTTATAATTCCCGAAATTATGGCTATTAATCATTATGGCCAATAATCATAATATGCCAATTAAAAGGCTTTGTGTAACATTTTTATTGCCGATTCATACTAATTGGAAAGTGCTGTAAAACTTTGCAATTAGCTTTTTAGTCTCATTAGCCGAGTCCATTATACTTTAGTTCTACGCTAGATGCACTGTGATCATTTTGAGGTCTCTTACAGTTAACTTCACGATCACAAGAACCACTTCACAATCAGCATTATAATCACTTCGTGGTCTCTTTACTATAGATGGACCTCACGTGAAAGCTCATAAAACATATTATAAATTATTGGAAGAGGGACTTATCTAGGTACTGTATATGTAACAAAGTATGATTGCATGAATTGAGTTACTAAAATGTACTAAATATACCAATCTTCTAAATATACCAATGCACAAAAACTTACTACTTAAAACAAACACTGAATTATTTTCTTCATATCGAGGTCATTTAAAGTTCATTTCTCGATCACAGGAACCACTTCAGAATCGAGTTTGGTATCATTTCATGGTCTCTTTACTATAGATGGACCTAAAGCGAACGCTCAAAGACCATATTATATATTATTGAGAGAGTGGCTTACCTTGGGTGTTATATACGTAACAGAGCACGATTTCATAAACTGAGTTATTCAAATCCAGTTATACATTATTTTTATGTACAACAATACACAAAAACTGACTTTTTAAAACAAAAAAAATCTAATGTGGGCAACACATGACTTTCCTTACATAATACAATGAATTTACTACTTTAACAGCAAAAACAGAAGGTTATTCTTATAGTAGATACTTATATTCTTTCAAAGCTATTGAATTTTCGTCACTTAGTCGTCATTTCCATTGATTTAGCCTCATTTTTTATACATTTGGCGAGTTTTTCGTTAATATAGCAACATTTGAACAAGTCGCCAAGTTGGCGACATTTCACCAAATTCGTCGCCAAAATCTCGCTAAGCGTCATGGCCGGAAAAATAAGTTATATTTATAGCAGATAAATGACTATCGGCGTTCAAATACAAAAGTATTCTCAAAGTATCTTTTTCATGAATGGAATGAGCTAGATCCACGAGAATGTTGTCACCAACTTTATTGCATGATATTCAATATGAAAAGTGAGCATGTTTTTCAATAGGTAATATTATATTTTTATTTGATTTGATTTTTTGATTATTTTATTGAAAAATGTACAATATCTCGAGAACGGTTCATGCTAGCGTTCTAACATTTAAGTCAATAGTTTTCTAATGAAAAATTACATAAGAAATGTCTATTTTTGTAAATTTATTAAAATTTTTGATTTTTTAATAATTTCACTCGAAAATTTAGAGGGGTTCTGAATATTCGATTGCGTATAAAAACAGTAGGCTTCCAATATTCGCGGATTGTGATTTTTGTACCAAATTTCGTTCGAATCGGTGCAATCGTTCTTCAGTTATCGTCTCTACAGACTCACAGACGTACACATACACACGGACGGACACACACACACACACACACACACACATTCACACACACGCACACACACTCACACATACACTTTCACACACACACACACACACACACACACACACATACATCACTTCAAAAATATTCGATTCGTGATCAGGGATGCTTGAAACGTGCTCTCCCGTCGAAAACTCGAATTCGAATTTTCGACCCCGTCACAATGTTTTTCTTTTACATTATTGTATATAAAGAAAATAAAAATGAATTATTTTCTTTTAAGGCGGCGATACCTAATTTTTTTGCGAAAAAAATACTTACCCAAGAATTAATACATCAATACATTAAACAACAAAAATAAACTTTAGCATAAAATTATTCTTCATAAAACTGGCTACGGCTAATTTATTCCCTGACGAACATGACACCTAAGTTATTATCATTAACGAAACTTTTTCTAAAGGGATATTTTTTTATTAGAAAAAATATGAAATGTTTTAGCGATACTGTCATAGATCGACAAAAGAAGTTATTTCAAATTTAGATGGGGTAAGATTATTATGTGATTTTTTTAATATCGCCCTATAGACATTTTGATAAAATTATCATAATGGAAGTTTTTATAACTATACTTTATATTTAAATTTTTAAGAGAAGTATAAATTTCTGTTAGAATAGTTTTATTCAAGATTTATATTTTACATAAATGTCATGATGAAATGAATGAAATGTTGGAGCCATTTTAATCAAATATTTGCAATACATTTATTTGTAGTTCTATACCAGGAGGATTAGCTCGGTTGGTAAAAATACATATTCATTGGTTTAGAATCCGACTATCAAGGCATTGTGGTACATTATATTGTATCTTTTTAGGGGATTAATATCTGTACGTGGTAAAATGTGTTATTATGATGAATATTTGATTGTTTTCTTAATGTTAATAATGATGTTTAGAATAATCGCTACAGGTTAGAAGGACAGGAATATGTGGTTGCATAGCAGCATTTCTATCTCAGTTGTTAAATTCTATTTCTGCAGGGCATTTTTATTCATATATACAGGATGAGCGGTATAGGAAATAAGTTTTGAACGATGGTAGATAGAACTATAGAAGTGGCATTGTAGAGGTTTGATAAGCCACTTTTCTGTATGGTCATGTTTCTATGAGATCGACGACAGTATCCTTAGTAAGAAACTTCGGCTCACCTTTTCTGATTTGGAAACTATGAGAGATACAAAAAATCAAAAGTCAATTAAAGTCACAGATTAACAAAATTATTAAATAATTCGATTTAATTCAACAATTTAATACGAAAGTCCTATTTACATTACGGACAGTTTAATATCAAGTATATTGTTACGGCATATCCTCTGGAATCGTGTTTGTGCATGCAGGATATAAGAATAAGTCCAAATTTTTGGATAACTAACACGTTCATTCAAAAGCGCAATGAAACAATGAACAATATACAGTCAAACAACATTTACATGCACCACTAATTTCATAAAATAACTGATATTATTCAAAAATATTGACAAACGTAATTTCCCATAACAGCCTATTCTATTCTCAAAACATTGACAAAAATCGCAGTTCAGTGTATTGTATCGTGTCAACTGAACTCCGGCTGAGTGATGACTTATTTTTATAGGCTCCCTTTGAGAAACTTCTGGGATTATCCCATTTCTCGTGGACTATTAACTATATCGATGTTTTTCTCAGAGATTCCAGAAGTCGCCAAATGTCGTCAAATTGGAGGGAAACTTTTGGAGAATACACCCAGATGGAAACATCTGGTCAGCGAAAGAGACGAAAGGTTCCAGAAGGAACGGAATATTACACGTCCGCAACAATATCCAATATTGTTATTAACATATCTTCTGGAATCGTATGTGTGCATTCCGGATACAAGGATGAGTGCAAGTTCCTGAATAACTAACGTTTATTCACAAGCACAAAGTAAACAGGAACAATATACAGCAGCACCTAAAGCAGTCAAGCAGAACTTAAATGCTCCACTAATTTCACAAAATAGACCACATTATTCTCAAAATACTGACTTAAGTACTATCACAAAAAAGTAGACACTATTTTCAAAACATTGACAAATGTCACTGTTCACTTTAGCTCGTATCGTATCAACTGATCTGCAACTTAATTATGAGTCCTTTTATCTCCTAGTCAAATCGTTATTTCAGAGTTTCTGGAATATTCGGAAAGTCGGCAACCGCCGCCAAATTGGCGAGAAATCGACAAATCTGGAAATATTTCTTTTACATGAAAAATGTGGCAACCCTAGAGGCATGTCATGATTGAGTCATAGGAAAGCCTATCGGTTGCTCTCTCCTTCTGGTATGTCTTTCAGAGTGAGAGGCGAATGGGGAGGAGGTATTGGTCAAATGAAGAAAGGGAATATAGTATATTACGCAATCGAATATTAGGCAAATATTACGAAGGAAATATTACGCAATTTTTAATATATGTTTTGTATGTAATATAACTTCATGTCGCATGTCATTCAGCATTACGGTTGAATATGGAAATGTATAAAATCATCTCAAATACGTCCGTACAGCGTCGCCTGAATTCGCTGTATTTCAATAACATTTCGCAAAATACTTGAATTGAATAGCCCTGTCATAGTCATATTTCATGCTCTTTAAAGTACATGCTAGACCAGTATGCACTTTATACAGCACCATATGCAGTTTTTGATGTTTACGACGAAACAAAGTTCAGACTTTTAGTCAAAGTTTTGTGACAGTCTTGGCCCGGAAAGTCATGACTCCAATAAATACACGTCACGCAAATTGCATGTGTGGTTGGAGCAAAATACCCTAGGACAAAGGCTTAAACAAAGCTCCATTGGAAACTGAAAGAGCCAATATTGCAAAGACACGGCATCGCACTGAGGAACAACCAATGGAAGCAAGGAGGGCGTATCTGAACCCTGGGCCAAATGATGTGGCTATAAGAGGAAAGTCAACGAATAAAATGAGATGATTATTCGAAAGCTAAGGAAAAAAGTGTCCCGATTTCAATAAAATTATTCAAGAGTTAAGAGAGCGAGAGTCGTGATTTCAAACAGTGTTGTTCACACAGAGACGTTATTCAGTTGCGTATTGAGCATGTTATAAACAAAAACGAAGTCTGACTCCAAATGTCAGAAAATGAATCGGCCAAGGTGACAGACATGGTGAGCAACACATCCGAAATACAGAGGTATGCACTGATCTTCATATATTTTAGGTCAATTTTTAATCATTAAAATAAGATTAAAAAAACCCGACTGGGCTCACACGGGGATTTTCTCCTCCTTAAGCGTTTGTTAATAAGTTCATGTAATTTTAATCATAACAATAATAGAGGTGTGAATAAATTATAATTTATTTTAGAGGTTAAAATGTGGATTTCAATGTGTAATGTTTTGATTTTATGATTAAGTTAAGGAATTCATGCAAATAAGTAATGATTTGCTTTTGCGGCTATGACAGCAATGTACAAATTTTATGATTCACGACCACTTTAATTAAGAGTAATTATCCTATCCACAAGATTGATTCATTCAAAAAAGTAAAACTCCCCTTAATGTTTTCAAAACACTACATACTTTTGACCATAAGTGATTATTTGCAAATTTTCTCGCATGCTTTATCTGGAGCAGTAGTGTTGCGCGTTGCAGTAATCATTTGTATACGATACACAAAACATGGCTTAGAGTTTTCTAAGTACACCATTCCTATTTTACATATAATGTAATGAAACGCAGTTGCAATTTGAGATGAGTTTTTATCAGTTGTAGCATTTATTTTTGAAATTTTATATTATTCTCACAGAAATGAAATAAATGCATATACCCATGATGAGATAGCAAGAAAGATCAGATGCAATTTTATTGAAATTCAATTTTATTTAAGCACCTCTAAAATGCGATACATTCAGCGGTGATATTTTTAAAATTATCACAATGCTACAATGATTTATTATATTTGAAATCTTCATCGAAAACAAACGAACTTTATTCAAATAACGTCATCAAAATATAAATCGCTCAGCTCTCTATAGAAAGCCAGTGAATATTCCATTCATAAAAAAAATGTCCATTCTTTTCATATATTAGCGATGTTTTTAAAATTATCACAATACTACAATAATCTATTTTACTTAAAATCTTAAAGCCATGGATGTAAATGCACTTTCTAACTCTATGCTAAAAGCTTCATCGAAAAAGGAATAGAATTATTATATTGGTTATTTTGATTCGTCTGCTTCTCATGTAAAATCGATTAACGTTTCATTCATATCAGCTATAATTCAGAGTCCAGAGCTAAATAATTTTGTGTTAAAGAAGATCAAAAATTCTTATACAACTCATCTTACAGCTTGATATGTCTGCATTCTCCATACGTAAAATTTAGGCTTTGTTGCAGAAATAATCAAAGTTTGATGATCATTTAAACTCTAAAAAATATTATAATTGCGTTGCCGCAGTATACAGATGCACAGCAAAAATAAAAAATAAAGCGTTTTTAGGACGAATACAACACTAAATATAAATTAAAAAGAACTCATTACTTATTACTAATTTGACACAAGATGGCTGGCATATTTTATTTTGAAATAGGTCATGTGATCTCTTCGTATAATATGGATGTAATTATTATTTAAATTTTTATTTTAGAAGCTACCGAATACGTTTTCTTGATTCTTTATGAGATAATTTGAATATTTCCTAAAACTTTTGAAGCAATTTGTTAACTTTAAATTCGCTTACAATTTTTTTGAAAAATTAGGTCCCATAGGGTTCAATGTATTTCATTTTTTCAACCCTGGTTCAATCCAAATCTAATTGGATGAAATTATTCATTTATATTCCCATAGGTCCCACAGATCATGTGAACAACATACTGAAATTTCATTTTCAGAAAGTCAATTTTATGACAGCTATCGTGCGAGTGGACAGACAGACAGACAGTCAGACAGAATGAACAAAGTCATAAACACTTTCCAACTATGTTCTAAAGTGTTAATAAACAGGTTGACGGAAGAGAAACTTCCAATTTTGATTATGTAAATAATAGTAATTTTACAATTCAACAGTAAACTCTTTGTAAACATACATGCCGAGTTTTGCGACAGTAAGGGGGGGGAGTTATGGGTACACATATATTTTTGCGATAAAGATTATTTTGAGATATAAGCATAAACAAAGACCGAAACAGATAACGAATTGCATGTATTGTAAATACGCTCAAAATAGAGTAGATCACATTAGTTTGGAGCCACAATTAATAATTGGGTCAGGGCCGTAGCCAGGTAGGAATTAGAGAGGGCTAAGCACCCCCCAAAGAGGAATACTCAGCTCCCCTGATAAAAATATTAAACTTTTAGGAGTGATATGAAATTTCATGTAAAATGTTTTTCTAATTTTGCATAAAAAATATCTTTTTAAGTTTTTTTGATAAATCGCTGCGTTTTAAAGATTTTTTAATTTAGCTGAATTTGTGATTATACTAATGATCTATTTATTTACATATTTAATTCAAAAATATTTAAAAATTATGAAAATAACATTTGGGATACTTTTGTATTATTGTGGGGTTCACTGTTATATATTAATAGAGTCAAATTCAACTAATGTAGGTTAGAGTTAATATTAAGCATTAACTTGCATTAACTTTCAGAATGCTTGTACAAATTATTAACAACTGCGTTACTAGTTAATGTTTACATTAAAATCAGTTGTAATTATAATATATTAATATTGATGTATCAATAAGGTTATTAAAAATGAGCTCTGTTTGCAAATATAAATATGCCATTATTTGTTAATAATTTATACTTATTGAAATATATAATTCGTAGTGAAACATATAATACGTATTGAGATATATAATACGTATGGAAAATATGTTATACGTATTGAAATATATAATAATAACTATTATGGTTTACAAATGCTAATGATTACTTATATTTTTGGTGAGCTCGTCCTATAAGACTGTTGAGCTCCCCTGAATTTTCTTGCAGCCCTTCTTCAATTTTGTCTCTGTCTACGGTCCTGGATTGAGTTCCATTTGTTTGGAGGTTCAAATTACGACTGCGTTACGCTCAAATTGAGTAAGCCGTCAGCCGTATATGGTCAGAAAAACAGACGTTGGCTAAAATTTATGTGGGACCATACCATAGCTATACATAAATATTTCATGAAATTCAGTAGAGTAGTTGTCCCGTGATAATGAGACAGACAGACATACGAATGGATTCTAACTTTTTTATATGGATATTTAATTTAAAACAATAATTAAATCCCACATATATTTTATTTATTATATCTGAACTAAATCAACTAAAATAATGCGAATTTCGCATACTACGTTGAATATACATTACACAAACAAAATGTACAATATTGCAAAAATGAGAACATAGAAATGTCGAAAAAGTCATTATGTCTGTCACTGAATGGTAATTGCTAATCAATAAAAGATTGTGGAAGAAATATACAATACGGAAGAAACTGCAAAAAGTAGAAGGATAAGTTTTTCTTGCTGTTTGTTTCTGTAGAAACTAATATCATAGGTTTAATAGTATAGTGGTTTGATTATTTTTAAAAAGAATTAATCCATATTAGTATTTGTATGTACTATATATGTTTATCTCTCATATTTTGTCAGGTAATGAGTTGTGTGCATTTCAAATATTTTATTAATAGAAACTGGCAATAAAATATCAATTATGTATAAATATAAAACACACTTGTAAAAGGAAATTACGGATTACGCTGCTTGAAATCTAACTATATTTTTATTCTGCTTATACAATGGTGTCATGAATTTAAAGAAATCGGATAAAATTTTTGACACTGAAATATACGTATTTGCATACTGAGCAAAGAATAATCTCTCAAACTGGACCGTGCATTGCTCAGTATGCCATTCATAACATGGCTCATAGTCCATATGCATGCAATACTACATTTCTGTACCAATTATAGAAAATTGAATGAGTCGTTTCGAAGGTCTTTAAAATACCTCAAAGTACTGGTAGAACTTATGTCGCACGGCATGTTGACATTTCAATTACAGATGCCAATCAACAACAATGTTAATACAGATGTTAATAAGCACTTTAAATGCATCAACGAGAATCAATTGGAACTCACACATAAGTAAACAGCGTGTATCCCCTTCATCACCAATAACAAATGAGAAGAGGTGGTATGACACCACAGGGAGAAAAGAATAAAAGTGGTTCCAGAGTTTTCGAGAAGTTTCGATAGATTCAATATTCGACAGCGTCCTAGTAGCACGTAAATTTAGGAGTATAAAAAATCTCCTCCTGTGTACCACACAAAGATAACGTGGATCATCAATGTGATGAGTGAGCCCAGTATGTACATAGTGAATGCAAGTGATGTATGAAGTATACGCAGGCATCTAGCAAAAAAAGAATGAGGTAATTATGGAAATTTCACTTGTTAATAATGATCACGGAAAGCATATAACTTATAGCAATTATTTAAAAGTACTGGAGTAAGAGCTCAAATATTAGCAACGAACTCGTGTGTTGAAAATAAAAGGACTGCATGTATTTTCGGTATATAGTAATTGCATATATGTATGTGTCACTTAAATAGTTGTTATAGAGATATGTATCACGTTAAATGATTTTTATGAGTAAACGTTATGAATAATCAAGATAGTTATATATGTGAAATTAAATAATTGATCAATTTAAATGAGAGTTATTATTTTATGTCTTGAGTATTATTCTCCTGTGCTCCTGAGTCGGAGTTTCCATACTCCATCCTTAGTGAAGGCGTCAAAAGTAAGTCATTGTAGGGTAAATTTTGGGTATGGGCAATTTACCATACCCAATTGACAACGTACAAACTGCAACACCCAGATTTAGAGCAGATATTATTGTAATATATTAAAAAATTATACATCAGTTCTTTTTTAACACTTTACAACATAGTTGAAAAGTGTTTATGACTTTGTTCATTCTGTCTGTCTGTCTGTCTGTCTGCCCGTTAGCACGATAACTGCCGTAAAAACGACTTTAACAAAATGAAATTTTAGTATATTTTTCAGACGGTCTGTGGGACCTATGGGAGTATAAATAAATAATATAATCCAATTAGTTTTTTATTGAACCCGGGTAGAAAAAATGAAATACATTGAACCCTATGGGATCTAATTTTTTAAACATTTTTTAAGTAAGTTTAAAATTCATAAATGGCTTCGAAATTTTTAGGAAGTATTCACAATATCTCATAAAATATATAAAAAAAAATCAGTAAAATATGTTAGGTAGTTTTTTAATTAAAACTTATTTAATATAGGGAGAAAAACAAATTCAATTAAATTCTGACTTTTGGGATATCCTCCAGAAAGAACAAGAAAGATCAATCATGCTTAAAGCATTGATTATGAAACACTTTCCAAATTCAATGCAATTTTATTTTAAAAAGTCTAAAATGCAATACATTCCTCGGTAATATTTTAAAACTTATCACAATACTACATTAATTTATTATATTTGAGAACTTAAACATTCATTGAAAAAAATGAACTTCATTCAAATGACGGCATTGAAATATAAATTGCATGATTAAAATATCTCTAAAATGCGATATATTCCACGGTAATATTTTTAAAACTATCATAGTACTACGGTAATTTATTATATTTGAAAACTTCATCGAAAACAACTGAAATTAATGCAAATGACGACATAGAAAAAATAACACGCCTGGATCTCTCTATAAAAACAGCATTTCATTCATAACTTTCTCCCATTCATTTCAATCATTACAATACTATAATAATTTATTTTATTTAAAAATTAAAACCATGGAGCTACAAGTAATTAAACACTATGCTTAAAACTTCATCGAAAAAAATCGTCCTTCTCTTTATAAAATCAATTAATATTTTATTCATATCAGCCATGCAGACTCCAAGGGCTAAATTATTGTGTTGAAGAAATACAGCATGTCTAATACACCTCATTCTACATATTTTGCTGTTTACATTTTACATAAGTGAAAAATAGGCTTCGTTGTAGAAATAATCAAATTTGGATAATCATTTAAACTCAAATATATTGTATTTGCGTTGTTTCAGTATGTAGATGCACAGAATTTAAGCAAAAAGAAATTAGTTTTAGGACGGATACAACACTCAATATGAATTAAAAAGAACTTAAAAAATCACGATTTTCTAGCAAGATGGATGCCATATATCCTTTTGAAGTGGGTCATGTGATCTTTTCATTTCATGGTCACGTGATCGTTTCATATAAGAGGTGTAATTATTATTTTTATTTTTATTTAAGAAGCTACTGAATATATTTCGATGATTTTTTTTATATATTTTATAGAACAATTTGAATATTACCTAAAATTTTCGAAGCAATTTGTGAATTTTAAATCCGGTTAAAAAATGTTTGAAAAATTAGGTCCCATAGAGCTCAATGTATTTCATTTTTTTAACCCGGGTTCAATCCAAAACTAATAGGGTGATACTTTTTCGTGATAAATAAGGGTGATAAATAAATAAATAATGAAAATGGGATTATCATTTATATTCCCATAGGTCCTACAAACCATCAGAACAACATACTAAAATTTCATTCTGATTAAGTCATTTTTACGGCATTTATAGTGCTAACGGACAGACAGACAGACAGAATGAACAAAGTCTTAAACACTGTTCAACTTTGTTGTAAAGTGTTAAAAAAGAGATATATTGTATAATAAATATATTTCCAAGAGTCTAATTATTTTGTATATGAGAGGGGATTCACATTTTAAAATAAATTTGGTAGATAACAATTTTTCAATTTTTTAACACTTTACAACAAAGTTGAAAAGTGTTTATGACTGTGTTCATTCTGTCTGTCTGTCTGTCTGTCTGTCTGTCCGTTATCACAATAACTACCGTAAAAATGACTTTATCAAAATGAAATTTTAGTATGGTGTTCAGACGGTCTGTAGGACCTATGGGAATATAAATAAATAATATCACCCAATTATTTTTATTGAACCTGGGTTGAATAAATGAAATACTTTGAACCCTATGGGACCTAATTTTTCAAACATTTTTTAAGTAAATTTAAAATTCTCGAATTGCTTCGAAATTTTTAGGAAATATTCACATTATCTCATAAAATATATAAAAAAAAATTCAGTAAAATATGTTAGGTAGTTTTTTAATTAAAAATTATTTAATATAGGGAAAAAAACAAATTCAATTAAATTCTGACTTTGTGATATCATCCAGAAAGAAAAGGGAGATGTATTATATAATAAATATCTTTCCATTTATTTAAACGTTTTGCATATGGGAGAGGCTTCACATTTTAAAATAAATTTGGTCGATAACAATTTTTCATTTTTTTTTAGTTTTATATAACTATAGCTTCATTTTATATATATATAGCTTCATGATATACTTATTTGATGGCATTTTTAATGCATTTTCCTACGTCCTAGAGAGTTAAAATTTGGTACACAGCTTAAATTTGTTGAACATTTTTTTCGACAAAAATTTGAAGAATCTTTGAATATAAATCATACATTTTTTTTTTTTGAAATGGCCTGCAAATAATCCCCGTTCAATTCTATAAATCATTGTTGTAATATTGTTAAAAATTCTGATGTGGACAAACAGCACATGTCTTTCTCTGCAGACTCATATTCGTTCTCTTTATTAATTCAATAATAATTTGAGTTTATCTGCACAAAATAACAACCATAAGTATTTCAAATGACATTGAATTTACACCTTAAACTTAAATTTGGTTCTCATTTGATAGCCGCACTTATTGTCAAAGGTGGCGTAGCAAAAACGCGAAAAAACTAGAATATCTCAAGAACGGCTAGTCCTAGAGTAATGGGGTTAGTCTTATTCTTTTTATTGTCGAAAATCACGTATAAAATAGGAATTTAAGTGATATAATTGAGCACACGTGGTCTTTTATTTTTATATATAACGATTTTTGCGGGCCGTTTCGCAAAAATAGCCCATTTCATTTTTTCGAATCGTACTAGAATAACCTACAAATGATTTATATACAAAATTTTGTTAAATTTAGTATATAAATCACTTGTACGTTATTGAAATATTATACACCAAATTTTGTTAAATTTGTTCCATTAGTTTTTAGCTAGAGTGGATAAAGGCAATTTCTGCGGCCATTTCGCAAAGAAGGCAGATTCTTTTATTACGAATCGTACTATAATCTAATGAACATCAGGATTTCCCACAAAAAATATACCTGCCAAATTGTATGAAATTCGGTCCATTAGTTTTTCAATTAGAGTGGATGTAATATCCACACAGACACACAGAAACATACACAGATACACCCTTACACACACAGACGTTTTCATAAAAATAGTTTTTTCGTGTTCTAGAACTCCCAAAACGTGTAGATCATTTGAAAATTCGAGTTCCGATCTATGGCACGATTCCAATACTTTGAGTACATACACATACACACATATATTATCTGTGTATCTGTGTATCTAAATTCCGCATTACAATATGAAATTATAATAGTTGTGATATTAAATGATCCCTAAACTTTTATTATTTCTTCAACGAAGCCTAATTTTAACATATGCAGAATGAAAATATCTCAAGCGATTGTAAGATGAATTACATAAGAATTGTTGAATTTTTTTCACACAAAATTATTTAGCTCTGGAGTCAGGAATACAAGTTATATGAATGAAATATTCATTGATTTTGCCTAAAGAATCAGATGACTTATATTTCGATACAGTTTTAAATATTTAAGTATAATAAATTACTGTAGTACTGTGATAATGTAAAAGATATCACCACTGAATGTATCACATTTTAGAAATTATTAAATGAAATTACATTTCAGTTGGAAAGTGTTTCATAATCAATGCTTATGCATGATTGATCTATATTGTTTTAATTTTATATAACTCTTCATGATATACTTATTTGATGGTATTTTTAATGCATTTTCCTGCGTCGTAGAGAGTTAAAATTTGGTGCACAGCTTAAATTTGTTGAAAATTTTATTCTACAAAAGTTTGATGGATCTTTAGATATAGATCCCACATTTTTTTCGAAATGGCCTGCAAATAATCCCCATTCACTTCTATAAATCATTGTTGTAATATTGTTAAAAATTCTGATGTGGCAGCACATGTCTTTCCCTGCAGACTCATATTCACGTCCTCTTTATTTCTTCAATAATAATTTGAGTTTATCTGCACAAAATAACAGCCATAAGTATTTGAAATGACATTGAATTTGCACGTTAAACTTAAATTTAGTTCTCATTTGAAAGCTGGACTTATTGTCAAAGGTGGCGTAGCGAAAACGGAAAAAACAAGAATATCTCAAGAGCGGCTGATCCTAGAGTAATGGGGTTAGTCTTATTCTTTTTGTTGTCCAAAATCACGTATAAAATAGGAATTTAATTGATATAATTGAGCACACGTAGTATTTTATTTTTATATTTAACGATTTTTGCAGGCCATTTCGCAAAAATAGCCCGTTCCTTTTTCCCGAATGGTACTAGAATAACCAACAAATGATTTATATACCAAAGTTTGTTAAATTTGGTTTATAAATCACTTGTAGGTTATTATACACCAAATTTTGTTATGTTTGTGCCATTGGTTTTTAGCTAGATTGGATAAAGGCAATTTCTGCCGGCATTTCGCACAGAAGGCGGATTCTTTTATTACGAATCGTACTATAACCTAATGAACATCAAGATTTATCACAAAAAAACATACCTACCAAATTTAATGAAATTCGGTCCATTAGTTTTTCAAATAGGGTGGATGTAATATCATCACAGACACACAGAAACATACACAGATACACCCTTACACACACAGACATCTTCCTGAAAATAGTATTTTCGTGTTCTAGAAGTCCCGAAACGTGTAGATCCTTCGAAAATTCGAGTTCCGATCTTCGGCACGATTCCAATACTTTGAATACATACGCACACACACACACATATATATTTTCTGTGTATCTGTGTATTATCTGTGTATCTAAATTCCGTGCCTACGCAATTACAATAGTTGTGACTTTAAATGATCCCTAAACTCTTATTATTTCTTCAATAAAGTCTAATTTTAACTTATTTAGAATCCAAATATCTCAAGCGATTGTAAGGTGAGTTACATAAGAATTGCTGAATTTTTTTCTCACAAAATTATTTAGCTCTGGAGCCTGGGATACAATTTATATGAATGAAATACTCATTGATTTTGCATAGAGAATCAGATAATTTATATTTCGATACAGTTCTAATATTTAAGTATAATAAATTTCTGTAGTACTGAGATAATGTAACTGATATCACCACTGAATATATCACATTTTAGAATTTTTTAAATGAAATTGCATTTCAGTTGGAAAGTGTTTCATAATCAATGCTTATGCATGATTGATCTTTCTTGATTTAAATTTCCTTTAAACACCGCTGAATACTGATCAACTGCTTCAGAACACAGAGTGAGAATGTCCGGGTATTTGTGTTACATCATTTCTGATATATATATAGTATATTCTGTAAGAATGAATTATGGAGAACAATAATTCTAGGAGTCAGTTGTTACAAACAACGATACATTTGTTGATCATTCCATCATTCAGATTAAATTCGTCTTCCTCAAAGATTAAATTTATACAAATATGGAACGCTTGAATTTTATTTTCTCATTTCTGAAATGAAGAAAAATTATCTTTCTGAGTCCTGCGAGAATGTTAGAAATGAAGCAGGCGTAACTCAATTTATGTTTCTGATTTGATTTTCGGCTGATATCTAAGCAATCCCTTTTCCTAAAATGTGGAATCCTTATCAGTATTTAAGAATATGCCCGAAAAGTGTATCCAAAATAATTATGTAGATGTTCTCATTTCTTATCATCGAATATCGTCGATTTTCAGCAGGGAACAAACTAGTTTTAAATAAATGTGCTATTTTTCATAAATATTATAGAAATCTTATGAAATTATATTATTCCAACTATTTTTACTTTTCGTATATACAATAATGTATAAGGAAAGTATAGTGACGGGGACGAAAATTCGAATTCGACTTTTGACGGGAGATCAAGTTTCAAGCATCCCTGATCACGAATCGAAAATTTTTGAGGTGATGCTGTGTGTGTGTGTGTGTGAGTGTGTGTGAATCAGTGAGCCTGTGGAGACGATATCTCATGAACGACTGAAGCGATTCGAATAAAATTTGGTACAAAAATCACAATCCGTGAACACAGGAAGCCTATTGTTTTTATTCGCAATCGCATGTTCTGAACCCCCCTGAATTTTCGAGTGAAATTTTGAAAAAAATCGTCAAAAAATCAAAACCTCTAATATAGTTACGCAAATAGGCATTTCTTATGTAATTTTTTATTAGAAAACGGTTGAAATAAATTTTAGAACTCTAACATGACCCGTTCTCGAGATATTGCACATTTTTCAAAAAAATTATCAAAATGTCATTGAGAAACATGTTCTCTTTTCATATGTAATACCATGCGATAAATTTGATGACATCATTCTAGTGGATCTAGCTCGTTCCATTCATGAAAAAAGAAACTTTGTGTAATAATTTTGTATTTGAACGCCAATAGTCAATTATCTGCTATAATAATAACTTATTTCAGCGTTCATAATGCTTGGCGAAATTTTGGCGACGAATTTGGCAAAATGTCGCAAACTTGGTGAGTTTTTTAGGTGTTACCAAATTAACGAAAATTCCGTTCATAACGCTTGGCGAGAATTTGGTGGAATGTCGCCAACTTAGCGATTTTTTAAATGTTGCTGAATTAACGAAAAACTCGCCAAATGGATCAAAATGACGCTAAATCAATGAAAATGACGACTCATTGACGAAAATTCAATATCTTGGAAGGAATATAAATATCTACTGTAAAAATAATCTATTTTTTTAATGTAAAAGTAGTAAATTAATTCCATTATATAAGGAATGTCCTGTGCTGACCACATCAGATTTTTACAATCTATTTCCAAATCAAATTTGCATATATCATCTTGTTTACGTGTCGTGATTACTATAAGCATTTACTAAAAATTTTTATTATTGATAAATTGAATACCGTTGAATGAAATATGACTTGCTCTTGCTATAAATATTTTGTGTGGTACCCTTCTCCTCCTAATTTAGAGAAAATATTCTTAAACTCATTATTAACAACAATATGACTTTCCAATATTCATCATAACAATGCATTAATCACATGCAGATATAAACACCCAATAAATATACAATATCATGCACCATACTTTTTCTGTGATAGGATTATAACAAACGAGTATGTGATATACAGTTAAGATTCCTACCAACTGAACTAACAGCTCAATTTGGTATAGAAATACAAACAAATGCATTGAAAATATTTAGACAAAATGGTTTGCCCACTTCATTTAGAACATCATTTATTTGAAATATAAATTTTGAATAAAAATTATCCTAACATAAATTAATATAGTTTTAATAAATTCAAATTTAGAATCTAGTTACAAAACACTTGATAATTTTTTACACTTGATCATTTTTATTGTAATGATAATTTTATCAAAAGCAATATATAAACAAGAAAGATCAATCATGCTTAAAGCATTGATTATGAAACACTTTCCAACTTCAATGCAATTTTATTTAAAAAAGTCGAAAATGCAATACATTCCTCGGTAATATTTTAAAACTTATCACGATACTACATTGATTTATTATATTTGAAAACTTAAACCTTCATTGAAAAAAATGAACTTCATTCAAAAGACGGCATTGAAATATAAATTGCGTGGTTTAAATATCTCTAAAATGCAATACATTCCACGGTAATATTTTTAAATCTATCATAATACTACGATAATTTATTATATTTGAAAACTTCATCGAAAACAACTGAAATTAATTCAAATGACGTCATAGAAAAAATAACACGCCTGGATCTCTCTATAAAAGCAGGATTTCATTCATAACTTTCTCCATTTCATTCATCACAATACTATAATAATTTATTTTATTTAAAAATTAAGACCATGGAGCTACAATTCATAAACTTTATGCTTAAAACTTCATCGAAAAATATCGTCCTTCTGTTTATAAAATCAATTAATATTTCATTCATATCAGCCATGCAGACTCCATGGACTGAATTATTTTGTGTTAAAGAAATACAGTAATTCTAATACAACTCATTCTACATATTTTGCTGTTTACATTTTACATAGGTGAAAAATAGGCTTAATTGTAGAAATAATCAAATTTGAATGAGAATTTAAACTCAAATATATTGTCATTGTGTTGTTTTAGTATGTAGATGCACAGAATTTAAGCAGAAATAAAGTAGTTTTAGGATGGATACAACACTCAATATGAATTAAAAAGAACTTTAAAAAATCACGAATTTGAAACAAGATGGATGCCATATCTCATTCTGAAGTGGGTCATGTGATCGTTTAATATCATGGTCACGTGATCGTTTCATATAAGATGTGTAATTATTATTTTAATTTTTATTTAAAAAACTACTGAATATATTTAGCTGAATTTTTTTTTATATATTTTATGGAACAATTTGACTATTACCTAAAATTTTCGAAACAATTTGTGAATTTTAAATCCGCTTAAAAAATGTTAGAAAAATTAGGTCCCATAGGGCTCAATGTATTTCATTTTTTCAACCCGGGTTCAATCCAAAACTAATTGTGTGATATTATTCATTTATATTCCCATAGGTCCTACAGACCGTCTGAACAACATACTAAAATTTCATTTTGATTAAGTCATTTTTACGGCAGTTATCGTGCTAACGGACAGACAGACAGACAGACAGACAGACAGACAGACAGAATGAACAAAGTCATAAACACTTTTCAACTTTGTTGTAAAGTGTTAAAAAAATAGTATAATATTACCCCATTCAAATTTGAAATAACTTTTTTTTTCGATCTATGACAGTAACGCTAAAACATTTGAGATTTTATCTAAAAAATTGAGACCTTCAGAAAAATTATTCGGTAATGGTAATAACTTAAGTGTCATGTTCGCCTGAGAATAAATTAGCCGTAGCCAATTTAAGAAAAATAGTTTAAAGCTAAAGTTATTTTTGTTTCTTAAGGTATTAATGTATTAATTTTGAAATATATTATTTTTTCACATAAAGTAAGGTAAACCGCTTTCTTAAAAAAACTGAAAAATCAGTGTTGAAAAAACTAATTGAGACCTTGTTTTTAGAAGTCAGTTTCTTTTGTATTATTATATTTAAAAATAATGTATTACTGAATTTAATAACTCAATTCATGTAATCATACGCGGTTACAAAATCTGCTTCTAAATAAGTCCCCATCCCCTACAGTCAAATGACAGTGAGGATACGAAATCTTCATCGTGAATTGTTCGTGTGATCGTGATGCGATTCGCGTGATCATGAAGCGTTTCCTATGATCGTGCAGTGATTCGTGTGATAGTGCACCGATTCGTGTGATCATACAGTGACTCGTATGATAGTGCAGTGATTCCTGTTTATAAAGGCAGCATGAAGAGATCACAAAATCATTGCATCACTCCTAGAGTATAATTTAAACAAAAAGGAAAAAGTAAATAGTATAACAAACTCAAAAACAAAAACAGACAGTCAAAAGCGGTCAATTACAACGTTTTGATTATTTCCTAACTGGAAGGAATCGATATTAAAACTGTTACAGATAACATGTATTTGACAAGTTATGGTTATTGACGAATTGCCTTTATTTCCCGGAACAATGCAATAAACAACACATACATGAATCTAGTATTGAGCCTGCTTATAATGGTCTTCATTAGAAACACTCCAATCTAATATCCAGAAATAGTATTGTAAGTGTGCAAATAGGTGTTGCAAGTGTCACCATATTAGAAGCCCTGATGATGATAAAACTTTTTGACAAGTATCGATTACCTTCCTTATGCGCGTTTCGTTCGTTCTCTGTGTCAATTCCAACTAATTAGATAATATTATCTATAAGCTTTGTTATTATCTTTGTTGTGTTTGACAGATAGAATAAAACCTGCTGTGTTTAAAAAAGATAAATGAAGACATAATATTTAGTTTAAAGAAAATTAGTTTATTAAATTGTAACTTCAATTATTTCCAATTAACAAATACAAAAACACTGCTCACAGGCAGGCAACTCAGGAAGAATTAACATTAGAATTTTAGAATTTTATCAACTTAGTTAAAATTAAGGAATTAGCATAAAAAACTTAACTCAAAACAATCTATTTAAATTTCATCAAAAATCATTAACAAAAATATTAAATTTAAAGAATTTTAGAATTTTTAACCCAGGCTCTTAATAATTATGAAGGTTTAGAAATTTGCTCTCAGAATGAAGTTTAGAATTTTAATTTTACAGAATAAATTTTAGTTAAATGCATTTCAAAAATATTGAGAAATCATATTCAGAATTAAAGAAATTAAGGGTTTAAATAAAACATCAGTATTCACCCGGATGGGCCGCCAGACAAGGGGGAAAGTTCCAATCATTGGAGCAGCACAGATTTTGGAAAAAACTGGTTTTCTTGGGATCAGGATCTCAACAAACTTTAGTCAGGAAAGGATTCAGCACTTTTGAAAAACATCAGCAGAGGCCTAACAACCACATCTGGAACGCTAGGATTTTCTCAAAACTCGGACGTCATCGTCAGACGCTTCATTCACATAACTCGCAAAAGGAATTTCACCATACACTTTTCTGGAGAGTTACGTCGCGAATTACGCGAAAAAGCTTGAAAAATGCATAATTTAAATTAAAACAACTAATGAAAAAAAAGAATAACGCGAGGAACTTAACGTTCCATTAAAAAAACTCGCGTGGAACATAAGTTCCATTCGAAAAAAAAACAACGCGCTTCTCGCGCTAACGCACAACGAAGGATTTCAACAAAAAACTCAAACTGAAAAGTTCTACGCGCGTATTTATACTTGCGGCAAAAGGGCGAGTTTAGATAAACGGCAGCAATTAAAATTCGCTTACCGAAATTAGAATTGCCAAAATAATACTCATAATTCCGAGAGCAGACGATCCGTAAAAACGCGAACCAATTAAAAAAAATCCCGAATTCTAAAGAGGCGCGAAAAACGCTTAGGTGGCGGCTTAATCGCAGTAAAGGGCCCGCGAAACAAAATTCCGAAAATGGCCGCAACTGAAATTTTTGAATTACAGTGAGACATGGAAATAACTTGAAACTGTAGAACAAACGGAATTTCTAACCAAAATGGGAAAATGGGACGTCAAATTAAAGGGAATTTTAAGGGGAATCAAATAAATAAATAATTTCTAAAATTTGCAAATCAAAAGTAATATTAATTTAAGGAATGGAACATTTTTAACTAAGAATATTATAAAGAAAATTAATTTAGATGATTAAAAATATTCTAATTAAAGAATAAATGAAAAAGCCAATAAATATTATTTAAATATTACCAAATTAAGAATATTGAGCCAGGGAAAAAGAAATAAAAGTAAATTTTCAAACCTCCAAATTACCTAAATTCTAAAGCAACCCAACATCTTCTATCGTATATTTCGATTTGTTGTCTATTCCGTTATCATAATTGTTAAATTATCCGCTAGGAACGCTGTAATATCTTGCAATAGACAGAACTAATAATTTTTAGATATTTCGAACGTGTAAACCTCGTGGATATTCTTTAAGTTATTGGGGGTGTATAAAATAATTTTTAGGAACTATGTACAAGATGATTAAAACAAGGTGGGCAAAATTTTACGATTTACGAAATGGTAGTACACACCAAATCAAACATGTTTCATCATAGTTTTCAGAGCCGGAAATGAAACGTAAAGGCGTTACAGGACGTTTAATCGGTGGGCAGCGGTCATCAAACTTGAAAGCATCTTTCTAGTTGTTATTTTCTGGTTGAAGAAGAAAATCATGCATGCAAATTTCATCCCGGAAAGAGAAGAAAACTCATTAAATCTGAAACAAAACTCGTCGCCAGAATTTCGGATGCTGCTGCCGAAGTACGGGACATGCCTGGTCTGTTCGAGAGGGTTCGCCAATCCTTCCATTGCCGCTGTGAGACAGTGTGCATTCAGGTCTGCGGTCGCTCTTTTGAGCCATTACTGTAATTATTATTTATTAAATCGTATTTTATAACTTCTAAGTCATTTTTGTGTTTTCGCCTCACATCATCGGTTTCAACATTAAGCGCCCATTGGAGACTTCATGTTTCATTTCCGACCGGGTAAACTATAACAAAAGATGCTTGATTTGGTGTGTACTACCGCTTCGTAAAGTCAGTCCCATATTTTTTTAATAACTCTGTATATATATGATAAGCGGGCAAATTACGGCAACTAGGTTATTACCTCTCTAAACGCGAATAGCCAGTATATCAGATTACTGATTGCAGCCCCAGACGTTGAAAAAACGCATTTACTAATTCGACTAGGTTGGATCCAAATCTGAAATCCGTTTTTAACACTTTACAACAAAGTTGAAAAGTGTTTATGACTTTGTTCATTCTGTCTGTCTATCTGTCTGTCTGTCCGTTAGCACGATAACTACCGTAAAAATGACTATATCAAAATGAAATTTTAGTATGTTGTTCAGACGGTCTGTAGAACTTATGGGAATATAAATGAATAATATCACCCAATTAGTTTTGGATTGAACCCGGGTCGAAAAAATGAAATACATTGAGCCCTAAGGGACCTAATTTTTTAAACATTTTTTAAGTGGATTTAAAATTCACAGATTGCTTCGAAAATTTTAGGTAATATTTAAATTGTTCCATAAAACACATAAAAAAAATTCAGCGAAATATATTCAGTAATTTTTTAAATAAAAATTAAAATAATAATTACACCTCTTATATGAAACGATCACGTGACCATGATATGAAACGATCACATGACCCACTTCAAAATGATATATGGCATCCATCTTGTTTCAAAATCGTGATTTTTTTAAGTTCTTTTTAATTCATATTGAGTCTTGTATCCGTCCTAAAACTACTTTATTTTTGCTTAAATTCTGTGCATCTACATACTGAAACAACGCAATGACAATATATTTGAGTTTAAATGCTCATCTATATTTGATTATTTCTACAACTAAGCCTATTTTTCACCTATGTAAAATGTAAACAGCAAAATATATAGAATGAGTTGTGTTAGAATTCCTGTATTTTTTTAACGCAAAATAATTGAGTCCATGGCGTCTGCATGGCTGATATGAATGAAATATTAATTGATTTCATAAAGAGAAGGACGATTTTTTTCGATGAAGTTTCAAGCATGGAGTTAAATTTTTTGTCGCTCCATGGTCTTAAACAAAATGTTTAAATAAAATAAATTATTATAGTATTGTGATGAATGAAATGAATGGGAGAAAGTTATGAATGAAATCCTGTTTTTATAGAGAGATCCCGGCGTGTTATTTTTTCCATGACGTCATTTGAATTAATTGCAGTTGTTTTCGATGAAGTTTTCAAATATAATAAATTATCGTAGTATTATGATAATTCAAAAACTATTACCGAGGAATGTATCACATTTTAGAGATGTTTAAACCAGGCAATTTATATTTCAATGCCGTCATTTGAATGAAGTTCATTTTTTTAGATGAAGGTTTAGGTTTTCAAATATAATAAATTAATGCAGTATTGTGATAAATTTCAAAATATTACCGAGGAATGTATTGCATTTTAGACTTGTTTAAATAAATTTGCATTGAAGTTGGAAAGTGTTTCATAATAAATGCTTTAAGCATGATTGATCTTTCTTGTTCAATTTACCTTTGAATCTGGAGAAATAAGTTCTCAAAATATGACTTGTTTTTTATTTTATTTTTTTTTTTGGGGGGGGGGGTTATTTTCTTGTTTATTTATAAGGCCGAAGGCTCTTCCACGATATGACGCAATTGCACAGTCAAAAGGTTTTAATGCCTAAATGCACTTAAAAAACGTATTCAGCTCATAGAGTTAGATATGAGACCGTTACTTGCGGCTATAATTCAGCTGCATAGGAACAACTACATATTGAGATGCCACCCCAATATAAAAATTCAGAATAGGAATATTATAACAATATATTTAGAGAGGCATCCTTCCAGCTTTATCTTCAATTTCATGTTTTAAACAATACGATTGATGCAAACTTGCTCCATAGACAGATTAGTTGGAGCTGGATTTTATTGCTCATGAAGTTATAGAGAGTTAGTCTCTTTACCTTTATTTTATGACCAGTATAAGATCTACTAATGTTGAATACAATTCACATGTTCTCTGCTGGTTTTGCACAAAGTTATCCCATATATATAGCTAACGTTAGGTCGATGAATCGATATAAGAAGCAGAAGACATGAAGAAACTGGTAAAGTACAGTGCTCAAAACAAATCTCTTCCATGATCCTTGAATATAAAAATTTATTTCGAAGCATTTTAAAAGTAATTTTCAAATAAGTTCATTTTTCGAAAAACAAAAATTTCAGTTTCCCGTCTGATGAATACCCTTGAATTGGCTATTCTTCAAATTTCATAACAATGTTCAATCTCAGAGTCGTGCATCACATAAAATAGAGTTCTTCAGAATTAAGAAAATAATCAATTATCTTGTACAAAATCAATTATATTGTACATCTCCACCGCATTCACTTTTAATTATATTCTGTATTGATCGTTCATGTTTACTTTTAAAGATAATGAATTTGGGCGTAATTTTTATACTTCTCGTAAAAACTGTTAAATACATGTTTTATTTTTTCATTGAAAAGTTTTTAACTACTAAGGAAAAGTTGTGCAAAGTACATATACAAAAATAACACAATGCTACATATATACAGAACTCATGTACGTGCATTGCTTATATACATTGATCATATATGTATTTTTATTAGATACATTACTCAAGCTTTTCTTATTCTTTGTACAAAGTCCGTTCTACTTATTCAGTTAAAAACTTATTTAATAGAAGACATCACCGAGTACGCCAATGTTTTGTTGACGCCCGTTCAAAAAATTAATCCGAAACAAACACTAAAACAAACTGTAAGACCAGAACTGTAAGACAATACCTTGTGCACTAAGTTCCTGTAAGACAAGAACTTTGTACACAACTCCGTTGTAAAAATTAGGCACATAAAAGTTAGATGACTATAATTGTTTCGAGGGCGTTATGCGCCATTTCATCAGCCAAAATAGCACATTTGGAACAGTAACACCCTTAACTGTTCGGGCAATTCGTTCAGCTTACGTCCAGAGTTCCTACTGCTCTAACTGTGCTAATTTGTTCTGAAGAAGATGCACTATAACTACCTTTCAACAATTGTAGTCACCTAACTGTCATATAGTTGTTTTTTATAAGGAATTTGTGTAAATTTAATATATTTAGATTGTTTGGGTGTTTGTAAGAACACACTATTTAACAAATAGCACTTTATTTTTCAAAACATAGGATGCATAATTTTCTATTATTTAATGCTTTTATCAATTCTGTGGTAGGTGTGACAACATGCTTTCATATTATATGTTTTAAGAGTGTGCATACCAAATACTACAAATTATACTCTTTCAATGCAAATAAAACAGGATCTACAATATCAAAATGATAAATTTCAAGCTAAATTACAGCATTCTTGTTAAAATCAAATTGTGCCCAAATGCGTAATTTCAACTCGAGTAGTTTCTATTTCAAATGATACTATATTGAAATGTATGAGTCTCATTCTTTTTCTACTTAAACGTAATTTTACTTCCGAAAGAATATGCCAGCAAGCAAAAATAATTGCAATTCATAACTTAATTTAACGAAAGACAGAAAGTTTGAATAGAATAGGAAACTATATATATATTATAAAATGCCGCCACATCGGGAACATACAATTTGTAGCTGCAAATAAATTTTCCAAGGAATTAAATGGAATTGCATTCAGAAAAATATAGAGGAATAGTCACAACGACAGTTGAAACAGGGATGAAGGACAAAGACTAATCAAATACTTAATATATGTCTCAAATTTTATTTAAATTAACCGGAATTTGGCTTAACTAGACTTTCTCATACTATAATCTATTTTAAGTAGCTTGTGGTTCAAAACTCGGTTTCATTGGTCCAAATTATTACAATTATAATGTGTCACATATCGTTTTAAAGGATTTGAAAAAAAATTTGATTAATATTACACTTGAAAATGGTATCAATGTGAGGAGGGGGTAATTTGTTACCCTCCCACACACACGGAGGTGGGCTAAGGTCGCCACTAACAAATACATTGTATCGCGGTTATTTTTCACAACGATGATTGAAACTGTTAACTGGATATATGAGACCAGAAATAGATCTTACACCATTTTAATGTGAGACAGTTTTATGTATATCATTTATTGTGTCTGAAATGTCAGACAATACCTTCAGTAACAATGACGCCAGGGTTTACGACACGCTGACCCAAAGTTTAGCTAAAATCATAAATTTAGGGGTGTTAATAAAGGAAGGGGTCGAAGGACTCTTAAGAAAATGTAAAGAACGACATTGGATAAAAATGTTGACCAATGGATAATTTGCTTGTGGCGTTGCTGTGAAAGCTGCCAATTAGAGCAAAGGAGGAGTGTCAGTTCTATATATATATACATATATATATATGTATATATATATATATATATATATATATATATATATATATATATATTTATGTATATATATATATATATATGTATATATATATATATATATATATAAATATATATATATATATATATATATATATATATATATATATATATATATATATATATATATATATATATATATATATATATATATATATATATATATACATATTGAATACAAGAAAATAAGTACATATTTCTTTAAATCTGCTGTATATACATATTATCTGTGTTAACTATAAATAATTTGTTTTCTATTTCTTAATATTCAAATGATTTTCGTTATAGTTATAAAAATAAAATTAAATAAGTATCATGAAAAATTATGCAATTGTTCACATACAGATACATTTAAATTTCCTTAAATCGAAACCAAATGTCAAAACTTAAAAATACAATTATTTATTTATTTTTTTGAGAAAATGAAAATCGAAGACTTCGAAACACAGTTTCATATTTTGTTTTGATTTCCGAAATCAAAATGATATAAACTAATAAGAAAAGTACGATATAAACTAATAAGAAAAAGTAATATATCCCGTTTTGTGAAAAAACAAATTGCATTGTCATGTGGAGTATGTAAACATGGATATTTCCGTATTTAAGGAAATTAAAATACTTTATCGATTGGCGCAAAATTTAATATTATGCTTCGGTATTTTGTTATGAGTCCTTTTAAAAACCATGATAGATTTAGTGCCATATCAATGTGTTATGCACAAACTGCACATGCACATTTTTCTTAAATGCAAATTCCTAGACCATTTGAATCGCATTCTGTATATATAATCGCATTCTGTATAAGATCAATTAATTTGAGAAATCGTAAAATAACTTTTGATTTCTTATCACATCAGTGCATTTTATCATAATTCTGAAAATCGTTAAACAAAATGCAAATTTTTGTCATATATCAGCGTATTCATAATATTGCATTCGCCACGTTTACATCTACACAAGAAATTGAATACTACTTTCGTACAGTTACATAGTCAATACAGATGTCAAAAGACGAAAAATATCGTACAAAATTCATGGTTTAAAAATAATTTTAAATATACTGCTTAATACCCAGATAATTCTAATTCATTTTTACTAAACATAAACTGATATTAATTATTATTGACTGCTAGTAATTAAATAATGTTAACAAAAATTTATATTAGAGTATGTACAATTTTATAATAAATACATATTGAATACAAGAAAATAAGTACATATTTCTTTAAATCTGCTGTATATACATATTATCTGTGTTAACTATAAATAATTTATTTTCTCTTTCTTAGTATTAAAATGATATTCGTTATAGTTATAAAAATAAAATTAAATAAGTATGATGAAAAATTATGCAATTGTTCACATACAGATACATTTAAATTTCTTTAAATCGAAACCAAATGTTAAAACTTAAAAATACTTTTATTTTTTTATTTTGTTGAGAAAATGAAAATCGAAGACTTCGAAACGCAGTTTTATATTTTGTTTTGATTTCCGAAATCAAAAACGAAATATTTCATCCAAAATTGAAAACATGATGAATTTTTAAATATAAGTAATGTCTGCCCAGTGCACAAGACCCATGCAACACAGTCAATGAAAAGTTATAAATTTAATTTAACACCACGGGTTACATGTTTTTTTAAAGATTTCTCTGAGCAACATATGCAGATAATGTTGTACTTTAAATTGCTTATAATATTTCCAGATATTTTATAAATCCAAAAGCAGCGCAGAATTATCCCATGAAAATAAATAGATAAAATATAAAGTTATTAAATTTTGGTTAAAACATTTGTAACTTGAATAATCTGGACGAAAAAAATACTTTTAAACAGAAAATAATTTTTTAAATTATTATCGACTAACTTAGATGGAAACAAAAACTTTTAACCGACTTCTAAATTTTTAAACTATTTTAATGCATTTTACATACTTTTAAACGGAATAATAGATTGAAATGATTAATGGACTTTTAAATTTTTTTAATGCCAGAAAATTCGGGGCCTATTTCAAACTTGATGCTGACGTCTTCATCGGTATATATATCGGTATATATATGACGTCTTCATCGGTAAAAATATTCACTCAAGCACTTGAGCCATTTTAATTAGTGTTAATTAAATATATGTACATTATATATTAAAAATTTGCATATCAAGGATAAATAAAAAATCAAGGATAAATAATGCAATTGTAACATTACTACGTGGTGTATTTGAAATTATGAATATATTAATAAAATTTAGTGAACTTCCATCCCTCTCAGGAATTTAATTTTGAATAAATATAGGTCATCATCTAATTTCTATTTATAGTCAATCTTGATAAATATACGTTTCAAGAAATTTTGTGAACCAAAAGGAAGAAATAATGGAGGAAAAAATATTTTGTTAATCACCATATCTATTCCGAAATTAACTAATATAAGTAATCATCTAAGCTATATCTATGATCAATCTTGAAATTGGTGTTTAAAACGATCTGAACTGGAGGAGGTATAAATTCTTAGCGACAAACACCACTTCCGTTCACAGTAAACTGTAATTTTTTGCAAAATGGCTGAAAAAACCCAGCAAAATGTGTAACACGAAACGTAATATGCTTAATTTTATCGATTATGTAAACCCAATGGTTGTCTCGTGCGAAATTTTTAACGGCAAAAGACCGTGTTTCTTATTTGCGTAATTTTTAACGAATAGGATAAGACTCGTTTCTACAAGGTCAACATCTTTTTCATGTTTTTGTAATTTTTGTTAGCTGGCAAAAATTCAAAATGCAATGAGTCATCAGATGAAAAAAATGTTTTAAAACTGTATGTATATTTGAATATAATTTCAAATATATGTACATTATTTTGTTGAACAAAAACCAATTCAGTTGATTACGAAAGCATCGAAAACTTTGAATTTCAGCCTGTAGAGGAAGTCGCATGCTGCTCACCTCAGATTAGGTTTTTCAAATCTAGATTATGCATTTAACACGAATTTTCCTTCTTTAAAGTAATTCTATCTTGAATTGAATTCTGAATACAAAATCTAAAACGTTGAGAACTTCAATTTGGAAACATGGTTACTGGCTGTAGAATGCAAATCCTGGTATTTGAGAATAAGATTAGTCTAAATGGTTGAAAGGAAATGGGGATAATGCAGATATTATCATCCATTAAAATTGCGAAAGTTTATTTACTATTCTTTGAATAATCATTAGATGTAAGTTGGATAAGTGTAACCTTTAATTTGCATAGTTAAACATTAAAATCATCTTACTTCTTAGTTATTGTAATAGCAGTTCTTTAATTTTGTGCATATACATTACTTACTATATTGTGTTAGCATGGAAAGTTTTTTCTCAAGCTAATAGCTCACTAACTATGGCAGCTTGCTATATAATGTTTGTGCTGTTGTACAGGAAACCCACTATGGTCCACACAGTGAGACCAGGAGCTGTGAATAACCCTTGTTTTTGGAGGTTTAGGGGCCGTGTATACCCTGTTTGCAGAGAGAGGCAATATATACTTAGAAAGTTGACGAGCTATTCATTTGTAGTACAGAAATATTTTACTTCCATAACAAAAGATGGAAAAGAACACCCCAAATGCGAAAACTGCGGAAAGCTTTATAATTCACTGTATTTGAGGCATATTTACATGAAGTTGAAATGCTGTAATCCATGCTGATTCTGAGCAGTACATCAATGGCATGCGAGGGAGGTATGTCAACACTTCATGAAACAGTGACGGGATTCGAACTTTATGCTAAGTAAGGAAATCCATTAAACTGCTTCTGTATTGTGTGTGAATTCTCCGTCTGACAGTATGTGTAAGGAAGGACACTTGTATGTTATGCAATAATATTCTGTTGTGCATCCACGTATTGTTTTTTGTCTGAATACTCAGATGTTGCTTCCCAAACTCATGATTTTCTGCAGGGATGTCCATTTTCTTCTTATGGAACTAAAACATTTATGCACTAAATTTGACTCGCTTTACAGCTTTCGATCGATATTTTGCTTACCTGTAATAGGAGCCAAATTGGGCACCCTACACCCAATGAGAGACCCATGGTTTTTTATATAACACAAGAGTAACATATTGACCTGAAGAAGGACAGGAAATAATGACCTTTTCTTGAGGAAGGACATTTCTTGTAACCCTGTATAGCCAAATAACGGAAATTTAAAAAATGATATTTTTTTAATATTTTTCTTCTCGTTAAAATTAAATGGTGTTACAATTTTACATTTACATCAGCTTCAATAGCTAAGTGTAACTCTTGCCTATATATCTCACACAATTTTATTTTAAAAATACACTGCAGCCTTCCTGGCTGCTGGAAAAATGATAACATGTAGTTTGTATTAGTATCTTAAGATCTAATACAAACTACATGTTAAAACATTTTTGTAAGCAGCCGTAAAATAATAAAAATTATACGAATTCAAGTATCCTAATAATAACAGATTTTGGAAGCCATATGCTTTATCAACAGAATTCAAACATCATTCGAATTAAATACTTTAAAAACACCAGTGAATGCAATTAGAATGATGAAAACTTACGTAAAATAAAGGACCACAATTAGTTTCAGTGGCAATATTATCTGCGTCATCGGTTATATTCAAATAATAGTCAATATAATGACTAAACAAATAATGAGGCTGGAATTAAAAATATAACATAAAATGAATGAAGCTACCGATTACCTTCATCGAATAAGATTTGAAATAATGTTCAGTAGAGGATGCATATGAAGTAAAGTTTTAAGCTACTGAAGCCGCCGGAACTTCAGATTTATGATGAACAAAATGATCAGAGTTCAAATAAGTATAATGTCTTTCTTAAGCCTTAGTTCTGGAACGTGAAGGGGGGGAGGATTTATAGTGAAGTGGGGGGGGGAGGGGTGAAGGATTATTACTTGTAAAAATATGAAACGATTTCTTTTCAATCTAACCATGTTCGGAAATGCATCATTTAGTTATCATTCGAACGATATTTTGGTGCGCTCGTTGAAAATTACCTTTTTATGGCCGATGTAAGTTAGTTTATACTAAAAAATAAGAGATGAATTTCTACTTTTATATAATCTCAGAAAAACTACGGATTCTGGAATTTATTAAGTGATGAAAATATAAATGTAAATAGTAAAATTAATGTAATACTAGAACATCGTTTTTCAAACCTTTTTGGTCGAGGAACACCATTTAAATTAAATTCGATAGCGAATCCCCAAAATAAAAAAAAAATTAATTGTGGTCCAAAATATTAGAAGATATACCCGTATACTAACCCGTACTGAAATATATGAGTTCCAAATATATTTCCCAAAATAAAACAAAGGACATAACAAATTAAAAATATCAATAATCACCGTAATATTTAAACTGCAAGCCGTAATTGATATAATCAACTCAAGCATGTAATTTCGATAAAATTTATTTTATATACATTTCTTGATTATTTAAATCGGAAAAAGGTTTAATAAAAATCGTCTGCCACATAAACACAACGGATTTGGATATGTTTCTAAGCGACATGATATAATTTGTTTTTCAAATAAAGTTGCGGACAATATATCGTCTGCATAATGCTATATCTATAGAAGGTTTAAATGTGCGTATTTAATTAACATCTAGACAACCCCTGGTCCTAGGATCTCGAAACAGTGTATGTTTTTCTATGACACATTTAAACTTAGAATGAAAAAAATCCTTCGACATCGGCATTAATTGTGTTTATCATTGATAAACACGAAATTATTTAGCAAGGAAGAGGAATGTTTTCATATCTCATAAATCTATCGATCCTTTGATGACACAAAATTAGTTTGCGTTTACGTTATATAAACGCAATGTAATAATTGTTTGCGTTTGCGTTTACGTTATATAAACGCAAACGCAAACAATTCTTCGTCATCTATTAGGTCAAAGGATTTAATATATTTGATATTCACGAATTTTTTGACCCCCCCTCCCCCCTAAAATGCATTGAAAATCGCGTAAATTAACATCACACAACAAAAATTATATTAGTTATAAAATAATAATAATAGAAAACAACTTATATTCCCGAATATAATTGATATTTGCGAAATTCCACTGAAAATTCCGCAACATTTCCGGAAAATATCGATGAAATTCGCTACGTGAGATAATTACAGTTCTAACATAATACGCATTATTTAATTCGACAAAGTTCCGTGATATATTATTTTTTATTATGTTTGGAAATAAAACTTCAATAAAAAACAGTTTTTTTAACACTCGTACCTGAAATTTATTATATTATGATAGAAGCACGATATCTTCAATTTCTGAAATATCGTTCCACGTTTGATATCTTAATATTTTGGGCCATTTAGAAATGGTTGCTCTAATTTAGATATCTTGACATTTTAAACTGTTGTTAAAAGGTAGTTCTAATTTCGACATTTTAATATTTTGAATTGTTTTGAAAATAGCTATAGACTTCAAGTCATCCACAAAAAATGCAATTTTCGCTAAAACCTTTAGGATCCATCGTATTGCAGCAACTGTCCTTTTTCATCGATTTTAAATTGTGCTATAACCATATTATATTCCATTTTACTAATCGAAAAAATAAACTACATTAATAGTGATATGACACTTTATAAAATGTCATTAAAATTTTGCATAACAAAATTCTTTAAGTTTTTGTTTTTATAAAATACAGCGTTTCAAAAAAAATTAATTTAGCTGAATTTGTGATTAATCTCATGATCAATTTATTTACATATTTAATTTAAAAATATTTAAAAATTATGAAAATAGTAGTTATGATACTTTTGTATTATTGTGGGGCTCATTTTTATACATTATAGAGTCAAAGGCAACTAATGTACGTAAGAGTTAATATTAAGCATTAACTTGTATTAACATTCAGAATGTTTTTACAAATTATTAACAGCTTTATTACTAGTTAATGTTTACATTAAAATTAATTGTAATTATCATATATTAATATTGATGTATCTATAAGAATATTAATATTCAGCTCTGCTTGCGTATATAAATATACAATTATTAGTTAATAATTTATATGAATTGATATATATAATACTAACTATTATGGTTTTCAAATACTAATGATTTATTGTATTTTTGTGAGTTCGTCCTTTAAGACCGCTGAGCCTCCCTGAATTTCCTTCAAGCCCCTCTTCAGTTTCGTCTCTGTTTACGGTTCTGGATTGAGGTCCGTTTGTTTGGAGGTTCAAATTACGACTGCGTTACGCTCAAATTGAGTAAGCCGTCAGCCGTATATAGTCAGAAAAACAGACGGATGCTAAAATTTATGTGGGTTCATACCACAGCTATTCATCAAAATTTCAGGAAATTCAGTAGAGTAGTTGTCCGGTGATAATGAGACAGACAGACATACGAATGGATTCTAACTTTTTTATATGGATATTTAAATTATAACAATAATTAAATCCCACATATATTTTATTTATTATATATGATCTAAATCAACTAAAATAATGCGAATTTCGCATACTACGCTAAATATACTTTACACCCACAAAAGGTACAACATTGCAAAAATGAGAACATAGAAATGTCGAAAAAGTGATTATGTCTGTCACTGAACGGTAATTGCTAATCAATAAAAGATTGGGGAAGACATATACAATATGGAAGAAGCTGCAAAAAGTAGAGGAATTTTTTCTTGTTGTGTGTTGCTGTAGAAACTAATATCATAGGTTTAATAGTATAGTGGTTTGATTTTTTTAAAAAGTATTAATCGATATTAGTATTTGTGTGCACTATATATGTATTAACGCTCATATTTTGTCAAGTTATGTGTTGTGTAAGTTTCAAATATTTTATTAATAGAAACTGGCAATAACATATCAATTATGCATAAATATAAAACACACATGCAAAAGGGAAATTACGGATTACGCTGCTTGATTTCTAACTATATTTTTATTTTGCTTATATAATGGCGTCATGAATTAAACGAAGCGGGATAAAATTTTTGACATTGGAAGATACGTTTTTGCATGCTGAGCAAAGAATAATCTCACACTGGACCATGCCCGGCCGTCCAAATAGGTGCTCTTAGTCCCCTGGACGAGTCGGACGGTCTGGGTCTTCTACACTGGACCATGCTTTGCTCAGTATGCCATTCATAACATGACCTATAGTCCATATACATGCAATACTACATTTCTGCCCCAATTATAGTAAATTGAATGAGTAATTTCGAAGGTTTTAAAATACCTCAAAATACTGGTAGAACGTACAAATTGTGATGCCCAGATTTAGAGCAGATATTATTGCAATATATTGAAAAATTATATAGCAGTGTTTTTTTAGTTTTCCTTCAAGCGTCGCGGAATACATACCGACTGCTTTAGAATAGATAGTGCGTCTGTCCGGTAATTTGTGTTACATCATTTTTGAAACGAATTATTCAAATCAAATCAAGTGCAAATAAGTGATTTTAAGGATTAAATTTGGTGCTATGCAATGATTAGAATTGGTGTAAAAATTTGACAAGAAGAGCATTGAATATTATTTTGAAACTCTAACCAAAATCAGAATAATCATTCACAGAAAAAAATATATAAATAGATATATAAAAAAATATATATTATAAAATAAATTGTCTTAGTAATTTTATGTTTCTAAGTGAATAATAACACAATTTTCAATGTTACAATCTGCCCCTATATAAAGAATAGTACGTGTTTCAACTAAATCATAAAATATTATAAATTAAAGAAATAGTATTAGTATTAGAAGCTTATGTGCCCAGATATTAAAATGCCACGCATCATTCTTTAGAAATTACAATGAGTCATTATTTAATATGAGCATTTTCCTGTACGTTATTAGAATGTACTTTATTAGAAGGAAATTTATGTATATTACCCGAATTGTGAATTGCAAATATCATTTTTATTTTTGAGTTACCCAGGCATCTAGTTTCTTCGTTCTTCTCCAATAAAAGCATTTATTTCTCATTTTTTCGTCAAATGCGTGGATTGAAGAGATATAGATTTCGACTGTTTTATGTGTTGAAATTATAATATCGTTATATATTTACAATTTCTCATACTATGTTCTATAGAATAGTGGAAGTATTGTTTTCGATAAAATTTTTAAATTCGAGATTTTAATACCAAGATATGTTTTAGGATCTCCTGAACACTTTTTAAGCATTTCTGGAGTAATGTCCGTCTGTATGTTTGTCTGTCTGTCTATACGTATGTGGTCTAACCCTTGTATACATGAAAGCTACAACACAGATTAATGGATTATCACGAAACATAATTGTGGTGCACCAACCAAAATTAAGAAAATTAAACTTGGAATTTCGATTAATTATTATTAGCATATTTATCTTAACATGGCCGTAAATTGATCATATTCGTGGAACACATTAAATTGTATATGGCGTTGTTTGCAGCTATTAACCCTCCAATTATTTATCTTTCGCGCGAGTTCTGTAAAATATTATTAATTAATATAATACTAAATTTATTGCAGCATTTTAACTTTAACAATAAAACATTTATTAATAACATAACATACTCATTAAATGTATTACGCAATTCTTAATGTTATTTCGGCGGAGGGAGACAATGTGAGACCACTGTTAACATGCCTAAAATGTGTTTAGTCCTGCAATTTTTAATGGGCACATACCTTCACTTTCGGCTTTGACCATAGACCACAATTAATGCATCAGCAAATCGTACTGGCCGTAACTCTGCGTGTTTGGCTCCATCTCGGACTTCTGATTGCACTGCAAATTTATCTAGCCATCGAAGTCGTCCTTTGCATCTCTTGACACACTCGTAGTCGACACATCTTTTCAAGTTTCGTACTCCTTAATATCGAGCTATTTATCTGTTACGACTGTATTAACCAAGTGTCATCGTTCTTCTCGTCTCTTTCTCTTAGGTTGTGGCTCTTTTTGCCGCAGTACTGTTACTCCCCCTTTGCTCTCATTTGCGGCCTCCAGGGTTACTCTACAAACTCCTTCTCAATTGATCAAACTTTTTAACCAATGTCGTTACATCACATTTTCTTAAGAGTTCGACCCCCTCTGTCTCGACGCCCCTAAATTTATGATTTTACCTGACCTTTGGGTTCACGTGTCGTAAACGCTGGCGTCATTGAGACTGAGGGTATTGTTTGACGTTTCAGACACAATAAATTACTGGCATAACGTTCTTCCACAACACAAGTGAGAGATCTATTTCTGGTCGCACAATAATCATACATAAAAGCGGTTATTTCTGGCTCAAAGATCACGATACTTAACTGTGGTGCAGTAAAAGAAAAAGTACTTAAACTTTGGTTTCTAGATTATTAATTATTTTTAACAAATATTAACATGGCCGTAAATTGATCGTATTCGTGGTACTCATTAAATTATTCATTATATTGTTTTGCCGCTGATAACCCTTGAATTATTCTCTTTAGCGTGAGTTCTGTAAAAGAATATTAATTAATATAATACTGAATTGATTGCACCATTTTAAATTTAACAATAAATCATTTATTAACAACATAAAATACTTATTGAATTCATTGCACAATTATTCATATTATTTCGACGGAGAGAGACAATGTGAGGCCATTATTAAAATACCTAAAATGTATTTAAGACCTAGTACCATGTTTAATATCGAACATTTCTGGAATAATTATATTTCCGTTCTATATCATTCTAAAGTCCTCATAACTAGTCGTTCCCTGTAGGTATCATCGTTCTATATATCCGTATATAACCGTTCTTATCGTCGTTCTTTCTTATCGTTCTTAAGTCAGTCTATCACTATATCTTTCTAAGTGTCGTGCTTTTTAATGTCGTGCTAAAAGTCAGTATATCTCATCGTTCTTTTTCTAAATATATTTTCACTGGTCGTTCTTGTGTCATAGTTTGCGGATCTTTTTGCCTCACGACTGACACTCCTCCTTTGCTCTTATTGGCAGCCTTCACAGCAATGTTACAAGCATATTCTCCATTGGTCAGCCTTTTTATCCAATGCCGTTCTTTACATTTCTTAAGAGTCCTTCGACCCCTTCTTGTCTTGACACCCCTAAATTTATGATTTGAGCTGACCTTTGCGTCAGCGTGTCGTAAACACTGGAGTCATTGAGACTGAAGGTATTGCCTGACATTTCAGACGCAATAAATAATGTGCATAAAACTGTCTCTCATTAAACTGGTGTGAGAACTATTCCTGGTCTCACATTAAAAGTTAACAGTTTCAATCAATGTAGTGAAAAATAGCCACGATAAAATTTATTTGTTCGTGGCGACCTTAGTCACCTCCGTATGTGTGTGGGGTGTGTGAACAAATTACCCAGTCCTCACATTGATACCATTTTCAAGTATGATATTAATCGAAATATTTTTCAAGTCTTTTAAAAGGAAGGGTAACACATTATAATTGTATTAATTTGGACCAACGATATAATTTGGACCAACATTTATCTTGTAAAATTTAAAAAAAAACCACATGCTACTTAAAATAGATTATTTTATGAGAAAGTCGAGTTGAGCCACATTCTGGTTAATTTAAATGGAATATGAGACATATATTAAGTATTTGTTTAATCTCTGTCCTTCATCCATGTTTTGACTGTCGCTGTGACTCTTCCACTATTTTTTTCTGAATGCAATTCCATTTAATTCCTTGTAAATCTTATTTGCAGGTACACATTGTATATTCCTGATGTGGCGGCATTTTATAATATATATATATATATATATATATATATATATATAAAAATTCCCAAAAAGGACGAAAAATTTATTTTCGAAACGGTAGGCGTTTCTTCTTAAACTTATTTATGAAATGTACAATAATAAGAATTTAGCGACTGGCAACTTCGGGGTATCTACCACGATTGCTCGGTCGTCAGATGAAAGGGGCGTAGGACGACCGTCATCCAGTTACCCTCTTGTGAATTCTATTAAAAATTACTTCAATGTTATTCATCCAGGAGTTGACGTACCTAAAAATAACGTGGTTGCTTTGAGTGTGCCTGTTTCTAATGTTTTGCAGTATGATTCCAATATGGAATGTCCGAGCTCTACGTATCGCACTTATTATAAAAACTTTGGAAAATTTAAATACAGTAAATGTAGTTCAACAAAATGTATGTTGTGTCCTAAAGCAAACATGACACAGATTTCCAATGTTGGAAAATATAAGAGATTCTGTAAAACATATAATTGCGTGTACTCTATCACATGCGATGTATGTGGAAAAGAGTATATAGGGCAAACTAAGAACTGCCTTAATATCAGAACTAATCTGCACCGTAGCATGATATATAAATGTATTAAAAATTCGGATAGTGAGGTGTCTTTGGAAATAAGACACTTTGCTTATCACGGAGTTGAAGCAATGAGGGTTACTATTTTGGATATTGTGGTGGATACAAATTTAAGATTGTGGTGGGAAAATACACATATAGCACAACGTAGATCGGTTTATCCGTATGGTCTCAATACTGTTATGTACGGTAATAATTATAACAGGGATTATTACTCAAGCGTAAGGTCGGACAGTATGGTAAAGCGAGGCATGGAAAGGTCCAGTCGTAAACAACGAGGAGGATGCAAGGGAAAAATGTGTTTAAAAAAAACAGTAGATAAAATAGATAGGGTTTTGCGAGATATAGATGTTGGAAAAGATGTTCCCGAGAAATGGCTAAAGAATATGGCTTACGGAATTAGATTGAAGTTTGTTAACAGAGTTTGGTGTCATTACAGAAAAATATATGTAGAATGTACTGAAAGCGATCGGTCCAGATCCTTGTGTATAATGTTGGATTACATCAAATTTAGAGCCAGGATACATGGAATAGTTTTAGAGGATATTAAAATCAAAAAACATATTGACGAATATCTTATATTGAAATATATTAATAAACGATACGATCATATTCCTTTTAATAGAATATTAGGACTAATGGCTCATACTTTACCAGTTAGGGACCTGAGGTTAAAAGTGGCTTTCAAATATGATAAACCATTGGGGAGAAGGTTTTTTAATTATAATTTTATTGGTGGGAATTTACATACAGTGAGTTGTGTAAGTTGCAAATGTAATACATCGATGTACAGAGACGTACATCATGGTCATATTGTAACAGGAGATCTGGGTATAATAAAATCGAATATTAAAAAATACTTTGAATTGGGTACTAAATACCGATTTAAGAGTAACGTATCCATTAAACGAGCAATGGTAACACACATTATATTCAAAAAGCGGCAGTGAAATTCAGTTTGCCAACTGAGACATTTGAAGAATGGAAGGCCTTGGTGATAAATGAGTGCATTTCATGGTATCGCAGGAACGTACGGTGTAATACAAAAGGGGGTGAGCTTAAATATAATAAAAAAGAGCTGGATGAACTACAAAATATGTATGTAATTACGTACGTAGACAAGGTAACGTCGAATTTTGCAATGACATGTAAATGGTACTATGTTAGTTTATTAAGACAAGCATACGAAGATCATAGTATGTACTCCTTGTTGAATCAAACTCAGTTGGATATCAGTAACCGGATAAAAGCTTTGTACAAAAAATCTGACATATGTGTGGGAAATATTAGATATCCCTATTTAACGTTAATACCTAAGCTACATAAAAATCCAGTTAAATTCCGACCAGTAACCATCGGTTTTAAAACTTATTTAACAAGGGCCAATAAATTATTATTGGAACATTTAAAATTGGTATTACGGAAACTATATGACCAGGGTAGCTATTTTATAAAAAACAGCCTCGAAGTAGTTAAGAAACTGAAAGAATTGCCAAACATCGGTATATACAGGAGTTATGACTTTGCTGACCTTTTCAATAATATAGATATTAAAGATCTATATGGCATCCTAATAGAATCATACCATAGATGTGATTTGCAGCTATATATAGCAATTGGAAAGTACAAGGCTTTGGTGGAGTTGGTTTTATTCGAGACAGTTTTATACAATGGAGAAAACTTTTATAAACAAATTAAGGGTATCCCAATGGGGGGTAACTGTTCGTCAATTATGGCAGATATTTACCTAGATAGATATGAAAGGGGAACACATCTTTTAAATGAGATGTTATTCCTACGTTACGTGGATGATATCCTATGCGGATTTGAGGATAGTGGTTATACAATGAAGTTTGACTTTTATCCTCTATGTTTAACTTTAATAGAAACACCACGCAATGAGGATGAAAGTCTGGATTTTTTAGATCTCACTATAATGAAGCCTGCCACTATACAAAGTTATCGTATTTACGATAAACGTAACACTTTTAATTTTGATATCAAATATTTGACGTCATGGACAACTAGTCTACACCGTAACATATTCAGAAATCTGATAGTAAATCAACTGAAACGTCACAAGTTGTTGAATTTTACTGCCAACGATAGATACAAGTGTGATTGCCGTTTCCTGGGGGAGGCTATCAAGGAGGGTTATCCTCACGCTTTTCTGATAAGATTGGTTTCCAATTATAATGGTTTAACTGTAGCCGTAACCAGGAAGAGATATTTTGGAATGATAACAACAAAAGACTTTTCGGATATCGCCTAATGGCGGGAATTGAAATACGCAGAGGGTGAAGTGTTTATTATGCGAAATTGAGGATCATAAATCAGATAGCTCAATATGGCTATACACCGGTATTTTATAGCTGGGGCTATTTTGTGTGGATACATTATAGGCGTTATCCAGATTGCAAGTTCGTGATTATAAAGGTTTTTCTGAAATATCGGACGAACTTTTAAATATTTACTTTAGTAATATGTGAAAGTGGTATAAAGTCAACAAGTTATGTGTTGTTCCACGGGAAGGTGTATTGCGTAGAGTTTGGACTATGGCGTATTTATGTGTCTATATATTTATAAGGTTATTATAATGTTTAAAAGTCTTGTATCCAAATATTTAAAAATAACTCTCTGTCTGGAATGTCTTTGGACTTGAATATATCGATTTTTGAGCATTAAACTATCACAAGTGCAGTAAATTCAAACATTAGGATTTTTATGGTGATAAAGAAGCCAATAGGTTTTGGTATCCAGAAAAGGATTTTCATAATAATAACATGGATTTTAATAGTCTTGAATATACAGTTTTTACAGTAATAATTGACCATGAGTTAAATGATTTCAAACATTAGTATATATATGGCGATGGAGTAGCCAATAGGTCTTGAGTCCATATTTAAAAATACAGACACTCAGATTGTATTTCAAACATTAGTTTTGATCCTCTCAGACTGGGATTTTAATAGTCTTGAATATTTTGTATTTTAAATTAATTGTTATATTTTTACAACATGATTCATGGATAGTTTTAGCGTGGAAAAGTAAACTTTTAGCTTTTTACATGTTATTGAAATTGTATGTGTGTAATTTTTACGGAAGTATAAAGGGTCATGAAGGAAATCGTGTAGGGAGTATCGGTTACCGGGAGCGTTTGCCATGGCGGAAAAAGCTTTAACCGGAGTGCTGGGGGTCGCAACTCCCCCCGGCCGGTACTTCTGTCACACATCTAGAATCTGAACGAGTACATTGCTACTTGTCCTTTTTGGGAATTTTTATAGGAATACACATGTAAATATTGCAGCATAGCGCTTTACAAGTTGTATTATAAATTATTTTTTGCATTTAGCTTTTTAATCTGTTCACTAAAATTGAATATAAATTTTTCAAGTTTTATAATGTATATATATATATATATATAGTTTCCTTTTTTCAAACTTTCTATCTGTCGTTAAATTAAGTTAGGAATTACGACTATTTTTGCTTGCTGGCATATTCTTAAGGAAGTAAAATAACGTTTAAGTAAAAAAGAATGAGACTCATTCACTTCAATTTAGTACCAATTGAAATAGAATCTACTCGAATCGAAATTACGCTTTGGGGCACACTCCTGTTTTATTCGCATTTAAAGAATATATTTCTATTTTCCCTATAAAAATGTAGTATTTTTCATGCATACTATTAAACTATATAATTTGAAAGCATGTTGTTACGCCTATCATAGGGTTGATAACATCATTAAATAATAGAAAGGTATGCCTCCTATATTTGAAAAATAATTTGATATTTGTTGAATATTGTGTTCTTACAAACACCCAAGCAATCTAAATATATTGAACTTACACAAATTTCTTGAAAAAACAACCATATGACAGTTAGGTGACTACAATTGTTTAAAGGTAGTTATAGGGTCTCTTCTTCGGGACAAATCAGCACAGTTGGATCAGTAGGCACTCTGGACGAAAGCTGAGCGAATTTCTCGAACTGTTAAGGGTGGTTACTGTTACAAATATGCTATTTTGGATGATGAAAGGGCTTATAACGCCCCCGAAACAATTATAGTCATGTAACTGATATGTGTCTAATTTTTACGAGTGAGTTGTGTACTAAGTTCTTGTCTTACAGGAACTTAGTACAGGAGGTATTGTCTTACAGTTCTTGTCTGTTTTAGTGTTTGTCTAGGATGAATTTTTTGAACGGACGTCAACAAATCCTCGACATACTCGGTGATGTATTCTATTAAATGACTAGTTATATCAATAAGTTAAATAGACTTTGTGCAAAGGATAAGAAAAACTTGAGTAATGCATTTATTAAAAATACATATATGATCAACACGTATATAAGCAATGCACGTATATGAACTCTATATATGCATCATTGTGTTATTTTTGCTTATATACTTCACTCAACTTTTCCTTAGTAGTTAAAAGCCTTTCAATGAAAAAATAAAGCACACATTTAACAGTTTTTACGAAAAGTATAAAAAGTACGCTCAAATTCATTATCTTTAAAAGTAAAAGTAAACATGAAAGGTCAATATAGAATATAATAAAAAGGGAATGCGATGGAGATGACACCATTTTATACAAGATAATAGATTATTTTCTAAACTCTGAAAAACTTGATTTTATATCATGCACGTGTCTGAGATTGAACATTGTTATGAAATTTGAAGAATAGCCAATTCAAGGGTATTCATCGGACGGGAAGCTGAATATTTGTTTTCGAAAAATTAACTGATTTTAAAATTGCTTTGAAAATAAATACCCTCCAAAAGACCATATTTTGGGAACTTATTTCTCCAGATTCAGAGGTAATTTTAAAAATGGATTTCAGGTTTCGATCTAGCCTAGTCGAATTAGTAAATGAGTTTTATCAGCCTCTAGGCTTGCAAGCAGTAAGCTGATATACTGGCTATTCGAGTTTAGAGCGACAATAACCTAGTGGCCGTAATTTACCCATTTAGTATATATATATATATATATATACAGAGTGATTAAAAAAAGATGGGACAGACTTTACGAGGCGGTAGTACACACCAAACCTCATGGTGAAACCGATGAGGTGAGTCGAAAACACAAAAATGACTTAGAAGTTATAAAATACGATTTAATAAACAATAATTACAGTAATGGCTCAAAACAGCGACCGCAGACCTGAGTGCACGTCTCACAACGGCAATGGAAGAATTGGCAATCTCTCTCGAACAAACCAGATATGTCGCTTACTTCAGCAGCAGCAGCCGAAATTCTGGCGGCGAGTTCCTTTTCAGATTCAATGAGTTTCCTTTTATTACACAGGTGAAATTTGCATGCATGGTTTTCTTCTTTAAACAGAGAATAAGAACCAGAAAGATGCTTTTAAGTCTGCGGAGCGAACGCTTCCCATCGAGTAAACGCCCTGTAATGTCTCAACGTTTCATTTCCGGCCAGGTAAACTATGATGAAAAATGCTTGATTTGGTGTGTGCTACCACTTCGTAAAGTTTAGCCCATCTTGTTTTAATCATCTTGTATATAGTTCCTAAAAATATTTTTATACACCCCCAATAACTTCTGCTTCAAAATTAAACGAGGTGCATACGTTAGATATATCTAAAAATTATTATGTCTGTCTATTGCAAGAGATTTCAGGGTCCCAAGCCGATAATTTAACAATTATGATAACGACATAGACAACAAAACGAAATATACGATAGAAGATAATAACAAAGCTTATAGATAATATTATTTAATTCCTTGGAATTGATACAAAGAAAGAACGAAAAGAGTATAGGGAAGACAATGAATTCATGTCAAAAGGTTTTATCATCAGCAGGACTTCTAACATAGTGATACTGGCAATACTCATTTGCACACTTAAAATGCTATTTATGGAAGTTAAATGTGCATTGCTTTGATGAAGATCATTATAAACAGGCGGAATACTAGATTCATGTATGTGTTGTTTATTACAGTGTTACGGGAAATGAAAGCAATTCGTCAATAACCATAAATTGGCAAATACATGTTATCTGTAACAGTTTTATTATCGATTCCTTCTAATTAGGAAATATTCAAAACGTCGCAATTGACCGCTTTTGCCTGTGTGATTTGGCTTTTGAGACTGTTATACTATTTATTTTTCGGTTTTGTTTTAATTATACTCTAGAAGCGATGCAATGGTTTCGTGATCTCTTCAAGCTCCCTTTACAATCACGCGAATCACTTCACGATCACACGAATCACTGTACAATAGTACGTATCACTGCACGATCACACGAATCACAGCACGATCACAGGAATCACTGCACGATCATAGGAAACGCTTCATGATCACGAGAATCGCATCACGATCACAAGAACAATTCACGATGAAGTTTTCGTATCCTCACAGTCATTTGACTATAGATAGGCCTAGCTTGTACATTCGTAAATTATACCTAAAATTATTGGGAGGGGGACTTATTTAGGAGCAGATTTTGTAACCCCCGTATGGTTACATGAATTGAGCTATTAAATTTAGTTATACATTAATTTTAAATATAATAATTTATTTAAAAACTGCTTCTAAAAACAAGATCTCAATTAGTTTTTTCAACACTCATTTTTTCACTTTTTTTTAGATGGCGGCTTTACCCTAATTTATGTAAAAAAATATACTTAATTTATACATCAATACCTTAAGAAACAAAAATAACTTTAGCATAAAATTACTTTTCTGAAACTGGCTACGGCTAATTTATTCTCAGGCGAACATGACATCTAAGTTATTACCATTAACGAATAATTTTTCTGAAGGTCTCAATTTTTTTAGATAAAATCTCAAATGTTTTAACGTTACTGTCTTGATCGAAAAAAAAGTTATTTCAAATTTGAATGGGGTAATATTATACTATTTTTTACACATTGCTTTATTGTCATTTTGATAAAATTATCATTTTAGAAGTGTTTTGTAACTAGATTATAAAATTGAATTTTAATGCTATATTAATTTCTGTTAGAATATTTGTTATTCAGAATTTATATTTTGAATAAACGATGTTCTAAATTATGATGCTCTAAATGAAGTGGCCAACCCATTTTGTTTAAATATTTGCAATGCATTTATTTGTATTTCTATGCCAAATTGAGCAGTTCAGTTGGTAGGAATCTTAACTATAAATTACATACTCGTTTGTTAGAATCCTATCACAGAAAAAGTATGCTGCATGATATTGTATATTTATTGGGAGTTTATATCTGTACGTGATAAATGCATTAATATGATGGACATTGGTAAGTCTTATTGTTGTTAATAATGAGTTTAAGAATAATTTCTCTAAATTAAAAGGATAAAAGTACCACACAGAATATTTATAGCAAGAGCAAGTCATATTTCAATCAACGGTATTCAATTTATCAGTAATAGGATTTTTTTGTAAATACTTATAGTAATCACGACAAATAAAAAAGATGATATAAGCAAACTTGAATTCGGAATAGATTGTAAAAATCTGATGTGGTCAGTACGTGACTTTTCTTATATAATGAAATGAATTTACTACTTTTACAGTAAAAAAAATATATTATTTTTAGAGTTGATATTTATATTCTTTCCAAAATATTGAATTTTTGCCAATGAGTCGTCATTTTCATTGATTTAGTGCCATTTTTATCCATTTGACGAGTTTTCCGTTAATTTAGCAACGTTTGAAAAAGTCGTCAAGTTGGCGACATTCCACCAAATTTGTCGCCCAAATTTCGCCAAGCGTTATGGTCGGGGAAATAAGTTATTCTTACAGCAGATAAATGACTATTGACGTTCAAATACAAAAGTATTACTCAAAATATCGTTTTCCATGAATGGAACGATCTAGATGCACGAGAATGATGTCACCAAATTTACTGCATGGCATTACATAGGAAAAGTGAAAATGTTTCACAATAGGAATTTTTATTTTTATTTTATATGACTTTTTGATAATTTTTTTGAAAAATGTGCAGTATCTTCAGAATGGTTCATTTTGGGGTTCTAAAAATTATGTCAATCCTTTTCTAATGAAAAATTAAATAAGAAATGTCTATTGGCGTAAGTTTATTAGAGGTTTTAATATTTTGACGATTTTTTAAAAATTCCATTCAAAAATTTAGGGGGGTTCTGAACATTCGATTGCGTATAAAAACAATAGGCTTCTAGTGTTTAAAGGTTGTAATTTTTGTACCAAATTTCGTTCGAATCGGTCCATTCGTTCGTCAGTTATAGTCTCCACAGACTCACTGAAACACACAGAGACATCACTTAAAAAATGTTCGATTTTTGATCAGGGTTGCTTGAAACTTGATCTACCGTCGAAAACTCGAATTCAAATTTTCGAACCCGTCACAATACTTTCCTTACACATTATTGTATATAAGGAAAGTAAAAATAGTTGGAATTATATAATTTCAAAAAATTTCTATAATACTTATGAAACAAATGCATATTTATTTAAAACTAGTTTGTTCCCGGCAGAAACTCATCAATATCCGATGATAAGAAATGAGAACATCTACCTAATCATTTTGGATACAATTTTCGGGTATATTCTTAAATACTGATCAGGATTCCACATTTTAGGAAAGGGATTGCTTTGATATCAGTCGAAAATCAAATCAGAATCATAAATTGAGTTTACGCCAGCTTCATTTCTCACATTCTCGCAGGACTCAGAAAGATAATTTTTCTTCATTTCAGAGATGAGGAAATAAAATTTAAGCGTTCCATATTTGTATAAATGTAATCTTTGAGGGAGTCAAATTTAATATCTGATTGAGGGAATAATAGGCATAAGGGAATAATAGGATTGAGGGCAACAAATATGTCGTTGTTTGTAACAACTGACTCCTAGAATTATTGTTTTCCATATTTCATTTTACATAATATACTAATATTTTTCTTATATATATATATATATATATGTGTGTGTTTATATATTTATATATTTATATATTTATATATATATATATATATATATATATATATATATATATATATATATATATATATATATATATATATATATATATATATATATATATATATGTATATATATATATATATATATATATATATATATATATATGTATATGTATATATATATATATATATATATATATATATATATATATATATGTATATATATATATATATATATATATATATATATATATATATATATATATATATATATATATATATATATATATATATATATATATATATATATATATATATATATATATATATATATATATATATATATATATATGCGTGTGTGTATGTTCTAAAAATGTAGTTATATTCTCAAAAGTGTATGACATTATAAGACATAAATATGCATTTTTGATAGAAATAGGGACTAGAAGTAGCAAAAAATCTGAATGTCAGAAGATATTAAAGTCGATTTTTACAAAAAAATGCCTTATATATAAAAATGTCTTATAATATGCTCGCCGGATCAATTTGTTCAAATGTTTAATATCTCGGAATCTAATGCAACGATTGAAACCATGTTTATACAACTGCACTTTATGAATTTAAACTAATAGTAAAAACGTAACGTCCCGTTTTGTGAAAAAACAAATTGCATTCTTATGTGGAGTATGTAAACTTGGATATTTCCGTATTTAAAGAAATTAAAATACTTTACCGATTTGCGATAAATTAAATATTATGCGTCGATATTTTGTTATGAGTCCATTTAAAAACCATGATAGATTTAATGCAATATCAATGTGTTATGCACAAACTGCACATGCACATTTTTATTAAATGCAACTTTCTATATCATTTGAATCAATTTTTTTATAATAAGATCAATTAATTTGAGAAATCGTAAAATAAATTTTGCTTTCTTATCACATCACTGCATTTTATCATACTTCTCAAAATCATTAAACAAAATGCAAATTTTTGTCATATATCAACGTATTCATAATATTGCTTTCGCCATGTTTACACCTACACAAGAAAATGAATACTACTTGCATATAGTTACATAGTCAATACAGATGTCAAAAGACGAAAACTATCGTATAAAATTCATGGTTTGAAAATAATTTTAGATATACTGCTTAATATCCAGGTAATTCTAATTCATCTTTAATAAACTTAAACTGATAAAATCGTTATTGACTTCTAGTAATTAAATTATGTTAACAAAAATTTATATTACAGAATGTACAAGTTTATAATAAATAAATATTGAATACAAGAAAATAAATACGTATTTCTTTAAATCTGCTGTATTTGCATATCGTCTATGTTAACTATAAATAATTTGTTTTCTATTTCTTAGTATTAAAATGATATTCGTTATAGTTATAAAAATAAAATTAAATAAGTATGATGAAAAAGTATGCAATGGTTCACATACAGATACATTTAAAGTTCTTTAAATCGAAACCAAATGTCAAAACTTAAAAATACAATTATGTTTTTTTTTTAGGAAAGGAAAATGCGTGATTCCTATATATCCTTAGAGAAAATGAAAATCGAAGATTTCGAAACGCAATTTTATATTTTAATTTGATTTCCGTAACCAAAAACGAAATATTTCGCCCAAAATTGGAAATATGACGAATTTTTAAATATAAGGAATGTCCGCCCAAAGCATAAGTCCTATGTAACACAGTCAATGAAATTTTGTAAATTTAATTTAACACAGGATACATGTTTTTTTTAAAGATTTCTCTGAGCAACATATGTAGTTAATGTTGTACTTTAAATTGCTTATAATATTTCCAGATACTTTCTATATTCAAAAGCAGCTCAAAGTTATCCCATGAAAATAAATAGATATAATATATTAAATTTCGGTTAAAAAATTTGTAACTTGACTAATCTGGACGGAACAACTACTTTTAAACAGTAAATAAATTTTTAAATTATTATAGACCAACTTAGATGGAAACAAAAACTTTTAAACGACTTCTAAATTTTAAAGCAATTTTAATGCATTTTACATACTTTTAAAAGGATTAATATATTGAAATAAATTAAAGGACTTTTAAACTGTTTTAATGCCAAAAATTCGGGGTTTGTTTCAAACTTAATGCTGACGTCTTCATTGGCCATGTCACAGATTTTCTTGAAGGTAAAAATATTCACTCAAGCATTTGAGCCATTTTAAATAGTGCTAATTAAATATATGTATATTATATATTTAAAACCTGCATATATAATTTTTTTTCTTAGTAGAATGTTTAATATTACCTCATATCTGATAATTTATTCAGATTAAATGTAAATCATATACTACTTGCATAGCATTATATTTATTTGTAATTATTTAATTGTAACAATTCAAATTTCAATAGAGAAAAAAGTTAAAAAATATTTAGCTTCCAGCAAGTGATGCTAAATAACGTCGTATTGAATTACCATACAAAATAGAACAGAAAATATATATATGAAATAATATAAATAAATTAATATCTATTTCTCATTCAGTTGTAATATACAAATTGAGTTTTTCGTTTAGAGGAAAATGATAGTCTTAAATAAAAATTGATTCTTTATTTCGTTATAATTGGCTTTCAATTTAACATGCTTATTCAATTGCTTCTAATATTTCATATTTAAGCTTTTTAAATAAATGTTTTCATTATTTTATAGTGTGAATGGGTACACTGTAAATAATAACAAGAAATTAAGGAAAATACTTAATATTGTGGCAAATTGTGTTATATACTATTTTTGATGCTACTATTAAGCAGTTGCATATTATTTTGCATACTTTTTGCTTTCTATTTTACATACTTCGTATTTTTCGAAAAAATTGGAACTGATATCTTCGAAACCACAAATAAAAAAACTGTAGTGAACTTCCTATACCCTCAGAAATTTATTTTTAGCTAAATATAAGTCATCATCTTATTTCTATTTATAGTCAATCTTGATAAATATGCGTTTCAAGAAACTCTGAGTACCAAAAGTAAGAAATAATGGAGGGAAAATATTCTGTCAACCACAATATCTATTCCGAAATTTAATTAATATAAGTGATCATCTAAACTATATCTATGGTCAATCTTGAAATTGGTGTTTAAAACGATCTGAACTGGAGGAGGTGTAAATTCTTAGCGACAAACACCACTTCCTTTCACAGTAACCTGCAATTTTTTGCAAAATGGCTAAAGAAAACCAGCAGAATGTATAATACGGAACGTGATATGCTTAATTATATCGATTAAATAAAAGCAATGGCTGTTTCGTGCGAAATTGTTAACGGCAAAAGACCGTGTTTCTTATTTGCGTAAATTTTAACGGAGTAAATTTTAATGAATAGGATAAGCCCTGTTTCTACAAGATCTACCTCTTTTTAATTTTTTGGTAATTTTTCTTAGCTGGCGAAGATTCAAAATGCAATGAATCATCAGATGAAAAAAATGTTTTAAAACTGTATATATATTTGAATATATTTTCAAAAATATTTGCATTATTTTGTGGAACAAAAATCAATTCAGTGGATTACGAAAGCATCGAAAAAATTAAATTTTAACCTGTTGAGGAAGTCGTATGCTGCTCACATCAGATTAGGTTTTTCTAATCTAGAATATGTATTTAACACAATTTTTCCTTCTTTAAAGTAATTCCATCTTGAATGGAATTCTGATTACAAAATCTAAAACTTTGAGAACTTCAATTTGGAAACATAGTTACTGGCTTTAGAATGCAAATCCTGGTATTTGAGAATAAGATTGGTATAAATCGTTGAAAGGAAATGGGGATAATGCAGATATTCTCATCTATTAAAATAGCGAAAGTTTCTTTATTGTCCTTTAAATAACCACTAGATTTAAGTTCGATAAGTGTAATCATTCATTTGCATAGTTTCACATTCAAATCATCTCACTTCTTAGTTTTTGTAGCTGCATTTCTTTAATTTTGCGCATGTACACTGCTTACTATATTGTGTTACATGGAAAGATCTTCCTCAAGCTAATAGCTCACGAACTATGGCAGCTAGCTATATATTGCTTGTGCCGTTTTACAGGAAACCCACTATGGCCCATACAGTGAGACCAGAAGTGGTGAATAACCCCTGATTTGAGAGGATTAGGGGTCACGTCTACCTTTTTTGCAGAGAGAGACAATATATACTTAGAAAATTGACGAGCGAGTCAGATGTAGTACAGAAACGATTTATGGGCCAACGGCCGTACCGTGCTGAAAACACCGGTTCTCGTTAGATCACCGAAGTCAAGCAGCATCCGGCGCGGTTAGTACTTGGTGGGTGACCACCTCGGAACACCGCGTGCTGTTGGCCATCTCGGGTGCGGTATCCCCGTGGTTTGCGCGCTAGATTTGCACGCTACCGCAAATGCCGCAGTGTTCATGCGGAGTACGATCACGTTAAACATGTGGGTCCGTAAGTCCTTCCGAGAGGTTGGTGGTAGGGGAAGGAGGGTACGGTCCCTGTGGATGCCTCCCCCACAGGGTTCCGGTCTAAATTGGGTGGCACTTCCCGGCCGTCCATACAGTTACCTTACACCTTTCTGGTAGGTCGGACGGTCTGGGTCTCAACAACAACAACAGAAACGATTTAGGTCCATAACAAAAGTTGGAAAATAACACTCCAAATGCGAAAGCAGCAGAAAGCTATATAACTCACTGTATCTGAGGCATATTTACATAAAGTTGAAATGCTGCAATTTATGCTGATTCTGAGCAGTACATCAATGGCATGCGGTAGAGTTATGTCAACACTTCGTGAATACAGTGACGGGAATCGAACGCTTTGCTAATTAAGGAAGACCATAACATTTGCTAACAGGTCTCCTATTGGATGACTGCTTCTGCATTGTATGCGAATTCCCCTTCTGACAATATATGTAAGAAAGGATAATTGTATGTTAGGCAGTAATATTCTGTTATGCATTCACATATTGTTTTTTTGTCTGAATACTAAGTTGTTGCTTCATTTCATTTTCTGGAGGGATGTTATTCGGTCGATTTTCTTCTTTTGTTATGGAACTAAAACATTTATGTACTAAATTTGACTCGCTTTACAGCTTTAAATTAGCAATTTCCATATCTGCAACATGGGCACACTATCACCAATGAGAGACACGAGGTTTTTTATATAATAGCACAAGAGTGACATATTGGTCTGAGGAAGAACGTGAGATGGTGGCCTTTCCTTCAGGAGGGAAATTTCTTGTAACCCTGTATAGGCGAATAACCGAAACTTTAGAAAATACATTTGTTTAATAAATTTATCTTCGTTAAATTTAAATGGTGGTACGATTTTACATTTACATCAACTGCAATAGCTAAGTGTAACTCCTGCCCAGATATCTCACACAATTGTATGTATAAAATACAAGGCAAATGTAACCTACCTGGGTGCTAGAAAAATGACAATATGTAGTTCGTATTAGTATTTTAAGATCTAAAGTTATAAAATTTTTGTAAGCAGCTGTAAAAAGAATAAAGATTTTATGAAAATTGTATGTTTAAAAATACTAGTTAATGATAGTAAATTACATTACGAAGGAATACAAAACAAAAGTGGAATGTAACAAGTGGCAGGGAAATTATAAACTAGCATCAACTAAATTTAAATACATTTCCAATAAAACTACTTTACAAACCAGTGAATTTGACAAGAATTAAAAATAATATAATAAAGAAAATAACGAAAAGCAACAAATTTTGGAAGCCATATGCTTTATCAACAGAATTCAAACATCATTCGAAATAAATACTGTTAAAACACCAGTGAATGCAATTAGAATGATGAAAACTTACGTAAAATAAAGGAACACAATTAGTTTCAATGGCTATTTTAGCTGCGTCATCGGTTATATTTAAATAATACTCAATATAATGACTAAACAAATAATGAGGCTGGAATTAAGAATATGACATAAAATGAATAAAGCAACCGATTACATTCATCGAAAAAGATTTAAAATAATGTTTAGTAGAGGATGCATATGAAGTGAATTTTTAAGCAACTGAAGCCGTCGGAACTTCAGCAGATTTATGAAGAATAAAATGATCAGAGTTCTAATAAATAATATGTCCTTCTTAAACATTAGTTCAGGTGTAGTGCAGGTGGAGTAAATGATTATTGCCTGTAAAAAAATGAAACGATTTTTTTTCAAACCAGCCATGTTCTGATATGCATCATTTAGTTATCATTCTAAAGATACTTAGATGCGCTCGTCGAAAATTCACTTTGTCTGGCCGATGTCAGTTTATACTGAAAAATAAGAGATGAATAACTACTTTTATATAAGCTCAGAAAAATCGATGGAATCTCTGGAACTTATTAAGTGATGAAAATATAAATGTAAATAGTAAAATTAATGTAATACTAGAACATCGTTTTTCAAACCTTTTTGGTCGAGGAATACCATTGGAATTAAATTAGATAGCGGGACCTCAAAATAAGAAAAATTTAATTGTGGTCCAAAATATTAGAAGATATACCCGTATGCTAGTAGAATACTACCCGTACTAAAATATATGAGTTTCAAATGACATAATAAATTAAAAATATCAATAATCCCAGTAATATTTAAACTGCAAGCTCTAATTGATATAATACACTCAAAAATTCAATTTCGATAAAATTTATTTTATATACCTTTCTTTATTATTTAAATTGGAAAAAGGTTTAATAAAAATCATCTGTCTCATCAGGTTTGAATATGTTGCTAAGCGATATGATATAATTTTTTTAAAAATAAATTTGCTGAAAATATATCGTATGCATAATGCGAAGTCTGTGAAAAGTTCAATTGTTCGTTTTTAATTAACATCTATACAAGCCCTGGTCATAGGATCTCGAAAAAATGTATGTTTTCTTATGACACACATTTAAACTTAAAAAGAAAAATATTCGACATCGCCACTATTTGTGGTTATCATTGATAAACACGAAATTATTTAGCAAGGAAAAGGAATGTTTTCATACCCCACAAATCTATCGAATCTTTGGTGAAACAAAATTAGTTTGCATTCACATTATATAAACGAAAACGCAAACAATTCTTCTTAATCTATTTGAAGATTTAATATATTTGATATTCACGAATTCTCTGAAAATATTATTTTATATCCTGTTTGGAAATATGACTTTAGTAAAAAACAGTTTTTTTTAAACTCGTACCTAAAATTTTTTATATTATGATAGAGGCATGATATCTTTAAATTCGAAAATATCGCTCCAATTTTGATATCTTAATATTTTGGACTATTTTGAAATGGTTGTCCTAATTTAGATATTTGGCCATTATGAACTATTGTGAAAAGGTAAGTCTAATTTTGACATTTTAATATTTTGAATTGTTTTGAAAATGGCTATAGACTACAAGCCATTCACAAAAAATTTTTATTTACGCTAAAACTTTTGGGCTGCATCGTATTGCAGTCACTGTCAATTTTTTATCGATTTTAAATTGTACAATAATCATATTATATTCCATTTTACTAATCGGAGAAATAAACTATATTAGAAGTAATATGAAACTTGTTGTAAAATGTTATTCACATTTTGTATAACAGATTTCTTTAAGGGTTTTGTAAATAAATTACTGCGATTTAAAGATTTTTGAATTTAGCTGAATTTGTGATGTGATTATACTAATGATCAATTTATTTACATATTTAATTTAAAAATATTTTAAAATTATCAAAATAGCATTTAAGAAACGTTTGCATTATTGCGGGGCTCACTTTTATACATTGTAGAGTCAAAGGCAACTAATGTCGGTTACAGTTAATATTAAACATTAACTTGCATTAACTTTCAGAATGTTTGTGCAAATTATTATCAAATTTATTACTAGTTAATGTTTACATTAAAATCAATTGTAATTATCATATCTTTATATCGTTGTAGCAATAAGGATATTAATAATCAGCTCTGTTTGCAAATATAAATATGCAATCATTTGTTAATAATTTATGCGAATTAAAATATTTAATAATAACTATTATTGCTTACAAATGCTAATGATCAATTGTATTTTTGTGAGCTCGTCCTTTAAGACTGCTGAGCCTCCCTGAATTAATATTAATAATCAGCTCTGTTTGCAAATATAAATATGCAATTATTTGTTAATAATTTATACGAATTGAAATATCTAATAATAACTATTATTGCTTACAAATGCTAATGATTAATTGTATTTTTGTGAGCTCGTCCTTTCAGACTGCTGAGCCTTCCTGAATTAATATTAATAATCAGCTCTACTTGCAAATATAAATATGCAATTATTTGTTAATAATTTATAGGAATTGAAATATCTAATAATAATTATTATTGCTTACAAATGCTAATGATTAATTGTATTTTTGTGAGCTCGTCCTTTAAGACTGCTGAGCCTCCCTGAATTTCCTTCTAGTTCCTCTTCAATTTCGTCTATGTCTACGGTCCTAGATTGAGTTCCGTTCGTTTGGAGGTTCACATTACGACTGCGTTACGCTTAAATTGAGTAAGCCGTCAGTTGTATATGGTCAGAAAAACAGACAGATGCTTAAATTTATGTGGGGTCATACCACAGCTATTCATCAAAATTTCATGAAATTCAGTAGAATAGTTGTCCTGTGATATTGAGACAGACAGACATACGAATGGATTCTAACTTTTTCATATGGATATTTAATTCAAAACAATAATTAAATCCCACATATATTTATATATTATATTTAATCTAAATCAAATAAAATAATACGAATTGCGCATACTACGTTAAATATACATTATACCTCACAAAAAGGTACAATATAGCTAAAATGAGAACATAGAAATGCGAAAAAGTCATTATTTCTGTCACTGAACGGTAATTGCTAATCAATAAAAGATTGGGGAAGAAATATGCAATATGGAAGAAACAGGAAAAAGTGGAGGAATAAGCTTTTCTTACTATTTGTTGCTGTTGAAACTAATATCATAAGTTTAATAGTATAGTGGTTTGATTATTTTTAAAAAGTATTAATCCATATTAGTATTTGTATGCAGAATATATGGTTTGACTCTCATATTTTGTCAAGTTATGACTTGTGTGCGTTTCAAATATTTTATTAAGAGAAACTGGCAATAAAGTATCAATTATGTATAAATATAAAACACACATGTAAAAGGGAAATTACGGATTACGCTGCTTGGAATCTAACTGTATTTTTATTCTGCTTACACAATGGCGTCATGAATTTAAAGAAATCGGATAAAATTTTTGACACTGAAAAATTCGTATTTGCATGCTGAGTGAAGAATAATCTCATACTGCACCGTGCCTTGCTCAGTATGCCATTCATAACATTACCCATAGTCCATATACATGCAATACTACATTTCTTCACCAATTATAGTAAATTGAATGAGTAATTTCGAAGGTTTTTAAAATACCTCAAAATACTGGCAGAACGTACAAACTGAAATACCCAGATTTAGAGCAGATATTATTGCAATATATTGAAAAATTATACAACAGTGTTTTTTAAGATTTCCTTTAAGCACCGCTGAATACAGATCAACTGCTATAGAATACAGAGTGCGTCTGTCTGGGAATTTGTGTTGCATCATTTCTGAAACGAATTATTCAAATCAAATCAAATGCAATTAAGTGATTTGAAGGATTAAAATTGGTGCATTGCAATGTTTAGAATTGATGTAAAAATGTGACAGAAAAAGCATTGAATATTATTTTGAAACTCTAACCAAAATCAGAATAATCAATCACAGAAAATTTTATAAAATGAATTGCCTTAGTAATTTTATGTTTCTAACCGAATAACACAATTTTCAATGTACATGCCTAATATTAAGAATAGTACGTGTTTAAGCGAAATCATCAAACGTTATAAATCAAAGAAACAGTATTACTATTAGAAGCTTAAATGTCTAGATATTAAAACGCCACGCATCATTCTATAGAAATTACTATGAGTCGCTATCTAAATATTAGCATTTTTTTATACGTTACAAGAATGTACTTTATTAGAAGGAAATGTATGTATATTACCCGAATTGTGAATTGCAAATATTACTTTTATTTTTGATATGACCCAGTCATCTAGTTTCTTAGTTCTTTTCCAATAAAAACACGTATTTCTTATTTTTTCGTCAAATGCATGGATTGAACAGATATAGATTGTGACTGTTTTATGAGTTAAAATTATATATATATCATTATATATTTATAAGTTCTCATACTATTTACTATAGTATAGTGGAAGTGTTGTTTTCGAGAAAATTTTCAAATTCGAGATTTTAATACCAATATATATTTTAGGGTCTCCTGAAGACATGTTGAGTATTTCTGGAGTTATGTGCGTCTGTCTGTTTGTCTGTCTATAAGTTTGTGTGTCTAACTAATTATTGTCTATCTGTCTGTCTAATTCTTGTATACACGATATCTGCCACACTTATTAATGGATTTTCACTAAACATAATCATACATAATCATACATAAAAGGGATGATTTCTGGCTCAAAGATCACGATACTTAACTGTGGTACAGTAAAAGAAAATATACTTAAACTTGAGTTTTTAGATTAATAATTATTTTTTGCATATGCTAACATGGCCTTAAATTGATCGTATTCGTGGTACTCATTAAGTTATACATTGCATTGTTTTGCCGCTGATAACCCTCCAATTGTTTTCGTTATCGTAAGTTCTGTAAAAGAATATTAACTAATATAATACTAAATTGATTGCACAATTTTTACTTTAACAATAAATCATGTATTAACAACATAAAATACTTATTGAATTCGTTACACAATAATTCATATTATTTCGGCGGAGACAGACAATGTGAGACCATTATTAAAAATGCATAAGATGTATTTAAGACCTGGTACGATATTTGAGAACACATACCTTTAAAGCTGTCTTGGCTTTGTCACCAGCACGTACTTCGCTGATCTTAGTGTACTGCAGGCTAGATGTCAATGTCGAACAGTCCTGGATTAACTATATATCTGTTCCATAACATTCTTAAGTCTGCATACCTAGTCGTTCCCTGTCGGTATCTACGTTCTATATATCCGTTCTTGTCGTCGTTCTTTCTCATCGTTCTTAAGTCATTCTATCTCTATATCTTTCTAAGTGTCGTGCTTTTTAATGTCGTGTTATAAGTCAATATATCTCATCGTTCTTTTTTTAAATATGTTTTCTCTGGTCGTTCTTGTGTCATAAATTGTGGCTCCTTTTGCCTCTGGACTGACCCTCCTCATTTGCTCTTATTGGCAGGCACGACAGCAACAACACAAGCAACTTCTCCATTGGTCAGCCTTTTTATCCAATGTGGTTCATTACATTTTCTTAAGAGTCATTCGACCCCTTCTTGTCTCGACACCCTTACATTTATGATTCTAGCTGAACTTTGGATCAGCGTGTCGTAAACACTGGCGTCATTGAGACTGAAGGTATTGTCTGACATTTCAGACACAATAAATAATGTACATAAAACTGTCTGTGACATAAACTGGTGTGAGATCTATTTCTGGTCTCATATTAACAGTTAACAGTTTCAATCATTGCTGTGAAAAATAGCCGCGATACAATTTATTTGTTCGTGGCGACCTTAGCCCACCTCCGTGTGTGTTTGTAGGGGGGGGGGTGCGTGTGAACAAATTACCCCCTCCTCACATTGATACCGTTTTCAAGTTGATTCACATTGATATCATTCATTACGATACTTATAAAAAAAAATCAAATCCTTTAAAATGAAGGGCGACACATTATAATTCTAATAATTTGGACCAACGAAACCGATTTTTGAACATTTATCTTGTAAAATTTGAAAAAATATCACAAGCTACTTAAAATAGATTATGGTATGAGCAAGTCGAGTTGAACCAAATTCCGGTTAATTTAAATAAAAATTGAGACATCTATTAAGTATTTGATTAATCTTTGTCCTTTATCCCTGTTTCAACTGTCGATGTGACTATTCCACTATATTTTTCTGAATGTAATTCCATTTAATTCCCTGGAAAATTTATTTGTTGCTGCAAATTGTATGTTCCTTGTGTGACGGCATTTTATAATATATATATATAATTTCATTTTCTATTCAAACTTTCTATCTTTCGTTAAATTAAGTTGGGAATTGCAATTATCCTTGCTTGCTGGCATATTCTTACGGAAGTAAATAACGTTTAAGTAAAAATGAATGAGACTGATACACTTCAATTTAGTTTCAATTGAAATAGAAACTACTCGAGTCGAAATTACGCATTTGGGCACACTTTGATTCTAACAAAAATGCTGTAATTTAGCTTGAAATTTATCATTTTACTATTATAGATCCTGTTTTATTAGCATTTAAATAATATATTTTTATTTTTTCTATTAAAATGTAGTATTTTGCATGCATATTATTGAACCGTATAATTAGAAAGCATGTTGTCACACCTACAATAGGATTGATAAAAGCATTAAATAATAGAAAGCTATGCACCCTATGTTTTAAAAAATAAATTGCTATTTGTTAAATATTGTGTTCTTACAAACACACAAACAATATAGAATATAATGACCTTACACAAATTCCTCATAAAAAGCCGCAATATGACAGTTAGGTGACTACAATGGTTTAAAGATAGTTATAGGGCCTCTTCTTCAGGACAAATCAGCACAGTTGGAACACAGTAGGTACTCTGAACGAAAGCTGAGAGAATTTCCCAAACTGTTAAGTGTGGTAACTGTTCCAAATATGCCATTTTGGATGATGAAAGAGCTTATAACTCTCCCGAAACAATTATAGACATCTAAGTGACATGTGCCTAATTTTTGCAAGGGAGTTCTGTACTAAGTTCTTGTCTTACAAGAATTTCGCACAGTAGGTCTTGTCTTACAGTTCTTGTCTTACAGTTTGTTTTAGTGTTTGTCCATGATGGGTTTTTTTAACTGGCGTCAACAAAAGTTTGACATACTCGGTGATGTATTCTGTTAAATGAGCATTTAAATCAATAAGTTGAATAGACTTTGTGCAAAGAATAAGGAAAACTTGAGTAATATATCTAGCCAAATACATATATGATCAACGGATTTCAGCACTGCACGTATATGAACTCTCCGTACATATGAATCATTGGGTTACTTTTGCTTATATATTTTGCTCAAATTCATTATCTTGAAATGGAGAAGTACACATGAAAGGTCAATATAGAATATAATTAAGAGGAAATGTTGTGGAGATGACGCCATTTTGTACAAAATAATAGATTATTTTCTAAACTCTGAAAAACTTTTTTTTTAATCAAATGGACAGACACTTGACTCATCATCATTCACCTTTTTGTCAGCGGCCAGAACGTGAACCATTTAGCCGTCCTAGGACGTTGCCCCAGGCGCACCAGAGGGCGGCGGAACACACTGCACCCACAAAACAAACATCCATACCTTAAGTGGGACTCGAAACCACAACGCGGCGGTCAAGCGATTGCTGTGGAAAAGCTCGCCTTGACCACTCGACAACCACGTCGGCAACTCTGAAAAACTTGATTTTATGGGATGCACTACTCTGAGATTGTACACTGTTATAAAATTTGAAGAATAGGCAATCAAGTGTATTCATCGGACTGGAAACTTTATATTTGTTTTCGAAAAATTAACTTATTTTAAAATTACGTTGAAAATGCATCGAAATAAATTTTTATATTCAAGGATCATGGAAGAGTTTTGTTCTGAGCAGTGTACTTTACCAGTATCTGCATGTCTTCTGCTATATATGTGGGATAGCTGTGCATAAAACCAGCATAAAGCATGTTAATTGTATTCAGCATTAGTGGATCATTTCCTGGTTATACCATGGAGGTAAAGGGACTAATTATCGATAACTTCATGAGCAATAAAATTCAGCTCCAACTAATCTATCTATGGAGCAAGTTTGCTTCAATTGTATTGTTTAAAACATGAATTTGCAGTTAAAGCTGGAAATATGTCTCTATAACTCTATTGTTATAATATTCATATTCAGAATTTTACATTGGGATGGCATCTCAATATGCAGTTGTTCCCATGCAGATGAATCATGGGAACAATCATGGAAGAATCATGGGAATGGTCTCATATCCAACTTTATGAGCTGAATACGTGTTTTTAGTGCATTCAGGAATTACAATCTTATGACCGTGCAATTGCGTCATATTGTGACAACGTCTTCGGCTTGATATATAAACAAGAAAATACCCCCAAAAAGACCATATTTTGAGAACTTATTTCTCCAGATTCAAAGGTAATTTGAAAAACGGATTTCAGATTTGGATCCAGCCTAGTCGAATTAGTAAATGAGTTTTTTCAGCCTCTGGGGTTGAAATCAGTAATCTGATATACTGGCTATTCGCATTTAGAGAGGTAATAACCTGGTAGCCGCAATTTACCTAATTAGTATATATATATATATATATATACGTATATATATATATATATACTAATGTGAGACCAGAAATTGTTCTCACACCAGGAGACACATTTATTTGAGTATTTATGGTGGCCAGAGCGGCAAAGATAGCGATAGTCTGGCTGGCACCGGGGTTTATGACAACGTGAACTTTAAGGTCATAATACTATAAATTTAGGGGTGCCAGACCAGAGGGTCTGAGAGGGGCCTTGCTTAATGTGAAATGATGCCATTGGTTTGAGAAGAACCAATGAGCGCCAAGGGGAAGAAGGGCGGAGCTACCCCCGTAGCCGAGGAAACCACAGCAGACGAAAAAAAAAAGAGTGCAGTTGTAGACGAAATCAGAGGCAGACAACGAGAAGCAGGGATGGAGATCAGACATGACGAGAAGATGATCCAATTTTCAAATTTATACATTTGACTTATAAATTTGATACTTTTGACTTTTGGATCTTTCACGTTCTTTATTCGTGGTCACAATGAGGTTAACTGCGGATGCGTGCAGGCTTCCGGCAGTGGTGTCGCGACCGCGCAGCCGGCTGGTAACCGGGACTTAAATGAGGTCACAATCCCTCATTGGCCATTTTATTGCCCCTAGCCCATATGTTTTCCTTTCGTTCTTGTTTTCATCTTGATCGTAAGGTTTTCAGGGTTATTGTCTTTTGAGTTTATATAATTTTGTGGAGTGTGTTTGCAGCAATAAGCGCATATTCTTCACAATAGAATATATAGTACTTATTGAATTTTGTTAGATTTTTTTCAAGCTGTATGTAATTTTTAAATTGTTTTAAATTATATATATATATATATATATAGAATGTCATATGACAGAAACTACCATAGTACAAACAGTACAAAAACAGTTATCTAGACCAATAAGCGCAATGCAGCTTGAAGTAGTCTAGAAAAGTATAATAGTAAAAATTGAAAGACTGGACATGAAGTCAGCCAACGGGTGATACATAAAAGGCCTAGGGGGATTGTTACCCCTAGTTCCCGTTTACAAGTCGACTTTTCCACCAATGGCAACACTCACGGAGCCATGCATTACCTGCGGTTAAATTCAGTACAGCGTCGAATCAGAAGACGCCCATACGAAGTATATATCAAACGTAAGAGGAAAAAATCCCCCAACATAAGAGCAATATCGTGGAAAGTCGACTTGTAAACGGAAACTGGGGGTCACAATCCCCCTAGGCCTTTTATGTATTACCTGTTGGCTGACTTCATGTCCAATCTTTCAATTTTTACTATTATATATACGAGGTATATATATATATATATATATATATATATATATATATATATATATATATATATATATATATATATATATATATATATATATATATATATATCGTATATATATATATATATATATATATATGTATATATATATATATACACATATATATATACCAGAGTCATTAAAAAATATGGGACAGACTTTACGAAGCGGTAGTACACACCAAAGTAAGCATCTTTCGTCATAGTTTACAGGGTCGGAAAAGAAACGTAAAGGCGCCAGTGGGCATTTAATGATGAAAACGATGAGGTGAGGCGAAAACAAAATAATGGCTTATAAGTTATAAAATGCGATTGAATAAACAATAATTACAGTAATGGCTCAAAAGAGCGAACGCAGACCTGAATGCACGTCTAAAAGCGGCAATGGAAGGATTGACGAACTCTCTCGAACAGACAAGGCATGTCGCGTACTTCGGCAGCAACAGTCGAAATTGTGGCGATGAGTTCCCTTTCAGATTCAATGAGTTTTCTTTTCTTTCCCAGATAAAATTTTAATACATGGTCTCTTCTTCATCCAGAAAATAACAACTCGAAAGTTTGCTGGACGGCCATTTCCCTTCGAGTAAACGGCCTTTAACGCCTTTACGTTTCATTTCCGGCCCGGTAAACTAAGATGAAAAATGCTTGATTTGATGTTTACAACCACTTCGTAAAGTTTGTCCCATCTTGTTTTAATCATCTTGTATATAGTTCCTTAAAATGTTTTTATACACCCCCAATACCTTAAAAAAATTCCACGAGGTGTACACGTTAGATATATCTAAAATTATTATGTATGCCTATTTCAAGGGATTTCAGCGTCCCAAACGGATAATTTAACAATTATGATAACGAAATTGACAAGAAATCGGAATATACGATAGAAAATAATAACAAAGCTTATAATATTATCTAATTAGTTGGAATTGATACAAAGAAAGAACGAAAAGCGTATAGGGAAGACAATGAATTCATGTCAAAAGGTTTTATCATCATCAGGACTTCTGACATGGTGACACTTGCAATACTCATTTGCACACTAAAATACTATTTATGGAAGTTAAATGTGCATTGCTTTGATGAAGACCATTATAAACAGGCTGAATACTAGATTCATGTATGTGTTGTTTATTACAATTTTACGGGAAATGAAAGCAATTCATCAATAACCATAAATTGGCAAATAATTGTTATCTGTAACAGTTTTATTATCGATTCCTTCTAATTAGGAAATATTCAAAACGTTGCAATTGACCGCTTTTGCCTGTCTGATTTTGTTTTTGAGTCTGTTATACAAATTATTTTTCCGTTTTGTTTTAATTATACTCTAGAAGCGATGCAATGGTTTCGTAATCTCTTCAAGCTCCCTTTATAATCACGCGAATCACTTCACGATCACACGAATCAATGAACGATCATACGACTCACTGCAAGTTCATACGAATCAGTGCACGATCACACGAATCACTGCACGATCATAGGACACGCGAATCGCATCACGATCACTCTAACAATTCACGATGAAGTTTTCGTATCTTCACTGTCATTTGACTATAGGGCGTGGGGCCTTATTTAGAAGCAGATTTTGTAACCGCGTATGATTACATGAATTGAGTTATTAAATTTTGAAATACATTATTTTTAAATAAAATAATACATAAAAAAACTGGCATCTAAAAACCAGGTCTCAATTAGTTTTTCCAACACTCATTTTTTGAACTTTTTTTTTAGAAGGCGACTTTAACCTACTTTATGTAAAAAAAATTTACTTAAGAATTAATACATCAATACCTTAAGAAACAAAAATAACTTTAGTATAAAATTATTTTTCTTAAACTGGCTACGGCTAATTTATTCTCAGGCGAACATGACACCTAAGTTATTACCATTAATGAGTACTTTTTCTTAAGGTCTCAATTTCTTTAGAGAAAATCTCAAATGTTTTTGCATTACTGTCATAGATCGAAGAAAAAAGTTATTTCAAATTTGAATGGAGTAACATTATATTATTTTTTAAACATTGCTTTATTGTCATTTTGATAAAATTATCATTATAGAAGTATTTTGTAACTCGATTCGGAATTTGAATTTCGTAATTCTTTAGTAATTTTTGTTAGGATATGTTTTATTCAAACTTTATATTGTAAATAATTGATGTTCAAAAATATGATGCTCTAAATAAAGTGGGCAAACCATTTTGTTTAAATATTTGCAATGCATTTATTTGCATTTCTATACCAAATTGAGCAGTTCAGTTGGTAGAAATCTTAACTATAAATCACATGCTCGTTTATTAGAATCCTATCACAGAAAAATTATGGTGCATGATATTGTATATTTATCGGGAGTTTATATCTGCACATGATAAATGCATTATTATCATGAACATTGGAATGTCATATTGTTGCTAATAATGAGTTTAAGAATATTTTATCTAAATTATAAGGAGAATATAATTAAACAAAATATTTATAACAAGAGTAAGTCATATTTCATTCAATGGTATTCAATTCATCAGTACTAGGAATTTTTTGAAAAATATTTATAGTAATCACGACACATAAACAAGATGATATAAGAAAACTTGAAATGGGAGTAGATTGTAGAAATCTGATGTGGGCAGCACATGACTTTCCTTATATAATACAATGAATTTACTACTTTTACAGTAAAAGAGATATTACTTTTACAGTAGATACTTATATTCTTTACAAGATATTAAATTTTCGGCAATGAGAAGTAATTTTCATTGATTTAGCGTCGTTTTCCAATGAAAAATTTCATAAGAAATGTCTATTTGTGTAACTTTATTAGAGACTTTGATTTTTTGACAATTCTTTCAAAATTTCACTCGAAAATTTAGGGATTTCTGATCATTTGATTGCGTATAAAAACAATAGGCTTCCTGTGTTTGCGGATTGTAATTTTTGTACCAAATTTCGTTTGAATCGGTTCATTCGTTCGTCAGTTATAGTCTCCACAGACTCACTGACACACAAACACACACACGTATACTTTCACAAACACACACGCACACAGACATCACTTCAAAAATATTCGATTCATGATTAGGGATGCTTCAAATTTGGTCTCCCGACGAAAATTAGAATTCGAATTTTTGACCTCATCACAATACTTTTTTTATACATTATTGTATATAAGGAAAGTAAAAATAGTTGGTAGAATATAATTTCAAAAATTTCTATAATACTTATGAAACAAATTCATTTTTATTTAAAACTAGTTTGTTCGCGAGAAAAACTCGACGATATCCGATAATAAGAAATTAGATCACCTACATAATTATTTTGGATACACTTTTCGGTCATATTCTTAAATACTGATCAGGATTCCACATTTTAGGAAAAAAGATTGCTTTGATATCAGCCGAAAATCAAATCAGAAACAGAAATTGAGTTTAAGCAATCTTCATTTCTCACATTCTGCCAGTACTCAGAAAGATAATTTTTCTTCATTTCAGAAATGCGAAAATAAAATTCAAGCTTTCCATATTTGTATAAATTTAATCATTGAGGGAGACAAATTTAATCTGAATGAGGGAATAATCAACAAATGTATCGTTGTTTGTAACAAATGACTCCTAGAATTATTGTTCTAAATGTTTCATTCTTACATAATATACTAATAATATTACTTTCCTTATATACATAATGTATAAGGAAAGTATTGTGACGGGGTCGAAAATTCGAATTCGAATTCGAATTTTCGACGGGGGAGGACGTTTCAAGCATCCCTGATCACGAATCAAACTTTGTTGAAGATATGTCTGTGTGTGTGTGTGTGTGTGAAAGTGTGAGCGTGTGTGTGCGTGTGCGTGTGTGTGTGTGTGTGTGTATGTGTGTGTGTGTGTGTGTGTGTGTGTGTCAGTGAGTCTGTGGAAACGATAACTGGCGAATGAATGTCACAAGATATTAATGTCGATGTCACGATTTTTTTCGAAAAATTGCCCTTGTCTTATAATATGCACACCGGATCATTTTGTTAAAATTTTTAATATCTCGAAATCTAATGCACCGATGGAAACCAAGTTTATACAACTGTATAAATTTAAACTAATAGTAAAAATGTAAAATCCCGTTTTGTGAAAAAACAAATTGCATTGGCATGTGGAGCGTATAAACATGGATATTTCCGTATTTAAAGAAATTAAAATACTTTACCCGTTGGCGATAAATTTTATATTATGCTTCGGTATTTTGCTATGAGTCCTTTTAAAAACCATTATAGATTTAATGCAATATCAATGTGTTATGCACAAACTGCACATGCACATTTTTATTAAATGCAAATTTCTATATCATTTGAATCAAATTTTTACTTTCCTTATATACATAATGTATAAGGAAAGTATTGTGTCGGGGTCGAAAATTCGATGTCGAGTTTTTGACGGGAGAGCACGTTTCAAGCATCCCTGATCACGAATCAAACATTTTTGAAGTGATGTCTGTGTGTGTGTGTGTGTGAAAGTATGTGTGTGTGTTTATGTGTGTGTGTCAGTGGGACTGTGGAGACGATAACTGGCGAACGAATGGACCGATTCGAACGAAATTTGGTACAAAATTCACAATCCGTAAACACTGGAAGCCTATTGTTTTTAAACGAATGTTCAGAACCTGCCTAAATTTTCGAGTGAAATTTTGAAAAAAATCGTCAAAAAATCAAAACCGCTAATAAAGTTACGCAAAATGACATTTATCATGTAATTTTCATTAGAAACCATAAATATAAAATTTGGAACGCTAACATGAACCGTTCTCGAGATATTTCACATTTTTCAAAAAAATTATCAAACAGTCATATAAAATAAAAAAAGTATATTTCCTATTGAGAAACATGTTCACTTTTCATATGTAATACCATGCGATACATTGGGTGACATCATTCTCCTGGATCTAGCTCGTTCCATTCATAAGAAAAAATACTTCGAGTAATACTTTTGTATTTGAACGTCAATAATCATTTAACTTTTATAAGAATAACTTATTTATCCATCAGTAAAGCTTGGCGAGATTTTGTCGACGAATTTGGCGGAATGTCGCCAACTTGGCGACTTTTTCAAATGTTGTCAAATTAACGAAAATCTCGTCAAATGGATTAAAATGACGCTAAATCAATGAAAATGACGACTAATTGTCGAAAATTCAATATCTTGGAAAGAATATAAGTATCTACTATAAGAAAAACCTATTTTTTTTACTCTAAAATTGGTAAATTCATTGTATTATATAAGGAAAGTCATGTGTTGCCCACATCAGATTTTTTATAATAAGATCAATTAATTTGAGAAATCGTAAAATAACTTTTGATTTTTTATCACATCACTGCATTTTATCATATTTCTCAAAATCATGAAAGAAAATGCAGATTTTTGTCATATATCAACCTATTCATAATATTGCATTCGCCATGTTTACACCTACACAAGAAAATGAATACTACTTTCATATAATTACATCGTCAATTCAGATGTCAAAATACGAAAAATATCGTACAAAATGCATGGTTTAAAAACAATTTTAGATATACTGCTTAATATCCAGGTAATTCTAATTCATCTTTACTAAACATAAACTGATATAATTGTTATTGGCTTCTAGTAACTAAATAATGTTAACAAAAATTTATATTACAGAATGTACAAGTTTATAATAAATACATATTGAATACAAGAAAATAAATACGTATTTCTTAAAATCTGCAGTATTTGCATATCTCCTATGTTAACTATAAAAAATTTGTTTTATATTTCTTAGTATTAAAATGATATTCATTATAGTTATAAAAATAAAATTAAATGAGTATGACGAAAAAGTATGCAATTGTTCACATATAGATACATTTAAAGTTCATTAAATGGAAACTTGATGTCTAAACTTAAAATTACAAATATTTTTTTATTTTCCAAGAAAAAAAAAGTGTGTGATTCCTATATCCTTAGAGAAAATGAAAATCGAAGATTTCGAAACGCAGTTTCATATTTTGATTTGATTTCCGTAGCCAAAAACGAAATATTTCGCATAAAATTGAAAACATGATGAATTTTTAAATATAACTAATGTCCGCCCAGTGTATATGACCTATGTAACGCAGTGAATGAAATTTTGTAAATTTAATTTAACACAGGGTAAATGTTTTTTTTTTTTAAGATTTCCCTGCGCAAGATATGCAGATAATATTGTACTTTTATTGTTTATAATATTTCCAGATATTTCCGAAATTCAAAAGCTGCGCAGAATTATAACATGAAAATAAATAAATAAAATATAAATATATTAAATTTCGGTTTAAACATTTGTATTTTGAAAAATCTGGACGGCACAAAGACTTTAAAACAGAAAATACATTTTTAAATTATTATAGTCCAACTTAGAGGAAAACAAAAAATTTTAAACGACTTCTAAATTTTAAAACTATTTTAGTGCATTTTACATATTTTTAAACGGAATAATAGATTGAAATAATTTAAAGAACTTTTAAGCTGTTTTAATGCCAAAAAACTTGTTTCAAACTTGATGCTAACTCGGGACTTGTATCAAACTTGATGCTGACGTCTTCATCGGGCACGTCACATATTTTCTTGAAGCTAAAAATATTCACTCAAACATTTTTTGAACCATTTTAAATAGTGCTAATTAAATATATGTACATTATATATTAAAAATTTGCATATACATTTTTTTCTTAGTAGAATGTTTAATAGTACCTCATATCTGATAATCTATTCAGATTACATTTTAATCATATACTACTTGTGGTGGACATTTAGATACGTAAGTCATATACTCGCTATCTCGCTATGCCTTAGACGTCGTGCTGTACAACCGTCCCTTACCAAGTCAAGCCATCGTAGATCCAAGTCATATGTATATCTATTTTCGTTCTGTCTCAGGTTGTGACTTTTTTTTGCCTCAGGACTGTTACTACCCCTTTTCTCTCATTTGTGGCTTTCAGGGTTACGCAACAAGCACATTTTCCATTGGTTAACCTTTTATCCAATGCCGATACTTCACATTTTCTTACAGAGATCATTCGACACCCTCTGTCTTGACACCCCTAAATATGTGGTTTTACCTGACCTTTGGGTTCACGTGCTGTTAACCCTGGCGTCATTCAGACTGGAGGTATTGTCCGATGTTTCGGACACATAAATAATGTGCATAAAACTGCCCCACCATAAGCGTGAGATCTATTTCTCGTCACACAATACTTGCATAGCATTATATGATGTAAAGCTATTCTATAACAAAAGTTAAATATTTATATCATGTATCAAAACATTTATTTGTGACAATTCACATTTCAATAGAGAAAAAAGTTAAAAAAATTATTTAGTCTCCAGGAAGCGATGCTTTTAATTATTTCCTCAATAAGGTCGCATTGAATTACCATACAAAATAGAACAGAATATATATATATATATATATATATATATATATATATGGAATAATATAAATAAATTAATATTTATTTCTATTTCAGTTTTAATATACAAATTGAGTTTGTCATTTAGAAGAAAATGATAATCTTAAATAAAAATTGATTTTTTATTTCGTTATCATTGGCTTTCAATTTAACATGCTTATTCAATTGCTTCTACTATTTCATATTTAAGCGTTTTAAAGAAATGTTTTTACTACGTATAGTGTGAGTAGGTACACTGTAAATAATAACATGAAATTTAGGAAATGGAATTAGGTGGTGCCAAATTGTGTTATACTCTATTTTTAATGCAACTATTAAGCAGTTGCATTCTATTTTACATACTTCGTACTTTTCATAAAAATTGGAACTTACGTCTGCGAAACAAGAAATAAAAATTTTATTGATCTTCCTATTCTCTCAAGAATTTAATTTTGAATAAATATAAGTCATCATCTAATTTCTATTTATAGCCAATCTTGATAAATATACGTTTCAAGAAATTTTGTGAACCGAAATAAATAAATAATGGAAGGAAAAGTTTTCTGTCAACCACCATATCTATTCCGAAATTTAATTAATATAAATGTAATGACGAGATTTGTATCTCACATTACTTTTGTATAAAATATATATATCTATATTGCATTTCTGTTCTTCATATTTATATACAGCTTTTTAACTTATTTAATTCTGCCTTGAACTCCCTCTTGTCATGCATTTGTGTAATTTATACTTTAAAATATCTATCTCTTTATACAGCAATCTTACGCCATTTTTAAAGTATTATTTCTGTGCACTCAGAGAGAATTATTTTCCGTTAAATTCGAGGTCATTCTGGAAGGCGAAAAAGGAAGTGAACTGTAAAGGCTTAATAGAATGTGTATATATTTCGGCTGAGATAAAGTATATTAGCGGTGCGAGACTGTGCCTGGGACGACGGACTGGCGCGCCGATGAACATCTGGCATTGATGACGTAAAATGGAGATGGCGTGAGAATTGGATTTGAGCTGGAATATTTGTTTTTTGTTGAGCTCTCTCGCAGTTCCGTGTGGTAGCTGCATAAAAGAGCGTTGAGCCATTTTTCTGGGCGCATTCCCCAATTTGACTGCCCACCTCTCTGCGGTAGTCCAGCTCCGGCCAAGTTACCTTCGAAGCTCACTTCGGGTTTCTGGAGTTCGGCCATTAGCCCGGTTCCCGGAGACCCGTGAGCTTGGGGAATGTTGCTATGATCATCGACATCGACTTTCCTGTGGGAAGACCTTTGGACCATTCCGAGCCAGATATCCGAGACCCATGCCGGGTCCATTTATGACGGCTACGATTCCTTGCCTGATGGCCAGCGGACCATGTCGGGTTTGAATCCGTCCGAGTCTGTGCCTGATGGAGCCTGGAGACGTTTCGAAAGATGTTGGACGAGCCTGTCCGGTCCAAGAATCTCCTGTAGACCCCTCTGGTGTGCCGGACCCATTCTATGGAGAGATGTAATAGTTAATAGGTTCTGTTGACATCGTGGCTTGAGGTAAGCGTGTTTACGTTCCTGTTTCGTAACCAAGTAGTTCCCCGTTGTCTCGAGTTTAATAGCTGTGGATCGACTAAAAAACATTAATCTCTATTTCTCACAAAATTACTATATAGCTATTATAATTTTTTAATTACTTCAATTGAGTTCATTAGTTATTTAAAGAAGAATTGCTCTTGAGTGCTCGCTCCCCGGTTGTCTTGACCATACCAATTTGTATAAAATATATGGTATATATTTACGAGTGTTTCGCCACATATCATTTACATTATTATTACTGCGGCAAAAAGTCCGGTGGCATTATGGATAAGTTATTGCGTCTGAGTCCAGTGGCATTCGGCTTATAAGGATTCAGCATTTGTTTAATAGCTCCAAGATATTTAACGTTTCAAACAAAGTAATCTCAGTTAAATTAAATTATGTGTGCGTATTAAGCCAACTGAGTTGTGTTTTATTTATATATATTTATAGCTGAAGAAGATGACGTACTAAAAAGGTAATTGTTTAAAGTTTTATATGTAGTTTTGATTTAAAGAGTTCGGGCGGGTCATCTTTGAGTTTTTCCTTCCTGATAGAAGGGTGAACCTGGGTAAAATATGTGAACGTACGTGGCCGGACAAGGTCCCTTTAAATACAGAAAAATAATATGGTTGTTCCAGATCCTATTAATTTCGTAAACCACCATCCTACCGTCTTGATGAAGATCATATTAATCTCGATAAATATCTGTTGCATAAATCTCACCACCACAATTGGTGCGTGAGAATTTTTGGTACTGAAAAACACCTTTCCATCATGACATAAATGATCATCTAAGCTCTATCTATGGTCAATCTTGAAATTGATGTTTAAAAAATATTAACTGGAGGAGGTGGAAATCCTTAACGAAGAACACAACTTCCGTTCAGAGTAACCTGCATTTTTTTTGCAAAATGGCTGGAAAAAAACAGCAAAATTTGTAATACGAAACGTAATATGCTTAATTGTTTCGATTAAATAAAACCAATGGCTGTTTCGTTCGAAATTTTTAACGGCAAAAGACCGTGTTTCTTACGTGCCTAACTTTTAACGGAGTAATTTTTAACGAATAGGACAAGTCCCGTTTCTTCATGATCAACCGCTTTTTAATATTTTGTAAATTTTGCTAGCTGTCGAAGATTCAAAATGCAATGAGTTTTCAGATGAAAAAAATTGTTTTAAAACTGTATATATACTTAAATACATTTTCAAATATATATGCATTATTTTGTGGAACAAAAATCAATTCAGTGGATTACGAAAGCATCGAGAAAACTGAATTTGAGCATGTAGAAGAAGTCGTAAGCTGCTCACATCAGATTAAATGTTTTCTAATCTAGATTATGCATTAAACACGATTTTTCCTTCTTTAAAGTAATTCCATCTTGAATGGATTTCTGATTACAAAATCTAAAACGTTGAAAACTTAAATTTGGAAGCATAGTTACTGGCTTTAGAATGCAAATCCTGGTATTTGAGAATAAGATTAGTGTAAATCGATAAAAGGAAATGGGGATAATATAGATATTCTTATCCATTAAAATTGCTAAAGTTTCTTTACTGTCCTTTAAATAACCACTAGATTTAAATTGGATAAGTGCAACCATTAATTTGCATAGATCAACATTAAAATCATCTTACTTCTTAGTTATTGTAGCTGCAGTTCTTTAATTTTGCGCATGTACATTGCTTACTATATGGTTTTACCATGGATAGTTTTTCCTCAAGAAGCTAATAGCTCGCGGACTATGGCCGATAGCTATATAATGCTTGTGCCGTTGCACAGGAATCCCACTATGGTACATACAGTGAGAACAGGAGTGGTGAATAACCCCTGTTTTGGGAGGGTTAGGGGCCATGTATACCCTTTTTGCAGAGAGAGGCAATATATACTTGATGAAGTTGAAGATCAAGTCAAATGTAGTTCAGAAATGTTTTAGTTCCATAACAAAAGATGGAAAATAACACTCCAAATGCGAAAACAGCAGAAAGCTATATAATTCACTGTATCTGATACACATTTACATAAAGTTGAAATGCTGTAATTTATGCTGATTCTGAGCAGTACATCAATAGTACGCGAGGGAGGTAAGTCATTGCATCGTCAAACAGTGGGGAGAATCGAGCGCTTTGCTAATAATGGAAGTCGATTACATTTGCAGACAGGTCTCCTATTGGATGACTACTTCTGCATTGTATGCGAATTCCCCTTCTGACAGTATATGTAAGATAGGGAAATTGTATGCTATGCAATAATATTCTGTTATTCATTCACACATTTTGTTTTTTCGTCTGAAAACTCAGTTGTCCTTCCCAACCTCTTGATTTTCTGGAGAGATGTTATTCGGTCCATTTTCTTCTTTTGTTATGGAACTGAAACATTTATGTACTAAATTTGACTCGCCTTGCAGCTTTCAATTGACATTTTCCTTATCTGCAAAAGGAACCAAATTGGACAACCTACCCCCCAATGGGAAACACGTGTTTTTTATATAACAACACAAGAGTGATATATTGGTCTGAGGAACGACGTGAGATAGTGGATTTTCATTGAGGAAGGATAATTCTTGCAACCCTGTGTAGGCTAATAACCGAAACATTCGAAAATACATTTCTTTAATATTTTGTCTTCGTTAAATTTAAATGGTGTTACGATTTTATATTTAAATCAGCTTCAATAGCTAAGTGTAATTCCTGCCTAGATATCTCACAGAATTTTATTTACAAACACAAGACAAATGTAACCTTCCTGGGTGCTAGAAAAATGATAATATGTAGTTCGTATTAGTATCTTAAGATCTAAAGTTATAAAAACTTTGTAAGCAGCTGTAAAAAGAATAAAAATTTTATAAATTAAAGTATCCTAATAATAAAGCAGCAATTTGGAAAGTTGTATAACTGAACTTTTTCATTTAAATCCTTTCTTCTAAATTCCTTCATCATTATCATCTAAATTCCAAACATTTAATCAAAAATTTAAAAATACTATTTAATGATAGTATAATTACATTACGAAGGAATACAAAACAAAAGTGGAATGCAACAAGTGGTGGGGTAAATATAAACTAACATCAACTAAATTTAAATAAACTTCCAATAAAGCTACATTAAAAACCAGTGAATTTGACAAGAATGAAGAAGGATATAATAAAGAAAATGACGCAAAGCAACAGATTTTGGAAGCCATATGCCTTATCAACAGAATTCAAACATCATTCGAATTAAATACTTTTAAAACACCAGTGAATGGAATTAGAATGGTGAAAACTTACGTAAATGAAAGGAACACAATTAGTTTCAATGACTATAATAGCTGCATCATCGGTTATATTCAAATAATATTCAATAAAATGACTAAACAAATAATGAGCCTGGAATTAAGAATATGACATAAAATGAATGAAGCAACCGATTGCATTCATCGAAATTAAATAGTTTCAATGGCTATATTGCCTGCGTCATCGGTTATATTCAAATAATATTCAATATAATGACTAAACAAATAATGAGGTTGAAATAAAAAATATAACATAAAATGAATGAAGCAACCGATTTTCTTCATCGAATAAGATTGAAATAATGTTTAGTAGAGGCTGCATATGAAGTACATTTTTAAGCTACTGAAGCCGTTGGAACTTCAGATTTATGGTGCACAAAATGATCAGAGTTCAAATAAATAAAATGTGCTTCTTAAACATTAGTTTAGGTGTAGTGCAGGTGGAGGAAATGATTATTGCCTATAAAAAAATGAAACGATTTATTTTCAAACCAACTATGTTCGGAAATGCATCATTTAGTTATCAATTGAACGATATTTTGAAAATTCCCTTTGTCTGATTACTGTTAGTTTATACTAAATAAAAGATGAATTACTACTTTCATATAAGCTCAGAAAAATCGATGGAATCTGGAATTTATTAAGTGATGAAAATATAAATTTAAAGAGTAAAATTAATGTAATACTAGAAGATAATTTTTCAAACATTTTTGGTCGCAGAGCACTACTGAAATTAAATTCGATAGCAAAACCCTAAAATAATAAATATTCCATTATGGTCCAAAATATTAGAAGATATATCCGTATACTAGAAGACTACAAGTACTACAATATATGAGTTCCAAATATATTTGCCAAAATAAAACTAAGGACATAATAAATTAAAAATATCGATAATACCCACAACATTTAAACTGCAAGCCGTAATTGATGAAATCCACTCAAAAATTCAATTTAGATGAAATATATTTTATATACATTTCTTTATTATTTAAATCGGAGAAAAGATTAACAAGAAAGATCAATCATGTCTAAACCTTCGATTATGAAACACTTTCCAACTTCAATGCAATTTTATTTAAACATGTATAAAATGCAATACATTCCTCGGTAATATTTTAGAACTTATCACAATGCTGCATTAATTTATTATATTTGAAAACTTAAACCTTCATTGGAAAAAATGAACTTCATTTAAATGACGGCATTAAAATTTAAATTGCCTGGTTTAAACATCTCTAAAATGTGATATATTCCTCGGTAATAATTTTAGAATTATCATAATACTAAAGTAATTTATTATATTTGAAAACTTCATCGAAAACAACTGATATTCATTCAAATGACGTCATAGAAAAAATAAAACGCCTGGTTCTCTCTATAAACGCAGCATCTCACTCATAACAGTTCCCCATTCATTTTACTCATCACAGTACTAAAATAATTTATTTTATTTAAAAACTTAAGACCATGGAGCTACAAGTAATTAAACTCTATGCTTGAAACTTCATTGAAAAAAATCGTCCTTCTCTTTGTAAAATCAGTGAATATTTCATTCATATCAGCTATGCAGACTCCATGGATTAAATGATATTATGTTAAAGTGGTACAGCAATTCTAATACAACTCATTCTACATATTTTGCTGTTTACATTTTACATAGGTGAAAAATAGGCTTCGTTGTAGAAATAATGAAAATTGGATGATCCTTTAAACTCAAATATATTGTAATTGCGTTGTTTCAGTATGTAGATGCACAGAATTTAAGCAAAAATAAAGCGGTTTTAGGCGGATACAACACTCAATATGAATTAAAAAGAATTTTTAAAATCACGATTTTGAGACAAGATGGATGCCATATTTCATTTTGAAGTGGGTCACGTGATCTTTTCATAGCATGGTCACGTGATCGTTTCAAATAAGTGGTGTCATTATTATTTTAATTTTTATTTTAAAAACTACTGAATATATTTTGCTGAATTTTTTTTATATATTTTATCGAATAATTTGAATATTACTTGAAGTTTTCGATGCAATTTGTGAATTTTAAATCCGCTTAAAAAATGTTTGAATAGGTCCTGTAGGGTTCAATGTATTTCATTTTTTCAACCCTGGTTCAACCCAAAACTAATTGGGTTATACTATTCATTTATATTCCCATTGGTCCTCCAGACCGTCAGTACAACATATTGAAATTCAATTTTGATTCAGTCATTTTTACGGCAGTTATCGTGCTAACGGACAGACAGACAGGCTGACAGAATGAACAAAGTCATAAACACTTTTCAAATTTGTTGTAAAGTGGTAATAAAAATCGTCCCCCCACATAAACACATCGGATTTGAATATATTGCTAAACGACATGATAATAATTTTTTCCAAATAAATTTGCGGAAAATATATCGTCTGCATAATGCTATGTCTATGATGGATGGTTTAACTATGAGTTTTTAATTGACATCTAGATAACTTCTGGTCTTAGAAACTAGATAGATGGATTGAATATCAATATGGTCTATTCCAAGGCTAACCACAAAATGTCATGAAATTCGATGTAGTTGTTCTCCCGTAATGAACAGACAAACAGCCAGACAGACGTAATATTTTCAATTTTATTTGAATACACGGATTTCCTTCTGTAATGCAGCGTTTATTTTCCTATAACACATTTTAAATTTAGAAAGAAAATCGTTCGACATCGACACTGTTTCTGGGTATTGATAAGCACGAATTTATGTATCAAGGAAAAATAATTTTTTCGCATCTCATAAATATTTCGATCCTTTGATGACAAGAAATTCTTTTGCATTCGCTTTATATGAACGAAAAAAAAACAATTCTTCGGCATCTAACAGGTCGAAGGATTTATTATATTTGAAACGTTCAGAAAAACCCCTAAAATTCATTGAAAATCGCATAAATTCACACCATAAAACCAAAATTATTTTAGAAATTAAGTAATAATATGATAACACAACTTATATTCTCGAATGTACTTGATATTTGGGAATTCCTATGCAAATCCCCCAACATTTATGTCAAATATCGCCAAAATTCGTCTCGTGAGATAATTACTGTTCTAACATAATAAACGTTATTTAATTCGTTTAAGTTATTTGATATTTTATTTTTTATTCCTTTTGGAAATATAACTTTAATAAAAAACAATTTTTTTACAACTCGTACCTGAAACTTATTATATTATGATAGAAGCAAGATTTCCTCAATTTCGAAAATATCGTTCCAATTTTAATATCTTAATATTTTGAGTATTTTGAAACTGTTGTTCTAATTTCGATATCTTAGCATAATTGAACTATTGTAAACTGTTGTGTGTTTTGACATTTTAATATTTTGAATTGTTTTGAAAATGTCTAAAGACTACAAGCCATCCACGAAAAATACTTTTATGCTAAAACCTTTAGGCCCCATCATATTGCAGCCATTGTCATTTTTATCGATTTTAAATTGCGCTATAATCATATTTCACTTCATTTTACTAATAGAAGAAATAAAATATATCCTCATGATGATTCCTTAATTATATGCTGCCGAATATTACTACTGCATACTCTAGAGATCACTCAGACTAAATTTATTTCAGTATTATTGGCTTAATCTCTCTGTAGAGTGTTCTGAATAGGGAGAATTTAATTATAATTACACTACACGTATGGAGTAACACGGAAAAATATAACGGAAGTACATTTTTAAGCAAAATATTTTCCTTTATAAACCGACTGTGGTTAATTTATTCACTGCCGAAATTGACACTTCCATTAGTGGCATTAATAAACTTTTTCAAGATTTTTTGAGTGGCACACAATTACCTCTTTTCTTACATAGATAAGAAGAAGCAGAGACTGAAAAAATTAATGGTTATAATTATATGGCGATGTGTCATATACCTATCATGCACAGAACCATAAAGTATTTTTTTTTTCAAATTTTCTCTTGAAAAATACATATATGCTACTGTGATAATGATGTGTTTTTATTTCGATGTATAAGTGTTTCAATATAAATATTAATGGAACAAAATTTACATTTTTGCTTTATATTTTTCCGTGACTATACATACCATCATGCATTTTTTTTCTATATATTAAAATGTTAATAATGTTGTTAAAGTGAATTAGATGAACTTTAAAATAATGTGTTTTGAATTATATTTGACGTCGTTTTCTTTCTGTTTTACACATAAATGCACTTCCCCTACAGAACATACTTGCTGCCTCTGAACGAAAACCACCTACTCCTATTTAAAGCGGAAGAACTATGTCAAAGCTATCATTGCTTTTAATGGCTACAGGAGCTATCCTGCAATCAAGAACATAACTCATAGAATACGTAGCAACATGATATATATAATTGTGAGTCACAGTAAAGACATTTCGTGTTTTGATAATAAGGAATACTTCTTGACTAACGAAATTAACAAACAAGCAAGTATTTCCTTTTTGGTGAGATGATGGGTGAGCACTGGTGTACTGTGCACAATATATGGAGATGCTGATGTGGGCATTGTGCGTGCTGCATTTTATCCAATGCACCTATAACAGCAATAGACTAAACCACCCATTTGCTGATTCTATGTATGCTCACAGTCAGGGACAATAGTTTTAAGTTGTACTATCGCATTGATATAAGACGGGCACCTTCTTACATTTTAGTTGCTAATGATATAACTGTTTGCCCTTTTTGTGTACGATTTCATAGACTGTGACAGCATATCTGGATTTTTTTTTATCGTGAAGGCTACAGCATTCGATAGACTTATAAAGGTGGCAGGGCGCCCAGTTATATATATATATTACGATCTGATTGTTGTAAGGACTTGAATACTTAAAAAGCTGGAAGAAAGGCAATGATTCTACTGTGTAGATTCGAAACAATGGAATCCACTCCATAACGGGTAATTACACTATTTATTTGAAGAGATCACGTGACCATTATATGAAGATATCACGTGTTCTACTTCGAAATAAAATATGGCATCCATCTTGTGCCAAAATCGTGATTTATGAAATTCTTTTTAATTTATATTTAGTGTTGTATCCGTTCTAAAACCGCTTCTATTTTTGCTTAATTTCTGTGCATCAATGTTCTGAAATAACGGAATTACAATGTATTTGAGTTTAAATAGTCATCAAACTTTGATTATTTCTACAACGAAACCTAATTTTCGGTTATGGAGAATGTAAACAGATTCAGCTGTAAGATGGTTTGCATAAAAATTGCTGAATTTCTTTAAAGGAAAATTATTTTGTTCTGGAGTCAGCAATGTGGATGATATGAATGAAAGATTCATTGATTTTACATAGCAAAGCAGATGATTTAATGCAGACTTTTTCATTTTATGCATAGAGTTTAATTACTTTTGCCTCCAGGATTTTAAGTTTTTAAGTAGAATAAATTATTGTAGTACTGTGATAAATGAAATAAAAATGTATGAATGAAATATTTACTGCTTTTACACAGAGAGCCAGACGATTTATATTTCGATAACGTCATTTGAATCAAGTCCGATTTTTTCAATGAAGTTTTAAATTTTTAAATATAATTACTTATTGCAGTATTGTGATAATTTTAAAAATATTACCACTGAATGGATCGCATTTTAGAGATGTTTAAATGAAATTAGAGTTGGAAAGGTTTTCATAATCAATGCTTTATGCATGATTGATCATTCTTGTATTCTGTTTACTAGTTACTGTGTTTCGCTACATTTTCTAACTGAACGTTTTTTGATCAAGAAATCCGACCCCATAAAAGTCTAGACCTCATTTTCATCTGAAAATTCCCCCCCCTTCCCCCACCTAAAGAGTTAATAAAATACACGAAATAATTTAACCTTTAATTTTAACACACTTTCAAGTTGCAAATATGTGTTTAAAACTAATTGCCAAAAATCGATTTTTTTTTATTGTTGAGAGATAAATACATACATTGCTGTTATAATAATTTGCATCTCCCCGAAAACTCAGCATTTTCAAAGGTAATACTTGAATATACAGTAAAAAATACGAATGATGTTTCCTCCTTCGATTATTGAACCTTGTATGAACATTTTAAGTGTTATAGTTCTCTAGCAATTAGTATGGGACCATACTAACTAATAGCATTATTTCATGTTACCTAAAAAATATAGCAAAATATTTTTTGTAATTATGAAAATATCACTGTATATTTCACACCTAATTAAATAATTGCAAAATATTCATCATTATTTCTAATGTTTGTGCATTACTGCGTACCCTTATCTTCAATGAATTTATCAATATTAAACACTTTAAATATCTTTTTAAATATTATCTTATTTTCTCCATCGTAGTCATAGAAAGGCTACGCTTAATTTTTAAACACTGCTGTACATTTCTATAAGTCAATTTATTTATTACATTTAATAAATTTATTTGAAATAATTATGTAACAGCAAATTTATTATATTCATTTTAATAAATTTTATTAATATTATTCTCATTGGAATGAGATATATGGATAATCTCATAAATACAGAATCCTTGAACTAAGACAGAAATTACAGCATTGCGATTAGAAATGTCAAAAACATCATTATTTCTGTAACTGAACGGTAATTGCTAATCAATACGATATTTCGGAAGAAAAATACAATATGGAAGAAACTAGAAAAAAGGGGGAAAATGATATTTTGCTTAGATTTTTGTTCCTATAGAAACAGGATTTCAGTTGAAGAATATTGTAGTTTGATAAATACTTTAGTCTTGTTGTTCAATTGGTCATACGAGTAGGTTTGTAGAAAAATTTGAAGGGGGCAACAGTTACTGGCATATCTAGAGGATGTGTATTATAAGAGTCAAGCTCTCAATCCCTGTATTATTTGTTATTCGTTATATTATATTTTGCGTTATATTATACTTAGATATCAACTATGTATTTGGTTTGGATTTATATATTAGGTAATTAGAATAAAAAAATTAGTATTTTTTATGTTTCTCGTCTATGGAATCCAGAGTTTTACATCACAATTATAAATTGAGTAAATTGGTTCTAAATTTGTAATTAAAGATTAATATATTTCTTTCAAATTAGACCGTCCGACCTATCCGAAAATGGAAGGTATCTGTTGGGATGGACGAACCAGTGCATTCACTTTAGACTGGAACCCGATGGGGGGGGGGGAGGGGGTCCCTGGCGCCATGCACAGATACCGTACCTCCTTTCCTTACCAACACCCTCTCTGAAAGATTTTCAGATCCACACATTTAACATACCCGTACTCCGAGCGAACACGGGAACAGTTTGGGAAAAGCCGGGAATCGAAACCGGGTCGTCCGAGTGCAGTTCCAGTGTCTTAATCACTTTGGGCTATCTCGCCACTAAAAATGTAAATCAAAAATTCTGAAAACTTGAGGGTGAGTATGGTTTTCAATGCATAAAAATCTGGAGTGACGCATCTATACATCCCTCAGTTTCTTTGCCTCTAGTTGTTTGTAAACCAAAAAAGGAAATATTATTTCACACAATTACATTATTTTCATGTGATCGAAATATGCGTGTGCGGATTAGAATGGAAAAGTAAGTTTGTCAAAAGGTAAAAGAAAAATCAGAAAATTTTTACACGTGCATATTTTTTTTAAAGTTTATTTATCGACAGAAATGAATTTTAAATTTTATAGAAGAAAAATTAATAATCAGCTCAGGCATCTATAATCTGTTTATATGTTTATAAAGAGTTAATGTTATGTTATTTTTCATTCTAATTTAGCTTCGTCGCATTTGGCTTTCCATTTTAAACACTGTTTCCACATGATTAATTGCGCATGTAAATTGTTAAATTTTATTTTATCTAGTTATTCCAAATTTCTGTCTAAACAATGCCACATATTCAAATGCTTGATACAATTTGGAGATTGAAGTTTAATCAAGAAATAAGCCCGATCATAACATTTTTAAATGCTGCTTTTGTTCTGATGAATACGAACAAACCTACCATAACAAAAATTATACTGTTAACCTCTGATATATTATTATTTGATCAATATTGGCCCAGTAGTTGTATTCAACGAAGTATGACTGTTATGTCGACATGTAAAACGGTATGTTCATTCAATGTTTTCAATCGCTACCTCAAATGTTCACAATGTAATTTTTAACTTGGACAATTAAATCGGTCATGACTTTCCTTATGTAACGCAATTAATTTACTACTTTTACAGCAAAAAAACAGGTTATTCTTATAGTAGATACTTATATTCTTCCAAGATGTTGAATTTTCGTCAATTAGTCGTCACTTTTATTGATTGAGATTAATTTTTATCCATTTGACGAGATTTTCGTTAATTTGGTAACACTTAAAAAACTCACCAAGTTTGCGACATTTTTCCAAATTCGTCGCCAAAATTTCGCCAAGCATTATGAACGCTGAAATAAGTTATTCTTATAGCAGATAAATGACTATTGACGTTCAAATACAAAAGTACTACTCAACGTATCTTTTCTCATGAATGGAAAGAGCTAGATCCACGAGAATAATGTCACCAAATTTATCGCACGATATTACATATGAAAAGTAAACATGTTTCTCAATAGTTATTATATATTTTTTTACTTCATGGGATTTTTTGATAAATTTAATTGAAAGATGTGCAATATCTTGAGAACGTTTTTTTGCTTGCGTTCTAAAGTTTATGTCAATCGTTTTCTAAGGAAAAATTACATAAGAAAAGTATATTTGTGTAAACTTATTAAAGGTTTTGGTTATTTGGTGATTTTTTCAAAATTTCACTCGAAAATTTAGGAGGGTTCTAATCATTCGATTGCATTTAAAAACAATAGGCTTCCAGTATTCACGGATTGTGATTGTTGTACCAAGTTTCATTCGAATCGCTCCATTCGTTCGTGAGATATCATCTCCAAAGTCTCACTGACACGCACACACACACACACACACACTTTCACCCACACATACAGACATTATCTCAAAAATGTTTAATTCGTGATCAGGGATGCTTGAAACGTGCTCTCCCGTCGTAAACTCGAATTCGAATGTTTGACCACGTCACAATACTTTCCTTATACATTATGTATATAAGGAAAGTAAAAGTCATTTTAATTCCCATTTCTCCTTAAATTACATATTCTGTACCCAGTTTAGGAACTCGATTACTGCTTCTTCCTCCTTTTCATACTTTCATTACTTTCACTGGTCTTCGAAATTTGAATTTTTGACTTCAAAATCAATATTATAGCAAATGTTCTATTGCAGTAAGATATTTCTTTCCGTATTCAATTATACTTTCGAACTTATCCCGATATTTTATTATTCTAACTTCCTATCCGTTGTTAAATTAAGTTGGGAATTGCGATTACTCTCGATCCTGAAAACTTATTATTAAAGGATATTATCATTGAAGTTAGAAGAACGAGTTTTATTTACTTTATTTTAGTAACACTTGAAATGTCAGCTTTTACAGGATTGAAAGTCAAATACATTTCAGATGTATTAGTAATTTGCCTCGATGAAATGTCTATCTGCACTATCACTACTCCGGCCACACACTTTGCTACCATTAACCCTTGGGTTGGTCGTGTGGTCTGGGCCTTCAGCACTATCACTACTGAAACTCTACATTTTATTATCCTTAATGTGAATAATTATTTTAAGATTCAAAGATAGATACGCAATTAACAATATCCTTGCTATTATCATTTAATAACTAGAAAGATAACGAGAAAGATCAATCATACATACATCATTGATCATGAAACACTTTCCAACAGAAATGCAATTTTATTTAAACATATATCAATGCTTCAGAATCAGCGCTGATATATTTTAATTATCACAGTACTACAGTAACTTATATTTGGAAGCTTTAAACTTCGTCGAAAAAGACAATGGTAGTTCCACAAAATGAACTTCATTAAAACGACGTCATCGAAATACAAATCGTTTGCGTATCATGTAAAATCAATGAAACTGCCTTTCATTTCATTTATATTCCGTCCTCCAGAGCTAAATAATTTTACGTGACAGAAAACAACAATTCTTATGCAACTCACCTAACAATCGCTAGATTCGTTTATATTCCCCATGCTTTAAAATAAAGCTTCGTTGTAGAAATAAAGAAAGTTAAGTGATCATGTAATACCAAAACTATTTTAACTGCATTTTCTCTGAATTTAGATACATATATAATATGCAAAAATATAGCGGTCTTAGGACGGATGCAACACCAAATATAAATATAAACGGTCTCTAAAAATCACGATTTGTACACAGCGAAAATAAAATCTATGTCATAATCAATTTTTCAATGACTCATACGAACCTTTCATATATCATGAGTGTAATCATTATTTCAGTTCTTTTTTCTTAAAAACCACCAAAAATATTTAGCTGAACTTTTTTAAACATTATTTTAAACATGTTTTTAACAATTTTTAACACTTTACAACGTAGTTGGAAAGTGTTTATGACTTTGTTAATTCTGTCGGTCTGTCTGTCTAATTATCTGTTTGTCCACAGCACGATAACTGCCGTAAAAATGACTTTCTTAAAATGAAATTTTAGTATGTTGTTCAGACGGTCTGTGGGACCTATGGGACTATAAATGGATGATATCACCCAATTAGATATGGACATGAACCCGGGTAGAAAAAATGAAATGCATTGAACCCTATGGGACCTAATTGTTCAAACATTTTTAAGCAAATTTAAAATTCACAAATTGATTCGAAACTTTTAGAAAATATTCTAATTATCCCATAAAAATATAGAAAAAAATTCAGCAAAATTCATTTGTAGTTTTTAGGATAAAAAATTAAATTATAAAAACATCCATATTATATGAAGAGATCACGTGACCTACCTCAAAATAAAATATGACATCCATCTCGTCCCAAAATCGGGATTTTTAAAGTTATTTTTAATTTATATTTAGTGTTACATTCGTCCTGCAACCGTTGTAGTTTTGGTTAAATTCTCTGCATCTACATTCTGAAACAACACAATTACAATATATTTGAGTTAAATGATCATCGAACTTTGATTATTTCTACAACGAAGCCTAGTTTTCACTTATGGAGAATATAAACACATAGTAAGATGAGCTGTATAAGAATTGCTGAATTTCTTTAACACAAAATCATTTAGGTCTTTGAATCTAAAATATAGCTGATATGAATGAAACATTCATTGATTTCACATAGAGAACAGCCGATTTTATAGCAGACTTTTTGGATGAAGTTTTAAGCATAGAATTAAATTGCGTTTACCTCCATGGTTTTATATTATTAAATAAAATAAATTATTGTAGTATTGTGATGAATGAAATGACTGGAATAAAAGTGTATGAATGAGATATTTAAAGCTTTTGCATAGATAGTCAGGCGATTTATATTTCAATGACATCATTAGAATAAAGTTTATTTTTTCGATGACGTTTTAAGTTTTCAAATATAATAAATTAATGTAGTACAGTGATAATTTTTGAAATATTACAGCTGAATCTATAGCACTTTAGAGATGTTTAAAAAACAATTGCATTGCAGTTGGAAAGTGTTTCATAATCAATGCTTTATGCATGATTGATATTTCTTTTTTAACATGTTGTGGCCAGAGATATTAAACACAAAAATAACAAAAAAGATCATTCATACATAAAGCATTATTATGAAATATTTTCCAACTGAAATGCAAGCTTTTTTAAACATTTCTATAATGCGGTACATTTAGTGCAGATATAATTTAAATTATCACAGTACCACAATAATTTATAATATCTGAAAACTTAAAATTTTATGGAAAGAAATGAACTATTCAAATGATGCCATCGAAGAACGAATAATTTATCTCTCAGTGTAAAAACAATGAATATTTCGTTCATATCACTTCTATTCCAGACTCCATAGCTACATAATTTTGCGGGGAAAGGCATTAATTCTCATACAACTCATCTTACAATCAGTTATTTATATTCTTCATCAATTAAAATCAGACTTTGTTGTAGAATTAATTAAACGTTGATCATTATTTAAACTCAAAAATATTATAATTGCTTTCTCGCGGAAAATAGATGCACAGAAAATACGCAAAAATAAAGCGATTTTAGGACGAATGTAATACTAAATATATATTTTAAAGACCTTTAAAAATTCTGGTTTTATTCTGGAGGGGGGAGGGATCTCTAAATATAATATGGGTTTAATTATCATTTTAATTTTTATTTAAACAACTATTGAACTTATTTTGTGGAATTTTTTTATATTTTTTATGGGATAATTTGGGGATATTATTCATTTTCATTCCCTTATGTCACATAAACCGTCTCAACAACATACTAAAATTCAATTTTGTTAAATTCATTTTTACGGTAGTTATCGTGCAAACAGACAGACAGAATGAAAAGTCATTAACACTTTTCGACTGTGTTGGAAAGTGTTAAAAAGAGATAACCTGATCGTTAAATGACGTTGGTGTAGATAGTTGAGTAAAACTATATCTGTACAAAAATTCTTTATTATATCCCCTCCCCCCAGTGTTGTCGCAAGTTTGGACAACTTGTCTTTGGAACTTTAGACAAGAATTATTCACGTTTTGAACAACTTTTCAACGAACTCTGAGATTTATCTGGAGATTCAAGAATATTGTACGCTGGTATGCTAATATTTTTCGCATTTCAGCTTCCCCACCTCGACCACGCACACAAAAGTTCAATGGGTGGGGGGGATTTTGACTCGATGAAAAGTTCAAAAGCTGACTGCGACTCGCAAGTAAGAGCAAATACGTAAACAACACTAGTCTCCAACATTTAACTTGTTTTCTGTAATTCTGATGAAAACAACTGATCTTTATGTTTTCGGGAATGCTGAACACGAAAATTATCATGCAAATTCAAGTTTAGCAGTGGTGTTTTTGTTATTTCAACGCTTCAGAATTGCCCTGAAAAGCGTATGTATGTATTTACCTTGTTGTTCGTCCTTGAAGAAAGGTGAGTTAAAGCGCAATCGTTTTCCCTGCTGTTTGTGTTCGGTTGCTGGTGATTCTCTGAGTGTACAGCAGTAATCGGCTAACATTGATTCACTCCGCTTTTCCTAATATTTTTTTCATGTCCGAAATTTGTTGGTGGAAGCGTTCCCCATGTTCGTTGCCAACAGCACCACATTTTTCGAGGACGAAGTCCAAGTGTGAATGTAAAAAATATAACTTTAAGGACATGTTATACTCCAGTCCATCATAGCACTGCTGAAGATTTTCCACACGATCCTTATAGTTTTCTGCCTTTTTACTGCCAAATAAGTTGGTAGACACTTAAACAAGTAATCCCAGGCTAACTTTTCATCACCTGTGAGAATATTATTGAAGTGTTCATCTTTGAACAGTTTGTGTATTTGTGGACCAACTAAAATCCCCTCTATTTTAGCTTCACTGAGACGTGGAAATTTCTTACCCAAATACAAAAATTCTTCTCCAGTCTTATCCATGGCCCCTTTATAAAGTTTTCCATAAAGGCCAGTTTCACATGAAGACCTAAGAGTATTACTTTGTTGAATTCGACAAGTGCATCGTCAATAACATTATGTTCCAGGTTGAATTGATTGACGGATATGGTCATTGCCCTGCAGGGCTGTCCCACAGACACAAGAAGCAACATAATTTGGTGTAACCCTATTGTAGTCCAATTAATATAGCAATTACTTTGAGATCACCGGAAATCTGCCAATTGAACTTGTCATAGTTTACTCTTCTAAACAGTTGTTTCACGTTTTGATACTCTTCTTGCATATAAGCTGCATAACCAATCGAAACCGATGGAAACACGTTGCTAATATGCAGAAGGACAGACTTTAAACTTAATTTTGATGAATCTATGAACAATCTTCATCAATTTTGTAGTCAATTTTAGAGCTGCGATGAGCCCCTCTATATTACTGTAAAAGACCAAGTTATTTTCACTTTTGAAAAACAGAAGGTATGGAGTATTGCGGTTACGGAATGCGGTTACATTTGCCGTTTCAATAAGACAATCCCACTGCTACAGTCTAGACGCCGACAGATCTGCTTTACTTTTCAGTAATTCTGGATCTCTTACTAGGTCATTCACTCGGTTTTGAAGGTACTGGAGAGCACTAGAATCACAACCGCCCTTGTCACTTACTGTATAAGACTGAGGTGGGATCGAAACAGACTGTCCGATTCCATGAGGTACTGGTCGGGTAGCCGACGGTATGTTAGGATATGTCAAGGATGCCCTTTTCGTCTTTGAAGTACCGTGTGTTAATGGAGTCGTCATACAAAAATAACAATCATTTACGGGCTTTGATGGTTCTCTCCAGATCATGGGGATAGCAAAGCCCACTTTTATGATTCAACCAGGAATGAAGACTCGAGACATACGATATGCAACACATATGAGGAGTCCAGGCCTTGTTTTTACAATCCTATTCGGCTTACTCGCTCGCACTGTTCCCACCCATGAGAAAATGATCTCGTCATCATTAACTGATACAACCTCCACCCCCACCCCATATTTTGGAAACTACAGCTAATCGAAGATCTTCATGGTCGTTTCCGTGATCAGCGTGGCCGATTTAGTAATGAACAACTGGTTTCCTTTTAGTTACATTTTCACTATTGGCTAGTGTAATTGTTATTACAGATTCTAGTGTTGTTGTTGTTGAAACCCAGACCGTCCGACCTACCAGAAAGGTGTAAGGTAACCGTTTGGACGGTCGGGAAGTGCCACCCAATTAAGACCGGAACCCAGTGGGGGAGGCATCCACAGGGACCGCACCCTCCATCCCTAACCACCAACCTCTCGGAAGGACTTTCGGACCCATGTTTAACGTGATCGTACTCCGCATGAACACGGCGGCAGATTTGGCAGTGGCTGGAATCGAACCCGGGCCAAACGAGTGCAACTCCAGCGCGCTAACCAATGAGCTACCGCGCCCACAGATTCTAGTGTAAATTTGTTTCTCGTATAATAATCACTTTTGTTTCAAAGTATAAAATTTATTGTAGGCTATTGCTGTATTAAATTATGAAAGAATACTTCGCATCTAAATGCCGTTTCAGCTCCCCCACATTCCTTAATCCACAAAGGAGTTTCCTGGGAAGGGGTTATTGCAACTAATATTAAAAATTGAAAAGCAGAATGCGAGTCACAAGTGCAAAAAAACTGATATGAGCTGCACATGACTTTCTCTGCAGATTTACTTACAAAAATTAGCACCCATATTTATTTAAAATTATACTGAATTTGAACTTTTGATTCAATTTTCGTTCTTATTTGGTAACTGGAGTTATTTTCAAAGGCGATGTAGCGAAAATGCAAAAAAAAAATCTTGAGAACAGCTTGCCGAACTTTAATGGGGTTGGTCATATTATTTTCATCATTTAAAACCAGCATTTCATTGATATATTTGAGCATACGTAGTTTTTTTTTTAGATTTTGACGATTTTTGAGGGCCATTTCGCAAAAAAATGGCAAGTTACTTTTTTCTAACCATTATTAGAGTATACCACAAGTGGCTTATCTACTAAGTTTTGTAATATTTGGTTCATTAATGTTTGAGTTAGATTGGATAAATACATTGCACAGACAGACACACACACATACAAGCACGCAGAAACTCACACAGATGTCGCGCTAAAAATCGTTTTTTCGTATTCTACAGGTGTCAAAACGTGTAGATCCGTCGAAAATTCGAATTCCGATTTTCGACATGATTCCAATACGCTCCCTATACATTACCATATATTGCAGGGAAAGTAAAAAAAAAATCTAATGTGGACAGCACATAACATTCCCTGCAGAATCATATTCCTCACTTTACTTCTTCAATAATTTATTATATTGAGTTTAATTTCACAAAATAACGTCCATAATTATTTAAAATGACACTTAATTGGCACTTTTGTCGCATCGGGAGAGTCACGAGCCCAGTGTCGCTTCGGACTTTTCCCGACGACAGAGTCACATCGGCGGTGGATTCGGCTCCGGAGTCAAATCGGCGGGGAGTCGAACGAAAGTGAAACCGAAACCGATCTCACGACCGATATGCACAGAAGAATCGAAGATATGCAGACAAGTACATTGCGACACAGTATAATCACACATAATTCACTTATAATACTCACATATAACTCATATATATTAACCCAGGAGTACTTACGGTCTGGAGACATTAGTCCACAGATGGGTAGAAGAATAAAAGACAGAATTCAGGGTGTGCAAATAATTTAACTCATTAAGCCAAATATTCATTTATTCTTAAGTAAGCCATTAAATTTATATATATATATTCCAAACAACTGTAACATTCTCTCTTTCACTAGAGAACTTTATGCAAAGTAAATTAACATTCAGTTAACATTATATCAATCACACTCTTTAGAATCTTTATCAATCTAAATTTCTATATAGACAATTATCAATATATTTTCAATAAGAATTCCAATTAAAATACGTTAGATTATAAGCCTTAAATTTATACCAGTGCTTGGAATGGAAATTTACTGTTCCACTGTTCATGAATTAGAATTTCAGTAATTTTACCTCACCGTTCTGTAACAACAAATCCGTATAATTTTCAGAGCATCCGATCTTAACCTTATAAGGATTGCCGAAGGAAAGTTCCGCAAAATATCCGCAATGAAGTATCGACATCCGAACTCAATGTTCAATCGAACAAGGGACCACGCCCGGATTCGCCGGATAACGGTCAAAATCACAACCTAAAATAGAAAAATAAAGCATTAAGTTTAGAATAAATTTCAGATCCCGGTGCAATTCTTCTTCGGGCATCTTCCCGGATTAGATTTTGGGAAAATCAATAATCCACAGCAATATGGGCCACCGGCCCTACTCTCTTTGTTCCGTTTTCTCCTCCGAAAACTTACATCCGAACTTCTCAAAGTTCTTCTCCAAAAAGCCCCCGAACACGGCAACAAGCGCCCGACAACAGCCAAGAAGCTCTCCCATTGGCTGCCGAGCAGAGGAGAAGTTTCGCTTTTCGAAACTTCCCACAGACGAGGCAGGCGCCGCGAAAAAACAACAGCAGAACATTAAATCCACATTCTCGAACGAAACTAGACTTTCACACGTAAATGAATCTGGACAAGGCTTAACACAATACAGGCGTTGAAAAGGAGATATTTCCAAGCCGCGTTTCACAAACTGTCGAATCGAACATACATGCGATACGACACTTTTAATTCAATTTTTGTTTTCATTTGGTAACTGTACTTATTACTTTCCTTATATACATAATGTAAAAGGAAAGTATTGCGGCGGGGTCGAAAATTCGAAATCGAGTTTTCGACGTGAGAGCACGTTTCAAGCATCCCTGATCACGAATCAAACATTTTTGAAGTGATGTCTGTGTGTGTGTGTGAGTGTGTGTGTGTGTATGTGTGTGTGTGTGTGTGTGTGTGTGTGTCAGTGAGTCTGTGGAGACGATAACTGACGAACGAATAGACCGATGATTCGAACCGAATTTGGTACAAGAATCACAATCTGCAAACACTAGAAGCCTATTGTTTTTATACGTTACCGAATGTTCAGAACCCCTCTAAATTTTCGAATAAAATTTTGAAAAAATCGTCAAAAAAATCAAAACCACTAATAAAGTTACGCAAATTGACATTTCTTATGTAATTTTTCAATAGAAAACGATTGACATAAATTTTAGAACGCTAACATGAACCGTTCTGGAGATATTGCGCATTTTACAAAAATATTATTAAAAAGTCTTATAAAATGAAAAAAAAATCCTATTGACAAACATTCTCACTTTTCATATGTAATACCTTGCGATAAATTGGGTGACATTATTCTCGAGGATCTAGCTCGTTCCATTCATGAAAAAAGATACTTTGAGTAATACTTTTGTATTTGAACGCCAATAGTCATTTATCTGCTGTAAGAACAACTTATGTCTTCGTCCATAACGGTTGGCGAGATATTGGCGACGAATTTGGCGACATGTCGCCAACTTGGCGACATTTTGAAATGCTGCCAAATTAACGGAAATCTCGCCGAATGGATGAAAATGACGCTAAATCAATGAAAATGACGACTCATTGTCGAAAATTCAATATCTTGGAAAGAATGTTAGTATCTACTATAAGAAAAACCTATTTTTTTACAGTAAAAGTAGTAAATTCATTACAATATATAAGGAAAGTCAAGTGCTGCCCACATCTGATTTTTTTCAAAGGTGACGTAGCAAAATTGCGAAAAAACTAAACTATCTCGAGAACAGTGTAATGGAGTTGGTCTTATTCTTTTCATCGTCAAAAATCACATATAAAACACCTATTTAATTGATTTATTTGAGCATACGTAGAGTTTTATTTAAAATTTTGACGATTTTTGCTGGCTATTTCGCAAAAAAAGGCAAGTGATTCCTTTCCGAATCGTACCAAAATCTAATCAGCACCTGGATGACCTACAAGTGCCTTATCTACCAAATTTTGTAAAATTTTATCAATTTGTTTTTCAGCTAGAGTGGATAAAGGCAGTTTTTGAAGGCTATTTCGCAAAAAAATGCGGGTTGTTTTAGGCTGAATCGTACCAAAAACAAATCAACACCAGGGACACTCAAGTGACTAACCTACCAAATTTTATGAAATTCGGTGCTTTAGTTTTTGAGTAGAGTGTAATACATCCATTGCACAGATAGAAATACAGACAGACAAACACAGAGACGAGACGCTAAAATTAGTGTTTTCGTGTACTAGAGGTCCCAAAACGTGTAGATCCGTCGGAAACTCCAGTTGTGATTTTCGACATGATTCCGATACTTTCCCTATACATTACCATGTATTGCAGGGGAAGTAATACGAGGTAGACGATAATTATAGATTTTAGTGTAAATGTATTTGAAGTAAATTATTCACGACTGTTTTAAAGTAATAAAAATACAGATACAGTGAATAAGTAATACACATGTATTGTAGGTAACTGACACATTAAATTATGAAATATTTATTACAGCATCTTAAATATTTGTTACAGCATCTTGTGTTCACATCCTATGTTCTTGAGTTCCTATCTGCAGTGGGGGATGCATCCACAGGGACCGTACCCTCCTTACCCTACCACCAACCTCTCGGAAGTACTTACGGATCCACATGTTTAACTTGACCGTTCTCCGCATGAACACGGCCGCAGTTGTGGCAACGTGCAAATCCAGCGCGCAAACTACCGGGCTACCGCGCCCGAAATGTGCCAAAAGCAAGCGATGTTCCTAGGTGGTCACGCACCCAAGTACCAACCGCACCCGATGCTGCTTGATTTCGGTGAGCTAACGAGAACCGGCGTTTTCAGCACGGTAGAGTCGCTGGCATGTGAGTAAGTGTTTGTGTAGAAGTTTGAATATGGATCAAATCGATCCGCCTGTTTTCACAAAATTTGCCAATATAATCATTAACCACTATTGTGATTGGAGAGTGTTTTAAATTGAGAAATTAACGTCGAATGATTCTAACATAAATTATTTTTAAAACATTTTTCTCGATTTGACAAGACGTAACGTTTTACGTGTCGACATAACAGTCACATTTCATGGAATGCATAAATATATGGAATACATGGAACATATAAATAAATATATATATATATATATATATATATATATATATATATATATATATATATATATATTTATTTATTTATATATATATATATATATATCCACATATTCCATCGTATTCCATCGCACGTATATTCTATCCGAATTAATCATATCATTTATTTTTAAATCTGGTAAAGCTTAGTTGTTCATAGAAATTGATATTTTTTCTTCATTGAAATTATACTTTTGTATTTTCCAGTATATTCCTTTCTATTATATCCTTTTGTATTTTCTAGTAAAATGTAGAGTATAATCATTCTAACATTTGACGCAGATGGGACACACACACACACACACACACACACACACATATATATATATATATATATATATATATATACATATATATACATGTTGGCTGACGCGATGGTCCAGCGGTCAAGACGAGCGTTTCCAAGCGATCATTCGACCGCCGCGTTGTGGGTTCGAGTCCCAGGTACGGCATGGGTGTTGTGTTGTTGGGCGCTGTGTGCTCCGCTCCTCTCTGGTGAGCCTGGGACAACGTCCTAGGGCGGCTAAATGGTTCACCTTCCTGGCTGTTGTATAGGCGAATGATGGAAGTCATGAGCCTGGCTATTTGATAGTATATATATATATATATATATATATATATATATATATATATATATATATATATATATATATATATATATACATATATATATATAATAGTAGTTTGAAAATCCACTGAACGAAAAGTAAGAAGCTGCAACACGATAAACCTAGCTTTCTAAAACACCCACAGAATAAAATATAAAACAGCAAATCATCAATCAAATGGAAAAAAATACAAAACACGAGTTATCAAGTTACAAAAAATCAACAAAATTCAAAGGTATTAAAACAAATGAAAATTTTGCAGAAAGGCAGAAGACTATCATGGTTCGTAATTTGAGTATTAGAAGCAAATGGGCAGGCTTTGCAATTTTTATTCTTATATTTATTGAAATTATAATTTTTAGTAGGGTAATCATTATATTCAAAATTATCTATGGCACAAAGTTGGTAATGGGATATCGGTCTAAACCATTCCCAACATGAATTGAAAATACCGGGCAATATCTTATCAAATTATATAATAATAAGTATAAATATATTTGCCAGTCACTAAATCATATAAGTTGTGAAATTCATAATAGTACATGTAATTTTATGAGTATGACAATATAACGTAGATATAATAATAAAAGTAATAAAATAATTGCTTGTATATAAGCAACTATGTCCATGTAAAACCTAATCCTAATGAAAATCAGATATATATATCTAATTGTAGATTTAGACAAAAATGTTCAAAAAATCACCATGTTAGTTCTAAAAATACGAAAATTGGCTCTAACGACGCAGAATTCTAATACATGACGCAATAATGACGCATCCAAGGAATTGAACCAACCAGTGTGTTATTTAAAGAATAAACTGGTAGTCAATGGGACAAAGACCATTTTACCTTTGTATCAATATAAAGGGGGGGCGTTGGGTAACATAAATATGCACAAATGCTTATTTATAAAACAGCATATAGTTGCCTGGATGATTTACTATCTCATTCGTCAGTGATAAGCAGCCCACTAAACCTGCAGTCATAGGAAAGAAATAGGCACAGCTTGAAGAAGTGTATATGTACCCAATTTGGAGGCTTTTGAGCCCGGCCAAATAGAAAATAAGCTGTATCAGGAAGGAAATAGAGTCTACCGGAAGGAACTTGCCTGAGAAGCAATTTGTTTGGTCTTTCATGTGCACTAAAATAAACAATATCCCTTAATGTAAAATTGGCTGATATACATCACAGTCACTGACTTAATATACCTATTGCAAACTGAGAAAAATACATTTTTAAGATGCTTTTATAAATAATTTATTTGAAGCTAAAAATGTTACTTTTCTGGTGGTTAAACATTTTACGCTTAATGGCAATGTATGGAATTTAACATAGCTGGTTTGTATTGAAGTGTAATTAAAAACTCCTCACTTAGGTAATTTAAATCTTTTGTAATGAAAATGCATAAACCTTTTGTAATAGTAAACTACGATGAATATTTATAATGGTTGCTTATAACATGATTTGCTTGCGCAAAATATGCATATAAATGTATGAGAAAGTCATAAAGAGTTTCTTACTTCAGTTATGTATTTTTTGTATATTACTAATAAAACATTTAAATGCCTTTTCATTCACAGCTAATTATTAATAACATAGAAATGTTTTATTTTTATAATTATTTTTAGTCCATTGTATATAATTACTTTTGAAGCTTATTAATTTTCTGCGCTAGAAATGGAAGAAAAAATCTTATTCAATTAAATAGTCACTACATTATGTTACGTTACTTTAAAAAAACGCCATGAATTAATCAGTGAAAAAAATTATTCTTGCTGAAGATCTCATATATCTTAGATTTAATTAATTTTATTACGTCTTTGTATTTATTTTTTTTTCCTTTATTACTTAATGCTGTTTCGTCTTTAATTAAAGCGTATCTTATTTTTCGGAGAAAATATGTTGTTTCAATTGAGAATTTTATTTTATTTTTTTTTATAAAAAAAAAGAAATTGAAGACATAGAATATGTGTATCACTGTCAAATAGATTATTAACCCAAAAATATGTTTAAAATGGGGAACAATAATGAAATTTGAACGTTAGAGAGGTGTTAAATTGATGATCAAGAATATGTTTCTTTATGTTAGAAAACAAATGATATATATGTTCGAAAATATGATAATATAAACGAATGATAACTTATGTTAGAAAACGAAAGGTAGCATTTAAAAAAATCTGATGTGGGCAGCACATGACTTTCTTTAAATAATGCAATGGATTTACTACTTTTACCGTAAAATAAAAATAGATTATTTTTATAGAAGTTATTTATATTCTTTCCAAGATATTGAATTTTCGTCAATAACTGGTCATTTTCCATGTCGTCATCATCAATGAGTCGTCATTGATTTAGCGTCATTTTTATCCATTTGGCGAGTGTTTCGTTAATTTAGCAACATTTAAAAAAGTCGCGACATTCTACCAAATTCATCGCCAAAATCTCGCAAAGCGTTATGGATGACGAAATAAGTTATTCTTACAGCAGATAAAGGACTATTGGCGTTAAAATACAAGTATTACTCAAAGTATCTTTTTTCATGATTGGAACCAGCTAGATCCATGAGAATGATGCCACCAAATTTATTACATGGCATTACATAGGAAAAGTTAACATGTTTCACAATATGATTTTTGTTATTTTATATGACATTTTCATATTTTTTTTAAATGTGCAATATCTCGAGAATGGCTCATGTTAGCGCTCTAAAATTTATATCAATCGTTTTCTAATGAAAAACTTCATAAGAAATGTCTATTTGCGTAACTTTATTAGAGGTTTGATGTTTTGACGATTTTTCCAAAATTTCACTTGAAAATTTAAGGGGGCGGGGTGAACATTCGATTGCGTATAAAAACAATAGTCTTCCAGTGTTTAAGGATTGTGATTTTTGTACCAAATTTCGTTAGAATCGGCCCATTCATTCGTCAGTTATCGTCTCCATAGACTCACTGACACACACACACACACATACTTTCACACACACACACAGACATCACTTCAAAATTATTTGATTCGTGATCAGGGATGCTTGAAACGTGCTCTCCCGTCGAAAACTCGAATTCGGATTTTCGACCCCGTCACAATACCTTCCTTATACATTATTGTATATAAGGAAAGTAAAAATAATTGAAGTATCTGCATGTAAAGATACTGAGAAATGTAAGTTCTGTTCCATTTCACGAATTTGACCAAGATACAGTATGCTCAAAGACGCACAAACGTACACGAACATATAATTCAACAAGGAAATTATGAAGAATAATTACAATGAAAATAATTACAATGGAAAGAATGATTACAATGGAAATTATGAAGAATCATGACAATTGGTGTTTACGCTTGAGTTTTGAAAGAATTATTAAACGTTTTAATTATTACATTATATCAATTTCTTTAGATAATGAAATTGATTTAATTTTTAAACTCGGTCAAGATGCCGGCTCTTCTTATGAGTTTATCCATAATATTTACTTTAAGATCCGCCAAAAGTTTCTACAGCCCTTTTCTAGTCTTATTACTTTCCTTATATACATAATGTATAAGGAAAGTATTGTGACGGGGTCGAAAATTCGAATTCGAGTTTTCGACGAGAAAACACGTTTCAAGCATCCCTGATCACGAATCAAATATTTTTGAAGTGACGTCTGTGTGTGTGTCTGTGTCAGTGAGACTTTGGAGACGATAACTGACGAACGAATGGGCCGATTCGAACGAAATTTGGTACAAAAATCAAAATCTGTAACCACTGGAAGCCTATTGTTTTAAAACGTAATTGAATGTTCTAAATCCCCCTAAATTTTCGAGTGAAATTTTGAAAAAATCGTTAAAAAATCAAAACCGCTAATAAAGTTAGGCTAATAGACATTTCTTATATAATTTTTCATTAGAAAACGATTAACATACATTTTAGAAAGCTAACATGAACCGTTCTCGAGATATTGCACATTTAAAAAAATATCAAAAAGTCATATAAAATAAAGAAAATAAATTTCCTATTGAGAAACCTATTCACTTTTCATATGTAATACCTTGCGATAAATTTGGTGACATCATTCTCGTGGATCTAGCTCGTTCCATTTATGAGAAAAGATACTTCGAGTAATACTTTTGTATTTGAACGCCAATAGTCATTTATATGCTATGAGAATAACTTATTTCTCCGCCAGTAAAGCTTTTCCAATTAAGGATCGTTTACAGTTAAAGCTATTTGTCCTTACTATCCTAAAATTTTTCGCCCCCTTATTAATTTTGGTTCTAAATTTAAATTTAAACCCGCTCATTCAGCTGTTACCACTTCATTCAATCGCATTCGAACCGATGTATTAAAGGATAATATTAACTTTAAAAATCTTGCTGGGGTGTATGTTGTACCCCTCCTGTCTCTATAATATCTATAAATTTTATTACAACTTTATTCAATCGCATTTGAAGTGATAAGTTAAAGGGTAATATTAACTTTAAAAATCTTGCTGGGGTGTATGTTGTACCCCTCCTTTCTCCAGAAAATATCTATAAATTTTATATCGCTAGTACATATCTAGTACATATATCTAGTTGGCTATATATCTAGTTGGCTATATATCTAGTACATATATCTAGTTGGTATCCGTTTGTCCGAACATGCAAGAGACTTTGAAATGATAAATTAACGTCAGCCCTTGCCAGGTTCGTGAATAAAGATAATTTTAGCCCACTTTTTGAAAAACCTTTTCTTTTAGTTAGCTATAATAGCTCCAGTTCAATCTTGATTTATGAATCCCTTTTTATTTATTTATACCGTTCTTCTATTTATAATTTTTACTCTGTTCAGGTCCTAAGGTATGCTTGGCAACTCGTTCTCGATTCCCTGCATGTTATGCCGTTGCATAGCTACATTGATTTATAACTATTGTGTGCTTTCTAAAAACCATACATTTTTAAACCTTTTGGAGAATTAGCTCTTGAGCTTTGTATAAATTATAATCTGACTTCTAACCCACCTTTTTGTATAACTGACAATTTCATGATACGCAAAATTTTCTTGAAAGTATTGAAGTGTATTTAAGCATGTTGGCATCATTTCTAATTGTACTGCCACTGAGGAAAATGTCCGAAAGTGCTTTGGCTGTTATTTTTACGTCTGTAGGATGATTTTAAAATAAAATGACTATTGGATCTGTGAGATTTGTCATTTGTTGGTAATTTGTATTTGAAACCGTGACGTGTCTCCACTCTTAGCATTTGACTTCTCTTTTCTATACATATATAGTACAATCATACACATTTTCGGAAAAGCCAAAAATGACGTCTCTAAAACTTGAAATGGGAATCCTTATAGAACTCCCCCCCCCCCCACACACACACACATGCGTCCTTGGAATTCTATGCTAAATAAGTATAAGACATCATTTAACCTCTATGAATAAGAAATTATGATTAATATATGTTTTTAGAAAAAGTTTTGAACATGAAATGAAAAATGAACTGAAAGTGGCGATGTTTAATAAATTAACATCTCAAAGACGCCTAATAAAAATATGTTTCACGAAATTATTTAAACTAGAAGTGAAAAAGTAAGTAGAAGTGGCAATTTTTAAGAAAGATCCCTACCTCTTCCAGAGTTTGATGCTGAATTCATATCAGTGATCAACTAAGTTCTATCTATACACAATTCGGATAAATAAATGTTGAACGAAAAACAGTGAACTGGAGTTAGAAAATCCGGAGTAAACCCCCAACCCCCACAGACATTTAAATGTTGAATCCGAATCAGGCATCTTAGAAGCTCTATCTATAGCAGATAGACGAGAAATATATTTTTCAAGGAATATTTTTCCAGAAAACAATAGTATATGACAAAATTTTTGTCACCAATAAAATGCTTATTCTTATTTTTGAATGTCAAATCCCAGTGTCTCAGTTCTGACACGATTATTCTCATTTTTTGATAAATACAATGTACAATGTCTCAGATGTTGCAAATATTGGACAAGAGTTAAAACTAATTAAAATTTCAAAAGTATATTTATTAATCTCACTGGAAAGCTATACAAATATACAAATATCAGAACTCGATGAAACGAAGAAAAGTCCGAAGGAATATAATATTTTAAAATGCCTATATGTTTGCATTTTTTATAAATTTACATAATTCAATTTTAATAAAAATAAAAGTCTGTAATCTATATAAAAATATTTATTTTAGTATTTAGAAGCAAGCAATTCAGTAGTTAGATCGGATTCGTATTAGAAAAGTTCATTAAATCAAAAAGAATTTTTGCAACAACAAATTCCCTTTTTATTTTTCTAGAACGAAAATCTGTGTGTTTCCAATAAATCCTTGGAGGGAAATGAAAGTCGAAGTTTTGCGAACGCAATTTCAAATTCTGATTTGATTTTCCTTGCCCGAACTAAATATTTATTTTTCCAAAATTGAAAACATGATGAATTTTTAAATATAAACAATATCTATTTTACGGATAAGATTCATAAAACTCCCCTTAATGGAATTTAGTAAATTTAATTTGCGAACAGAAAACGGTTTTCTTTCTGTGATTTAATACACACGATAGGAAAATAATTTAATCTTTTAAACTGATTTATCATATTTCAAACTATTCTCGAAATTTAAATAACGCCACATTATTTCTTCAAAAGGGGTATGTTTCGATCTGAATGTCTTTTAAACACATTATAAAATTATTTTTTCAAGCTTCTATTAAACTTCACAGGAGGTACATATGTATCTTTGTCGAGTTTCAAATCTTCGATTCCATAACAACTAAGTTTCCCTTATCGTTGAGATATAAAATGTGATATGCTGTGTTCTTTTCTGGGATAGATCATTAAATTTATACACGATAGGAACATAATTTAATCTTTTAAACTGATTTAACATATTTCAAACTATTCTCGAAATTTAAATAACACCACATTATTTCTTTAAAAGGGTATGTTTCGATCTGAATGTCTTTTAAACACATTATAAAATTATTTTTTACAATCTTCTATTAAACTGCACAGGAGTACATATGTATCTTTATCGAGTTTCAAATCCTCGATTCCATAACAACTAAGTTTCCCTTATCGTTGAGATATAAAATGTGATATGTTGTGTTCTTTTCTGGGATAGATCATTAAATTTACACACGATAGGAACATAATTTAATCTTTTAAACTGATTTAACATATTTCAAACTATTCTCGAAATTTAAATAACACCACATTATTTCTTTAAAAGGGTATGTTTCGATCTGAATGTCTTTTAAACACATTATAAAATTATTTTTTACAATCTTCTATTAAACTGCACAGGAGTACATATGTATCTTTATCGAGTTTCAAATCCTCGATTCCATAACAACTAAGTTTCCCTTATCGTTGAGATATAAAATGTGATATGTTGTGTTCTTTTCTGGGATAGATCATTAAATTTACACACGATAGGAAAATAATTTAATCTTTTAAACTGATTTATCATATTTCAAACTATTCTCGAAATTTAAATAACACCACATTATTTCTTCAAAAGGGGTATGTTTCGATCTGAATGTCTTTTAAACACATTACAAAATTATTTTTTACAAACTTCTATTAAATTTCACAGGGGGTACATATGTATCTTTGTCGAGTTTCAAATCTTTGATTCCATAACAACTAAGTTCCCCTTATCGTTGAGATATAAAATGTGATACGTTGCGTTCTTTTCTGGGTTAGATAATTAAATTTGGAACTTTATAGAGCCAACCCGTCTTGGGCCTGCTATAAGAATGAATCGGTTTTGAGGAATTGCTCAAGAACCGGAGGAGATATAAAGCTCGAATTTTGACTATAGTTAACTTGCAAAGTCCTATTCGAAAATAAAAACTTGCAATTTCTTCCAAGTAGCTCAATGGTAGAGAGTAGACTGAACAGTAGATAGATCCAGGGTTCGAATCCCGGTTTGGGCGGCAAGGTTCTGTTCAAATTTGTGCGGTATATTTTCATTATGATTTTTAAGCATATCAAGTCAGCCCTTTCTGGCAGTCTGTTTGCAGCAATGGTGATAAGAATAACCATTGTAGTAAAACAGTTAATATTTTGATGGGGTCAGCACATGACTTTCACTACGGACACATAACCATTTTCTTTTTCAGCCACAGTTCAAATTTAAATTGAGTTTCATTCCACTTTAATTACATGGAATTATTTGAAATTTCACAGAATTTGCAGTTTTAATTAAATTTTCTTTTTCATTTAGCAACTGGCCATATTTTAAAAGACGCCGTTGTAAAAATGTAAATGAAAAACTAAAATATCACGATAACGATTAGTCCTGTAGTTACGGGGTTGGTCCTATTTTTGTCTTCGTCAAAAATTGCGTATAAAACATCCATTTAGTCGATACATTTCAACATAGTCTTTTATTTTAGGTATCGTAGATTTTCTCAGGCAATTCCACCATTATTTTCCGAATCGTACGAAATCTAATCAGCACCAAGTCAATCCACGAATGGCTTATCTAACAAATGTTGTGATATTTAATAAATTAGTTTTTCAATTAGATTTGACACACGCATCACATAGTTATCCATACAAACACCCACACAGAGACCTTACTATAAAATCTGTTTTCCCGTGTTCTGATGCGCTTGAAACACGTAGAGACTTCAAAAACTCGAGTTGAGATTTTCGTCACTATTCAAATCTTTGCCCTATACAGGGTGTATCATATTTAATGGGACGAAAAGAAAGAATACCTGTGAATGCTGCAATTACTTTATTTTGATGAATCAAATTTACAGTGAAACTATAGTTATCCAAGTTTCTTTTTTTCCAAATGGCCAGGCACTTTGATCTTCGTCATTCGCCTTTATTACAGCGGCCAGAGTGCGGACCATTTAGCCGTCCATTGACGTTGACCCAGGGGCAGCAGAGGGGACGGATAACATTGCGCCCACAACACAAACATCCATGGGGGCTCGAACAACGTGGGTCTCGAACCCACAACGTGGCGGTCGAGCGATTGCTACGGAAACGCTTGCCTTGACTACTCGACAACCACATCGGCTATCCAAGTCTCTATAGATGTTCTATATGTGTCCCTCCGGAGACACGCAAATATCTATTCGGTATTCCATTTACTGCCACAATCGTTATAGAATAACCTTTGTTAATGATTCGGGCATTTCAGTTATCCGCTACTTTGAGGCATATCGAGTTCAGAGCTCACACGATGCGTTAATTTTGAGGGACTTCGTAAAAACATTTCACGAATTTTTTCAACCACTTCGGTTTTGGCTCCTGGTCGCCCTGGGATGGTTTTCTTATACAAGCAGCCCGTGTCCTCAAACTGCTTCACCCACCATTCGATGTTGTGACGATGCGATGGTTCTTTACCAAATTTCGTTCGAAAATGTCTTTAACGATGATAAACGATGATGTTTTGGCGTATTCCAAAACACAGTACGCTTTCTCCTGCATGGATGGCGCAATTGATTAATAGTGACTCTAGCGGCGATTTTATAATCGGAAGATTTTTCGCTGTTATCAGATAAAACTTGTAAAATTGTAATTTCAAAATTAATTTGTTTCGGCTAAATAAATCAATTACAGAATTCATACTATGATATTCTTTTTGTCCCATTCAATATGATACACCCTGTACATGACAATGGGACCCTGCACATTACATTGTTGGTAAATTAAAATGTATGATTATACTCACATGACTTTACCGCAGACGCAATTCGAATGCATATAGAGATTAAATGATAACTGCTACAGATTCAGTTTCAAATTCTAAAGGATGCACGATGGTTGCAGATCATTATTTCTTCATATTTTTTTCTACTTCCGGTTAGACAATTTTCCGAAGAAAAACTATTTCTGAGGATTAGTTTGGGGTATGGCTTAGACGATGACAGGTAAAAATTCAGCATGAATGATTGAAGAAAGTAGGGAGGTTCACTAAGAATATCCATCATCGGTATCGGAGATGTCACTTACGGGTATTTTTGTTGTTGTTGTTGTCGTGTCCCTAACATTACATTTAAGGAAGAATGAGTGCACTGCTTCTGTTTAGTCTAATGACCCGGGGCACCCGAAGGTAGAAGTCTGACTTCTGCCCCAAATAAGACAATACAACATCCATGCGCGCAGGCGGGACTCGAACCCGCAATCTGGCAGCCGAGCCATCACGAGGAAACGCCTGCCTCTTTGACCGCTCGGCCACCACATCGGCTACGGGTGTTTTTAATGCGCATGAATGCACGAAATAAAATTGCAAAAGAATATAAAACTGTTTAATAGTCAAAACGAAAGCATGCATACCATCTGCAACTGTATGGAGGCTTCTGTATAATTCATTGCTTCTATTTTATTATGTTTAGACATTAACCATCTCATACATTCCATAATTGCTTTCAGAAACCATATTTTAAGCATTGTTCAAACTTGCAGCGAATGGTATTTAAATAGTAAAAATGGCATAAACAAACTTAATTATTTGCGTAAAACTCGAAATAATTTGACTATGGTAGATAAAATGGGTTATAGAAATTTTCATATTTTTTTTTATACAATCGCTTAAAAATTGCTAAGAAATTTAACTCTGCATATTGTGCCTTAAACATTAAATTTAAATGTACAGAACTTAGGTGATCTTTTGTTTGGAACTTCATTGGATTACTAGAGGGTGATGAATAATTTCCCTTTATAAATTCAGTGTTATAGATAGACTTAATGTGCATACTCAAAAATTTCTTTCTCAAATTACTTTCTTTCGGACGTTAATGCAGTGATTAAAAACGTTCATAGAAACCATGTTTCTTATACAATATATTCGAGAAAATGATATATATATTTTTGCATTTAATAGATATTAAAGACAAACTTTTGATTATAGGTAAAAAAATTTTAAAAAAATAAAAAACTATAAATTAAAATTTTCCAAATTTATGCGTATCAAAAATTAGTATGAATTGAAATTTTTAACATAGATTAGAAGAGAAATGTCATGTGTAATAATGTCGATTATGGATATATAACTTTTTTTTTCAACTTTGAATTTATTGAAATTTAAATATACAATATGTCATTGCAGATTTTAAAATGTGTGTGGCATATATATATATATATATATATATATATATATATTAATATATAGTGCCCAGTTTTATTTCCATTTCATATAGGAAGTAGATTTTCCATAAGGGTTATTTCATAACAGGAGATTATTCGCAGTTATGCCAATGAAAATTATTTTCCTCACAAGAACTAACATTTCTTTCGAATGCAGTATGAAAATACTAAACTTGATCAAAGATAATTTTTTTAAGTTTATTCTGTTTCTAATGTTTTAAATCATTGATGTAAACATTAATACACTCTGAGACAAAAAAATCGACACACGCCGCGAAATAATCCGATAGTAATGAAACTGTACATACAAACACCTGTCAATCGAATATGCAAATGATAAAAAAATTCTCAAAAAATGAGTGAATAGTCGAAACTACAGCACATTGAAAATAAGCCCCATGGTGGTGTATATAAGAAGCAAACCTCGATTTCAGGAACAAAACGTGTAATGGATTTCGATTGCATTTAGGTACCTTGATTGTAACAATGCCTCACCGGTGAATTCCCGGCCAGAACGAGCATATAAAGGAGTTTGAAAGAGGGCGTGCGGTCGGACTGCATGAGGCTGGTTAAGCACGTCGAGGAATCGCTCGGCATTTGGGTAGGACCGATGCAGAAATTACACGATGTCGGTATAAATGGGTCCGGAATGGCAGATTTCAGCGGCAAGCGGGCAACGAACGGCTTAGAGCGACGACAGAACGGGAAGATAGAGCGATTGTCAGAGCAGCTGTGACAGCACGAGATTCGTCGTTATCAACCATGCAACGTGTGACACACACGAAAGTGACCACCCGTACCATTAATAGAATACTAAGGGAGCGGAATCAGTACCATTAATAGAATACTACACTCGCCTAGGCCATTACGCTGCCTACCACTGACCAGTATGCATCGTCAACAGAGATTGCAATGGTGCCGGGTCAGATCAAGGTGGAATTGTTCGGATTGGAAACGAATTGTCTTCAGTGATGAGTTCCGTTTCAAACTGAGTCCCGACAACCAGCGCAGACCTCAGGATCCTGCTCTTACTGTCACATGCAACGCGGCCTGACCACAGGGAGTTAGGGGCTGCAGTGCCATTCCTTTTGATAGCCGGAAGCCTTTGATAGTCCTCCGTGGCACCATCACAGCACAGCGGTACGTTGCCGATATTCTACAGCCCATTGTATTGCAGTTCCTTTCGCGACACCCGGATCTAACTTTTCAGCAAGGTAATGCAACTCCACCCAAGGCGCATCTCTCTATTGATTGTCTGCGTGCTTACGCCATACTTTATTGGCCAGCCAGATCTCCAGATATCTCGCCCATTGAGCACTTTTGGACTGAGATGGGGCATCTCCTGCGACCCTCCCAGAATGCAGACGAATTGGCTCGTCAATTGGAGGCAATTTGGAACGGCATTCCTGAAAACACCATCAGACAACATTATGCACCAATGCCACATCGCATAACAGCTTGTATCAAGGTCATATTGACGCGTGTATCAAGCCTCTCGCTTTGTGTAGATCTTTCAGTGCAATAAATCGTACAATTGATCTGAAATTCTAATCATTTCTTTTTCTGTATATGCACATAACACTTACCAAATTTTTCCTCATTTTTGTAATCCTTTCTTGGCGCGTCGATTTTTTTTGTCTTTGCTGATATTCACCGATTTAAGTACAACTTAATGATATACATATTTATTAGTATGATATAAATATTCATACGTATTTTAGTTCAACTGATAAATATGCATTAAAATGCGGTGATATATAATTAAGTAAATGGCATCGCATATTATCTAAATATTATATGGTCTTACATATTTTAATGACATAAAATATGTCTATTACATAGATTAAATAAATTACTTGAGGCAACCGGGTGTTAAATGAAGATGTGATAAAATTTTATTCGATTTGTCAATGCATATTTCAGTAATCGCGTAACACCACAGAAATTATTCCTTTTATTGAATTACCATAAATTTAAAAAAAATGATTTTGGCAACTTAGTCAAAACAGAATGACTTACCCATACTCACGTGCAAGAACATCATCAAAGGGGTGGGACAACCGAGTGGATAGCGCGCAGGGATTGCACTCGAACGACCCGAGTGCTATTCTCGACTCTGCGTAAACTGTCCCCGTATTCACTTCGAGTACGGGTATATTAAATATGTGGTTCCGAAAATCCTTCTGATGAGTCGTTAATAGTTAAAGAGGGTATGGTCGCTGTCGATGGCTCACCCACTGGGTTCCAGTAAAATTGGGTGGCACTTCCCGGACATCCAAACAGAAACCTTACACCATAGGGTAGTTCGGGCAGTCTGGTTTGAAGAAGAATCATTCATCATCAGAATAATATTGGCATTTAATACATTTTCCTTGAAATATATAAATATTTTCGATTTCCTAGGCATTGAAATAAAAAATTATTACAAAAAGTATATTTTTCTTGAATGGAACGGAGTAGGTTCACGATAATTATGTTGGGAGATTTCTAGCATAATATTGCACATGAACCTGAAACAAACCTATTGGATGTTGCTAATAAATTTTCAATTTTTCAATACCACAACAAGCAATATCTTTAGGTAAGTTGTAAATTTTGCGCCATTCGTTTTGTAATGAAACATTACTGACGGAATGCTTATTTACCTGAGAGCATTAAAGATCCTGAATTATTAATTATTTTTCAAAAATTTATTCAAAAATCAGGGGGCGATTGTCTTTAAAATCAATGGTGTTCTAGTATTCACTGATTATAACAATCATCAAAGCCAAGCTTTTCGCATTACAAGTATATTTTCTTATAAATGGAACAAGCTAGATTCACGAGAATGATGTCACCAAATGTATCGCATCGTATTACATATGAAAAGTGAACATATTTCACAATAGTTTCTTTTTTTTTTTACTTTATGGGATTTTTTGATACATTTATTTGAAAAATAAGCAATATCTCAAGAACGGTTCACACTAAAATTCTAAAGTTTATGCCAATCGTTTTCTAAGGATAATTACATAATAAGTAAGTATTTCCATAATTTTATTAAAGGTTTTGATTTTATGATTTTATCAATACTTCACTGGCAAATTTAGATGGTTCTGACCATCCGAGTAATAACAATAGGTTTCTAGAATTCACGGATTGTAATTTTTGTACAAAATTTTGTTCGAGTCGCCCCATTCGTTCCTGAGATATCGTCTCCACAGTCTCACTGACACACAGACATATAAACACAGAGAAAGAGAGAGAGAGAGAGAGAGAGAGAGAGAGAGAGAGAGAGAGAGGGAGAGAGAGAGGGAGAGATAGAGGGAGAGAGAGAGAGGGGAAGAGACATCTCCTCAAAAACGATTGATTCTTAATCAGGGATGCTTGAAACGCTGGCTCCCTCGAAAACTCGAATTATAATTTTGCACCCCGTCACATTACTTTCCATATACATTATACTATGTATATAGGACAAGTAATAAATCAATGTAGGGGATTATATAAAAAAATATGATGTGAGCAGCACTTGACTTTCATTATATAATGCAATGAATTTACTTATTTAACGGTGAAAGAGGGATGATAAGATTCACGGCCCAGTATTTGTAACGTTAAATTGTACATTTGGTAATTATGCAATTTATTTATGCAATTTATTATGCAAGTTATTACCGAATTAATTTATATTTCGCGCAGATTTAAGTAAATAATTATCAATATTGATAATATCCTCAATAAGCAATATAGTCCATATATTTAAATATTTTAATAATAAATTCATCAATTAGGCATCATTTTCATTAACTTGCTGTCATATAAACAAATTTGATGATCTTTTCGTCAATGTGGGGCCAAATATCGCCATGTTTGCGATATTTAAAACATTTCTTATATAATAAACGGTAAGATCATCATATGACAGAATAAAAAATTTGCAAAATATTGCATCGCATTTGGCGTCATTTTTATCAATTTGATACATTTTCTATTAATTTGTTAACAATTTCGTCCATTTGGCAACATTCATTAAAGTCGTAGCCGCCAAAATTAGTCGGCAGAATTTTGTCAAGCGTTACAGACGGAGTCTTATGGTAGAGTCTTATATTTTTTTCAAAAATATTGAATTTTAATCATTTAGTTGTCATTTTTATTAATTTGAAGTCATTCTTCTCAATTTGGCGACATGTTTATCAATTTGGCGACATTTCATCAATTTAGCAACATTTAAAATCTCGATAAGTTGGTGATATTCCGCAACTTCCGTTGCTAAAATTTCATCAAGCAATATGGTCCAAGAAATAGGTTATTCTTATAGCAGATAAGCGACTCACGGCGTCCAAATACAAAACTATTACACGAAGTATCTTCTCTTATAGTAGATTCTTATTCTTTTCAATTTATTGGATTTTCATCAGTTTTCATTTTCATTGATTTAGCGTCATTTTTATCAATTTGTTGACATTTTTATCAATTTGACGATATTTTCGTCAATTTTGGCAACATTTAAAAAATTCGCCACATTGGCGATTTTCCGCCAAAGTCGCCAAGCACTGTTAATTGAAAAATGGGTTAGTCTTGTAGAAACGACTAACGGTGTCAAATTACAAAACTATTCCCCAAAATGTATTCTCTAGGGAATGGGGCGATCTAGATGTACGAGAATGTTGGTAATAAATTCATCGTATAATATTACATATGAAAACAGAACAGATTTCAGAAAAGTTAATATTTGTTTTTCATTTTACGTGATTTTTTGATAAATGTGCAATATCTCGAGAACGGTTCATGCCAGCGTTCTAAAGTTCATGCCAATGGCTTTCTAATGAAATATAACATAAGAAAAAAATATTCACGTAACATTATTCAATGTTTTAATTTTTTATGATTTTTTAAAAATGTCATATCAAAATTTAGGAGGGTTCTGAACATTCGATTGCGTGTATAAACAATAAGCTTTCTGTATTTACTGATTGTGATTTTTGTACCAAATGTTATTCTGATAGCTTGATACGTTCGTGAGTTATCGTCTCCACAGTCCCACTGACAAACACACACACACACACACAGACAGACATCACCTCAAAAACGTCTGATGTGTGTCAAGGATGCTTGAAACGTGCTCTCCCGTCGAAAACTCGAATTCGAATTTAAGATCACTTTACAATGCTTTCCTTATACACTATTCTATGTGTATAAGGAAAGTAAAAACAGTCTTTTGTATTAGATCAGGCATCGGTGAATTGACCGGAATAGGTTTTTTTCAGTACGCGAAATGACTCAAAAATCACTTTTCTAGAGTACTTCCTCACAAAATTAGCAAAACATGACAATCTTTGAGAGGCTATTTCTCCAGATCCAGCGAGTTCTCTGATAAACGGATTTCAGATTTCGAATCAGCTTAGTCTTCTTAGTATACATATTTTTGTTCAACTCTCGAAGTTACAATCGGGAGAACGATGGTATACTAGCATTACGCTGTTAAATTCGTGATTGTGGCAAACAGTTGTCGGAACAATTCATTCGTTCCCGGGAATTCGCGCCCACAGACATACATCTTAGCGTGGGTCGGATGGCCGGGATTAAAAGAAAGCAAAAATTTGAATTTCCAATTCCATTAAAGTACATTGCCAATACATTATATCATGTAACAAGAAAGATCAATCATGCATAAAGCATTGATTACGAAACACTTTCCAAATGAAATGCAATTTCATTTAAACAGCTGTAAAATTCGATCTAGTCAGCATTCATATTTATCATTTTAACGCAGTACCACAATAATTTATTACACTTGGAAACTTAAAACTTCATCAGAAAAGGCAATGTTGTATATCATCTGCTTTTCCATGTAAAAGCCAGGAATATTTCATTTATACCCAGACTCCAGACTATATTCCATACTCCAGATCTAAATAATTTTACGTGATAAAAATTCAGCAATTCTTACACAACTCATATTAAAATCGCTTGATTTGTTTACATTCCATAAATTATTTTTGTTGTAGGAATAATCAAAGTTTAGGGATCACTTAGAATAAAAAATATTATTTTTGCGTTGGAAAACAACATGGATGCCACATTTTATTTTGAAGTGGGTCACGTGATATCTTCCTATAATATGAATGTAATTATTAGTTTTATTTTTATTTAAAAAACTACCATACGTATTTTGCGGATTTTCTTTTTATATATTTTATGGAATAATTCGAATATTTCCTATAATTTTCTAAGTCATTTGTGAATTTTAATTCCACTTAAAAATGTTTGAAAAATTGGGTCCTATAGGGTTCGATGTATTTCACTTTTTTAACCAATGTTATATCCGAAACTAATTGTGTGATATAATTCATTTTCATTCCCGTATGTCCCACAGACCGTCTCATCAACATAATAAAATTTCATTTTGATAAATTCATTTTTACGACAGTTATCGTGCAAACGGACAGACAGACAGACAGAATAAAGGAAATCATCAATACTTTAAATCTATGTTGGAAAGTGTTAAAACAGAAAGTGAAAACATTTATACTCAGACTTTTTCTCCTTTTTTTGATGGAAATACTATTGAATACTGATACTGAAAACAGGTCATTCAAATACTAGAATAATATAAGAAATCATTAGATAAAGAATTATTCTATTAGACATTAAGGGAAACTTGAATTAGTTTATACAATAAATTCAACATCCTTTCCAGGTCTATATCGGTAATAAGTTTCAGATGAGTGGAATTTAGTGTGGAATTGGATTATTCCATTAACAGCCTTAACGTTTGTGTGAAAGGTAAATATAAGTACATAAAATGGAATGAATTCGCCCAGGGCTTTAAATACAGAGGCATATAATTGCGTTGAATAGGAGATTTAATTACAAAGAGCATTCCTTAGACTTGAAAAATAATGTTAACTGTAAGCAAATACAGTTCTGCATGCAATATAAGAATTATTTTGAAAATAATTTAAAGTATATGATGCATTTTATAAAACTTTCATTTTTTAGTACATGTGCAATGTATGTTTAGGTAGATGTTACCATTTAAGTAATTCTGTCATCTATCACAAGTGTTTTTCTGCAATCCACTTTAACTTGCAGCGGGGCCCAACTAATATGTAATTGTACAGCTATGCCATGGGCAATATATGTTCTCTTACATTTCTTATTAATTTCACATGGACTATAATTATACTTTCGTTCAAATTCTTTGACTCTCACTCAGAAAGTTGAATCTCAGAGCAAAGTCCCATCTCTAGAAATATTTAAATATATCCAATTTTATGTCATCAAATATATCATTTACATTTGCCTTTACTTATATAATTTACATTTACTTATATCATTTACATTTGCCATGTTGTACGGACACTTTCTCAGCGTCAATATCCTGCAGAGAGCTCAAACTTATCGGACATCTATTTCTTGGAACATTTTCATCAATAACATTTACACATTACATTATTTTTTTTTACGTTAGTAAAAGTTTAACGTTTAACATGATCATACGTCTTGACTATGACTTTGCACATTTTAAGCATTTTCTTTGCGAAATACGCTTCTTTAGATCAAATGTTACAGCTCCAAGGCGTTGATCCATGTATAATACTATATAACGCTTGAACGTAAATTAAGCCAGAAAACTTAAAAAGTAAAATGTAAATTAGAATAAAAATCAAGTTTTCAATATATTCACCCTACACACCATAGGCCCACAAAAAAGCAGAACATAAATGTTATCACACATAAAATTGAATCAAATTGATGGTGTAGGCAGGATAATACAAATAGCTACGGCAATCCTTTGGTTTATGCCGATATAAAGACTAGCTGCGTACGAACATTCTCTCTCATCCAGCAACGCCACAGCCAGGGCAACGTACTCGACAGAATCATTCACCGGGTAAGGTCCGAAGAATTACCCGCCAAGCCCGACCCCAGTCGCTGGTCAGACCTAGGCTCAGGTCATGAATAGACGCTGTCCATGCGATCACAGCCATCTGGAAGAGTCCCAGGCCTAACTGCCTCGCCGAAGCTCGACAGCCGGTTCTCCGGATTTATTTGCGCGCCAAGTTGGATGATCAGAGCTACAGAGCTAAGATCCGTTCACCACTCAGAGAGTGGGCTCGGATGGGGGGGGAGGAGGATGGTGTAGGTATATTTAACTAAAAAAAATAATATATAAATATTATCATTGTCCAAAATTGATGTTATACAAAATTGTTGAAAAGAAATAAAAGTGAAGAAGGATGCAATTAAAAAAATCACCTCTCTAAAAGCGCAAGTGTTCATATGTCAGATCACCCAATGCCACGTAAACTCATGTCTACTAAATCGACCGTGCTGAATTCTGAAGAATTTACAAGTTTAAACCACAAATTGGATTTGAAAATTCACGATTCTAAATCCTTAGGCAACTATTAATAATGAAAAATATTCAAAGAAATAATGCAGTAGAATAAAGTGTATTCGTCTATTATATATCTTCTCCTATTTCAAGGACACGTTTTCAAACATTCGAATCTAGCGTTCAACTGGATAATTCCATTAAATATGTTCGTGTGTTTATGGAATATGGACAGCATCCTATAAAACGGATAATGCCTCTGGGACAACTAACGGTAGAGAACAAAATTAGTTACTTTGTGAACAAATTATAATATATATGTATATTTCAGTAGTCATGAGAATTGAAAATGGATTTCAAATAAATGAAATTTCTTAGATGTATAAATTTTAATATCCATCCAAATGTTGTTGTTGCAGAGTTATAATTTAAAATTAAAATTTTCATGATTTTATTAAAGCCGAGTGTATGATTAGTAGAAAATGTTTATGAATATGATTTTGAACAAGTTTATTCACTATTTTAGAAATATTTATACCATATATACAAGAAGATATGTGACGTCTGCATTGCACGCCGTCAAGTTTTTATCAAGATGCACGAGCCACTGAGTGCAGTAGTCTTCATTGTAGAGGCTAGTCTCAAACCAATCATGCAACGCATGGGGTCAAGGGAGGCATCATTCTAGTTCGTCGATGCGTCTGGGTTCAACTCACCAACTAGTCCAACTGATATATTGTGTCAAATATCTGCTGTAGGCGACCGATTGGTCTGGCTAATGCTGGGGTTGTACCCTAGGATATTAAGTACTGCGCATTGCGAAGTGATGCACACAGGTTTATGTAAATGGGAATCAGCTGGCATCGTCTTGAAATGGTCACCTCGACTACACATAAATTTCCGCATCGCTATTTAGTCGTCAATCTGGCTCCATTGCATCCATTGTTTATAAGAATATTCAGAGTTGCCATAGTTATAGTGCACTCCTTGTCGTTTTTCCCGGCCATCCAAATAGTTGCTCTAAGTCTACGGACGAGTCGGGTGGTCTGGGCTTTCGGCACAGTACTATTACATGGAGCTGTAAGTCCGCGGAACGATCGCAATGGTTAGAGTGAGTTACAATTTTTTGGACATACAATTCCCAAGTTCACCCCCCTTACAAGTTGCACAGTTCATATTGACGATAAGAACTTGCAATTTTGTCCCAGTAGCTCAAAGCTAGAGCACTGGCTCGCCAGTTCCGGGATCCAGGGTTCGATTCCCGGTTGGGGCAACAAGGCTGTTTACAATGGTGCCCAAAGAAATCAATCCTGTAAGTTAGTGCAAAGATATCAGGTATCTGAAAGTGACCCTAGTGCGGATTCAATGGACTATAGCAGATTTAAAAAAATATATTACTATTTTCCATTGGAAATCGGCATCCTTGTTTTATTCTGTAGCATTTGAAGGCTCATTTTGATGAAAGTGTGTTAAAAGAAAGGTCTAATTTGTTTTATTGCTTTTCGGTGATAAGGTTTGCGGATCTATCTAGCCTATATAAAAGAGTCAGCACTCGTAGTATGGTGGGTGTCATAACACTGGTGCCATTAGATCTCAATCTGTAGCAAACGCCCTGTGTTAGGCACATTATATTTCTTAATTAGACTGTGTGTTTAAATTACGGCTATTTTTACACAAATTTATGAAATTTAATCTTATTTGCAATGAAACAGTAATTAAACTTTGAGGATCTATGTAGGCCACATCCTAGAGTCATCACGCGTAGTATAGTGGGCTGTTGTCATTGTTGAGACCCAGACCGTCCGACCAACCAGAGAGGGTAGTATAGTGGGTTGTTGTTGTTGTTGAGACCCAGACCGTCCGACCTACCAGAAAGGTGTAAGGTAACTCAATGGACAGCCGGGAAGTGCCACCCAATTTAGACCGGAACCCAGGGGGGAGGCATCCACAGGGACAGTACCTTCCTTCCCCTACCACCAACCTCTCAGAAGGACTCACGGACCCACATCTTTAACGTGATCGTACTCCGTGTGAACACGGCGGCAGTTTTGGCAGTGACTGGAATCGAACCCATAGTGGGTGTCATAACACTGGTTGCATCAGGTCCGTCTACATATTCTTTAATCTAAATGCTTTTATATAGCATTTACGTTTATCAGCATTTTCTTTTATTGTAATTAAAAGCGTGCAAAATAAGTGAGAATTGCTGCCGCATTGTTGAGATTTCGAAAATCATCTAATCACTCAAGATTCACTATTATACCATAACAATGCCTTCACGACTAGAGCTATGTCTATCAAGTAGTTATCGTACTTAAACATTAAAATGGCATACATTAAAAACATCCGTCTAGTATTCTATACTATGTAGATCACAACTTTGTAGATCATCAACTTTGTGACTTCTTCTTCACCAGGATGGTGATTTGTCCTAAAGGGACCATTGATTTTCTCTCCAGGTACAATCAGAGGGAGAAATAGGCAGTTACACTGAATATGAGAAAATGTTCCCGTCAGTTGGTAAAGCACTGAGAAAAGTGTATATAATTGGGCTGTATTTTGGAAAATAATAAATGGAAAATGCGCTATCATTACTCCCAACATTATTTTTGTTATTAGAAATTTTAAGCCTAATAAACACATTTTTATTTCAAAAGCGTATTTTATCTAACAAAGAAGTTGTAAAGAGATTTCCTGCTTCAACGGGGAATCGAACCCTGCATCTTCGAACTGGCCAGGCGATGCTGTACCGTTGAGCTACTCGAACGAAATTGCAAGCTTTGATTGTCAATGTGGACTCTGCATTCTCCACCCTCTAATGCCAGATCGGTATGCAACTAACAATGTGACCACCTTCTGCTATTTTTACCTCAATTTAGCCTCCTGATACTACCAATTTACCCAGCTTAGTATCATTTGTGGTCGTTGTCCTCTTAATTTAAAATTGTGCTCGATATACCAGAGTCCACTGAATCTGTTCTAGACGTACTAAGTTCACTTTAAGACTTCCGACATCTTTTCACTAACCTACAGGTCTGAGTCGTTCGGGCTCCATTGTAAAGAGAACCTTGCTGTCCCAACCAGATTATAGAAACCTGGATCTCCAAACTGGTCGCCGACGCTCTACCTCTGAGATACTGGGATAAAATTGCAAGTTCTTATAGTCGAAGTGGACTCTGTAAACACATTTTTATTTGAAAGGCATATTTTATCCAACGAAGAAGTTGCGTTGATTGGACGTACGGCTACGGCTCTTGAAAAATGAATGAATTAATGCCATTCATTACTTCTTTAAATCCTGTACAACACCAAGCCCATTTTCTAGTTTGCTTATAAATCATGTTTACTTACCCCAGATTATTTCACAATATGATATTTTATTCTAATGAATAAAATATAATATTCATCTATACCATTGTATAATAGAGATATATGATATGATCATACCATGTATCTCTATTTATATATCCATATCCTCTTCGGTGCGCAGCCTCATGTGCATTCACGCAGCGTGAAACTACGTATTTTGAAAAATTGAATGAATGACTGCAACGCATCAATGATTTAAATCCAGGTCAGCGCATGCACATTTTCTAGTTTACTAATCAATTATGTTTACTTACTCCAGATTATTTCACAATATGATAATTTATTCTAATGAATGAAACATAATATTAATCTATACCATTGTATAATAGAGGTATATGATATGAGCATACCATGTATCTCTATTTATATATCCATATCCTCTTCGGTGCGCAGCCTCATGTGCATTCACATAGCGTGCAACTATGTATTTTGAAAAATTGAATGAATGACTGCGACGCATCAAAGGTTTAAATCCAGGTCAACGCATGCTCATTTTCTAGTTTACTAATAAATCATGTTTACTTACTCCAGATTATTTCACAATATGATATTTCATTCTAATGAATGAAACATAATATTAATCTATACCATTGTATAATAGAGATATATGATATGATCATACCATGTATCTCTATTTATATATCCATATCCTCTTCGGTGCGCAGCCTCATGTGCATTCACATAGCGTGCAACTATGTATTTTGAAAAATTGAATGAATGACTGCGACGCATCAAAGGTTTAAATCCAGGTCAACGCATGCTCATTTTCTAGTTTACTAATAAATCATGTTTACTTACTCCAGATTATTTCACAATATGATATTTCATTCTAATGAATAAAATATAATATTCATCTATACCATTGTATGAAAGAGATATATGATATGATCATACCCTATATCTCTATTTATATATCCATATCTTCTTCAGTGCGTAGCTTCATGTGCTTTCACGTAAAGTGCAGCTACGTATATTGAAAAATTGAATGAATGAATGCAATATATCAATGCTTTAAATCCATTGCAACGCCAGGCACATTTTCTAGTTTGTTAATAAGTCATGTTTACTTCAAACTTTTTCACAAAATGATATTTCATTCTGATGAATAAAATGTAATATTATTCTGTACCATATCAAACCCTATATCTCTATTTCTCTACCCATATCCTCTTCAGTTTCAGCCTCATGTGTGCTCACGCAGAGTGTGGAGAAGTCTTTTGAAAATTTAATAAATGGACACAATTTATAACTTCTTTAAGTCCTAGCCATCGCCAAACATATATTCTAGTTTGCTAATAAATTATGTTTAATTAATTTTTTTTACAATATTTTATTTTATTCTATTAAATATTTTATTCGATTTCATGAACATATCACCATCTCCTGATAATTGGAACAGAATTTATAATTTCAATATCAAAACTGCATACTCGGATTTTCAATTACACAAAAATTTCATATATATAAACTACATAAACTAAATTATATATTTTAGAACATTTGAAACTTGAGGAATTCTGAAACCCTGATTAATTAACGTTAAGTAATTCCACATACAAATAGTAAAACACATCTTTCGAGAAAGGTTAAACTTTTTTTGCCATGACATACACTTTTTTTTTACTTTATCAGGTTAATCATTCAGAAATTTAAGGACGTGCAAGTGACACTTTTAGCAATTTTTTGTGAAAGACTGTGAACTTAAATTTTAATTAAATCCGATCTATGCCACTTACAGTCAAACTTTTATTGCTTTTATTAGCTATTTAAGATAATGGCTGTCAGTTGCCTAAATTAAGAGACTTTTTTAGCAGAAAGTTTATTTCTTTGGTCTTCAAAAGTTAGTACAAGCCTAAAAAGCTTGTCTTAATCTCTCTGCTTTCAAGTTAAGGTGAAATAAGTTAGGGAGATAGCATGTTAAACAACATAATGTTGGGTAAATATGATTTGAATTAGAAGTGTATGAAGTATGATTTGGACTGTAAGTGAATTAAATTTACTGACTATCATGTAGATAAACAATATATTAAATATATGAACAAGGTATTGGTACTAATAACGTTTAAATTTACAATTAAATTAAAACAAATGAATTCGATGAAGTAACATTATACTTATCTGTGACATACATAAATATGTAAAACACGCATATTTTATTGCAACTTGAAATTGCAATTATTCGCTTTTATTGCAATTTAAAATATAAGGAAATGAAAAATAATATCCAAAATTAAATTATGAGCATTTCAAATATCTTGTTACAAATTGTAAAGCAATCGGTTCTTAAATAATTCATATCTTTGTATAATAATTTCCACACTTATGATTGGTATAACTTGATAGTCACAATAAAACATTTCTGTGTACATCGTAAATAAAATACTATTTAACTGCCCTGTAGGAAACAAGAATACAGCTGTCCTTTAAGGAAAAATACTTTCAGTTACTTGATAATTGGATTTGAATACTATCGTATGCCAATGCTTGCATATTCAAGGTCTTGTACTTCCCTGAAGAAGATGTAAGACTATTTGGTAACTACGTATGTTACATGGGCGTTATATTCCCTCTTTATAAGGTCATCATCTGTGTGAGTTATGTAAGTATAAAATAGTACTTTTCTTCAATACAACATCAGTTGTAGTCACCTAATTTTTTTATATCCGCTTCAGGGAAATTTAATAATGTGTATTACCACAAGTAGAAATTATATTCAAATTCCAATCATGAGAGTTACTAATAATTCTACCTAGTTCTAGTTTCCCATAAATTGTTTTTATACATAACATATCATAACTATATACGTAAATGTGCTTTTTTTAATTTATATACAAGCGATATCCATTTTTTGAGACAGGCTATTAGGGAGGGTTATCCCACTGTTTTTTTTATAAAGATTGTACAGATTTTCATGGATTAACTGTAACCAAGACAAGAAAGCGCTTTTTTGGTAAAGCTTTTATATCCGCCACTGTTTAAAAATAGTTTAAAACTTAGGCTTGTGAGAAGTCGAATAGAACTGGTTGGTTGCATTTTAGGATTCTTTATTCTTGTTCTATTGATGATTGACTTTCCTAGTGTTTTGAGTGTCTAAATGGTAGACAAGTTAATCACATATTGCACATTGTTATGTTATAGTGGAATGTCAAGTATAGATGGGTTTTGGAAAGTTTCGGGTATAGTATGCCTGATTTTACTTTTAAGGTTGCCTGTAAGAACTTTGATGTAAAAGTTCTGCGTGAATGGGGAAGGTTTTTTAATGTGACAATTATGGTGAATTTTAAAAGTTGGGTTTTATTCACTTTGTGAAATGGCAAAATCGCTATTTGGTTTTTCATTGAAGTATACAAAATAACCATCTTGTAAATGATTTCATACATTAGCGGTTTTATGGTCGCAAATTGGTATTTGGTTAAAGGTAGAAGTGAAATTCATTCGCAAACAATACCCGATGCCATTCATTGGTCCAGTTGCGATGACGATGACACCACGCCAGACATGCATCCCTGTGTCCAGCGTTTAATGGCACCCCGACAGCTGGCCACCGCGCGCACAGCTGTAATTTATACAATCTGTTGCAAATGGCTTAGGTGCACGCAGGTGCAACCGTTGATGGTGGCAGGATGTTTCGGATGTCACTTGCCGTTGCGAATGCATCTCGAAGGGCCGTTCGGTGAATTTGAGTTTGTGCGCTCTGCTCTGCGCCAGTGTAATCCACTCCCTCTTCAACGTATTCTCTGATGTTCTGCGTCCATCGTATCACACACCGCGGGTTGACACCCACGCCATGCCCAACACGCCTGGCAATTGCAATCATCTACAAACCTACGTCACGCAGCTCCAGCGTTCGGTCTCTTTCCCCAGTCGTTAACTGCTGTTACACAGCTTTCTGATATCTTCAAGGCATCGCTTCTTCACAATAAAAGTCATTTGTGAATTTTAATTCCACTTAAAAAATGTTTGAAAAATTAGGTCCTATAGGGTTTGATGTATTTCACTTTTTCAACCAGAATTATATCCGAAACTAATTGGGTGATATTATTCCTTTTCATTCCCGTATGTCCCACAGACCGTCTCAACAACATAATAAAATTCCATTTTGATTAATTCATTTTTACGACAGTTATCGTGCAAACGGACAGACAGACAGAATAAACGAAATCATCAATACTTTAAAACTATGTTGGAAAGTGTTAAAACAGAAAGTGAAAACATTTAGACTCAGACTTTTTCTCCTTTTTTTTGATGGAAGTACTATTGAATACTGATACTGAAAACAGGCCATTCAAATACTAGAATAATATAAGAAATCATTAGATAAAGAATTATTCTATTAGACATTAAGAGAAACTTGAATTAGTTTATACAATGAATTCAACATCCTTTCCAGGTCTATATCGGTAATAAGTTTCAGATGAGTGGAATTTAGTGTGGAATTGGATTATTCCATTAACAGCCTTAACGTTTGTGTGAAAGGTAAATATAAGTACATAAAATGGAATGAATTCGCCCAGGGCTTTAAATACAGATGCATATAATTGCGTTGAATAGGAGATTTAATTACAAAGAGCATTCCTTAGACTTGAAAAATAATGTTAACTGTAAGCAAATACAGTTCTGCATGCAATATAAGAATTATTTTGAAAATAATTTAAAGTATATGATGCATTTTATAAAACTTTCATTTTTAGTACATGTGCAATGTATGTTTAGGTAGATGTTACCATTTAAGTAATTCTGTCATCTATCACAAGTGTTTTTCGGCAATCCACTTTAACTTGCAGCGGGGCCCAACTAATATGTAATTGTACAGCTATGCCATGGGCAATATATGTTCTCTTACATTTCTTATTAATTTCACATGGACTATAATTATACTTTCGTTCAAATTCTTTGACTCTCACTCAGAAAGTTGAATCTCAGAGCAAAGTCCCATCTCTAGAAATATTTAAATATATCCAATTTTATGTCATCAAATATATCATTTACATTTGCCTTTACTTATATAATTTACATTTACTTATATCATTTACATTTGCCATGTTGTACGGACACTTTCTCAGCGTCAATATCCTGCAGAGAGCTCAAACTTATCGGACATCTATTTCTTGGAACATTTTCATCAATAACATTTACACATTACATTATTTTTTTTTACGTTAGTAAAAGTTTAACGTTTAACATGATCATACGTCTTGACTATGACTTTGCACATTTTAAGCATTTTCTTTGCGAAATACGCTTCTTTAGATCAAATGTTACAGCTCCAAGGCGTTGATCCATGTATAATACTATATAACGCTTGAACGTAAATTAAGCCAGAAAACTTAAAAAGTAAAATGTAAATTAGAATAAAAATCAAGTTTTCAATATATTCACCCTACACACCATAGGCCCACAAAAAAGCAGAACATAAATGTTATCACACATAAAATTGAATCAAATTGATGGTGTAGGCAGGATAATACAAATAGCTACGGCAATCCTTTGGTTTATGCCGATATAAAGACTAGCTGCGTACGAACATTCTCTCTCATCCAGCAACGCCACAGCCAGGGCAACGTACTCGACAGAATCATTCACCGGGTAAGGTCCGAAGAATTACCCGCCAAGCCCGACCCCAGTCGCTGGTCAGACCTAGGCTCAGGTCATGAATAGACGCTGTCCATGCGATCACAGCCATCTGGAAGAGTCCCAGGCCTAACTGCCTCGCCGAAGCTCGACAGCCGGTTCTCCGGATTTATTTGCGCGCCAAGTTGGATGATCAGAGCTACAGAGCTAAGATCCGTTCACCACTCAGAGAGTGGGCTCGGATGGGGGGGGAGGAGGATGGTGTAGGTATATTTAACTAAAAAAAATAATATATAAATATTATCATTGTCCAAAATTGATGTTATACAAAATTGTTGAAAAGAAATAAAAGTGAAGAAGGATGCAATTAAAAAAATCACCTCTCTAAAAGCGCAAGTGTTCATATGTCAGATCACCCAATGCCACGTAAACTCATGTCTACTAAATCGACCGTGCTGAATTCTGAAGAATTTACAAGTTTAAACCACAAATTGGATTTGAAAATTCACGATTCTAAATCCTTAGGCAACTATTAATAATGAAAAATATTCAAAGAAATAATGCAGTAGAATAAAGTGTATTCGTCTATTATATATCTTCTCCTATTTCAAGGACACGTTTTCAAACATTCGAATCTAGCGTTCAACTGGATAATTCCATTAAATATGTTCGTGTGTTTATGGAATATGGACAGCATCCTATAAAACGGATAATGCCTCTGGGACAACTAACGGTAGAGAACAAAATTAGTTACTTTGTGAACAAATTATAATATATATGTATATTTCAGTAGTCATGAGAATTGAAAATGGATTTCAAATAAATGAAATTTCTTAGATGTATAAATTTTAATATCCATCCAAATGTTGTTGTTGCAGAGTTATAATTTAAAATTAAAATTTTCATGATTTTATTAAAGCCGAGTGTATGATTAGTAGAAAATGTTTATGAATATGATTTTGAACAAGTTTATTCACTATTTTAGAAATATTTATACCATATATACAAGAAGATATGTGACGTCTGCATTGCACGCCGTCAAGTTTTTATCAAGATGCACGAGCCACTGAGTGCAGTAGTCTTCATTGTAGAGGCTAGTCTCAAACCAATCATGCAACGCATGGGGTCAAGGGAGGCATCATTCTAGTTCGTCGATGCGTCTGGGTTCAACTCACCAACTAGTCCAACTGATATATTGTGTCAAATATCTGCTGTAGGCGACCGATTGGTCTGGCTAATGCTGGGGTTGTACCCTAGGATATTAAGTACTGCGCATTGCGAAGTGATGCACACAGGTTTATGTAAATGGGAATCAGCTGGCATCGTCTTGAAATGGTCACCTCGACTACACATAAATTTCCGCATCGCTATTTAGTCGTCAATCTGGCTCCATTGCATCCATTGTTTATAAGAATATTCAGAGTTGCCATAGTTATAGTGCACTCCTTGTCGTTTTTCCCGGCCATCCAAATAGTTGCTCTAAGTCTACGGACGAGTCGGGTGGTCTGGGCTTTCGGCACAGTACTATTACATGGAGCTGTAAGTCCGCGGAACGATCGCAATGGTTAGAGTGAGTTACAATTTTTTGGACATACAATTCCCAAGTTCACCCCCCTTACAAGTTGCACAGTTCATATTGACGATAAGAACTTGCAATTTTGTCCCAGTAGCTCAAAGCTAGAGCACTGGCTCGCCAGTTCCGGGATCCAGGGTTCGATTCCCGGTTGGGGCAACAAGGCTGTTTACAATGGTGCCCAAAGAAATCAATCCTGTAAGTTAGTGCAAAGATATCAGGTATCTGAAAGTGACCCTAGTGCGGATTCAATGGACTATAGCAGATTTAAAAAAATATATTACTATTTTCCATTGGAAATCGGCATCCTTGTTTTATTCTGTAGCATTTGAAGGCTCATTTTGATGAAAGTGTGTTAAAAGAAAGGTCTAATTTGTTTTATTGCTTTTCGGTGATAAGGTTTGCGGATCTATCTAGCCTATATAAAAGAGTCAGCACTCGTAGTATGGTGGGTGTCATAACACTGGTGCCATTAGATCTCAATCTGTAGCAAACGCCCTGTGTTAGGCACATTATATTTCTTAATTAGACTGTGTGTTTAAATTACGGCTATTTTTACACAAATTTATGAAATTTAATCTTATTTGCAATGAAACAGTAATTAAACTTTGAGGATCTATGTAGGCCACATCCTAGAGTCATCACGCGTAGTATAGTGGGCTGTTGTCATTGTTGAGACCCAGACCGTCCGACCAACCAGAGAGGGTAGTATAGTGGGTTGTTGTTGTTGTTGAGACCCAGACCGTCCGACCTACCAGAAAGGTGTAAGGTAACTCAATGGACAGCCGGGAAGTGCCACCCAATTTAGACCGGAACCCAGGGGGGAGGCATCCACAGGGACCGTACCTTCCTTCCCCTACCACCAACCTCTCAGAAGGACTCACGGACCCACATCTTTAACGTGATCGTACTCCGTGTGAACACGGCGGCAGTTTTGGCAGTGACTGGAATCGAACCCATAGTGGGTGTCATAACACTGGTTGCATCAGGTCCGTCTACATATTCTTTAATCTAAATGCTTTTATATAGCATTTACGTTTATCAGCATTTTCTTTTATTGTAATTAAAAGCGTGCAAAATAAGTGAGAATTGCTGCCGCATTGTTGAGATTTCGAAAATCATCTAATCACTCAAGATTCACTATTATACCATAACAATGCCTTCACGACTAGAGCTATGTCTATCAAGTAGTTATCGTACTTAAACATTAAAATGGCATACATTAAAAACATCCGTCTAGTATTCTATACTATGTAGATCACAACTTTGTAGATCATCAACTTTGTGACTTCTTCTTCACCAGGATGGTGATTTGTCCTAAAGGGACCATTGATTTTCTCTCCAGGTACAATCAGAGGGAGAAATAGGCAGTTACACTGAATATGAGAAAATGTTCCCGTCAGTTGGTAAAGCACTGAGAAAAGTGTATATAATTGGGCTGTATTTTGGAAAATAATAAATGGAAAATGCGCTATCATTACTCCCAACATTATTTTTGTTATTAGAAATTTTAAGCCTAATAAACACATTTTTATTTCAAAAGCGTATTTTATCTAACAAAGAAGTTGTAAAGAGATTTCCTGCTTCAACGGGGAATCGAACCCTGCATCTTCGAACTGGCCAGGCGATGCTGTACCGTTGAGCTACTCGAACGAAATTGCAAGCTTTGATTGTCAATGTGGACTCTGCATTCTCCACCCTCTAATGCCAGATCGGTATGCAACTAACAATGTGACCACCTTCTGCTATTTTTACCTCAATTTAGCCTCCTGATACTACCAATTTACCCAGCTTAGTATCATTTGTGGTCGTTGTCCTCTTAATTTAAAATTGTGCTCGATATACCAGAGTCCACTGAATCTGTTCTAGACGTACTAAGTTCACTTTAAGACTTCCGACATCTTTTCACTAACCTACAGGTCTGAGTCGTTCGGGCTCCATTGTAAAGAGAACCTTGCTGTCCCAACCAGATTATAGAAACCTGGATCTCCAAACTGGTCGCCGACGCTCTACCTCTGAGATACTGGGATAAAATTGCAAGTTCTTATAGTCGAAGTGGACTCTGTAAACACATTTTTATTTGAAAGGCATATTTTATCCAACGAAGAAGTTGCGTTGATTGGACGTACGGCTACGGCTCTTGAAAAATGAATGAATTAATGCCATTCATTACTTCTTTAAATCCTGTACAACACCAAGCCCATTTTCTAGTTTGCTTATAAATCATGTTTACTTACCCCAGATTATTTCACAATATGATATTTTATTCTAATGAATAAAATATAATATTCATCTATACCATTGTATAATAGAGATATATGATATGATCATACCATGTATCTCTATTTATATATCCATATCCTCTTCGGTGCGCAGCCTCATGTGCATTCACGCAGCGTGAAACTACGTATTTTGAAAAATTGAATGAATGACTGCAACGCATCAATGATTTAAATCCAGGTCAGCGCATGCACATTTTCTAGTTTACTAATCAATTATGTTTACTTACTCCAGATTATTTCACAATATGATAATTTATTCTAATGAATGAAACATAATATTAATCTATACCATTGTATAATAGAGGTATATGATATGAGCATACCATGTATCTCTATTTATATATCCATATCCTCTTCGGTGCGCAGCCTCATGTGCATTCACATAGCGTGCAACTATGTATTTTGAAAAATTGAATGAATGACTGCGACGCATCAAAGGTTTAAATCCAGGTCAACGCATGCTCATTTTCTAGTTTACTAATAAATCATGTTTACTTACTCCAGATTATTTCACAATATGATATTTCATTCTAATGAATGAAACATAATATTAATCTATACCATTGTATAATAGAGATATATGATATGATCATACCATGTATCTCTATTTGTATATCCATATACTCTTCGGTGCGCAGCCTCATGTGCATTCACATAGCGTGCAACTATGTATTTTGAAAAATTGAATGAATGACTGCGACGCATCAAAGGTTTAAATCCAGGTCAACGCATGCTCATTTTCTAGTTTACTAATAAATCATGTTTACTTACTCCAGATTATTTCACAATATGATATTTCATTCTAATGAATAAAATATAATATTCATCTATACCATTGTATGAAAGAGATATATGATATGATCATACCCTATATCTCTATTTATATATCCATATCTTCTTCAGTGCGTAGCTTCATGTGCTTTCACGTAAAGTGCAGCTACGTATATTGAAAAATTGAATGAATGAATGCAATATATCAATGCTTTAAATCCATTGCAACGCCAGGCACATTTTCTAGTTTGTTAATAAGTCATGTTTACTTCAAACTTTTTCACAAAATGATATTTCATTCTGATGAATAAAATGTAATATTATTCTGTACCATATCAAACCCTATATCTCTATTTCTCTACCCATATCCTCTTCAGTTTCAGCCTCATGTGTGCTCACGCAGAGTGTGGAGAAGTCTTTTGAAAATTTAATAAATGGACACAATTTATAACTTCTTTAAGTCCTAGCCATCGCCAAACATATATTCTAGTTTGCTAATAAATTATGTTTAATTAATTTTTTTTACAATATTTTATTTTATTCTATTAAATATTTTATTCGATTTCATGAACATATCACCATCTCCTGATAATTGGAACAGAATTTATAATTTCAATATCAAAACTGCATACTCGGATTTTCAATTACACAAAAATTTCATATATATAAACTACATAAACTAAATTATATATTTTAGAACATTTGAAACTTGAGGAATTCTGAAACCCTGATTAATTAACGTTAAGTAATTCCACATACAAATAGTAAAACACATCTTTCGAGAAAGGTTAAACTTTTTTTGCCATGACATACACTTTTTTTTTACTTTATCAGGTTAATCATTCAGAAATTTAAGGACGTGCAAGTGACACTTTTAGCAATTTTTTGTGAAAGACTGTGAACTTAAATTTTAATTAAATCCGATCTATGCCACTTACAGTCAAACTTTTATTGCTTTTATTAGCTATTTAAGATAATGGCTGTCAGTTGCCTAAATTAAGAGACTTTTTTAGCAGAAAGTTTATTTCTTAGGTCTTCAAAAGTTAGTACAAGCCTAAAAAGCTTGTCTTAATCTCTCTGCTTTCAAGTTAAGGTGAAATAAGTTAGGGAGATAGCATGTTAAACAACATAATGTTGGGTAAATATGATTTGAATTAGAAGTGTATGAAGTATGATTTGGACTGTAAGTGAATTAAATTTACTGACTATCATGTAGATAAACAATATATTAAATATATGAACAAGGTATTGGTACTAATAACGTTTAAATTTACAATTAAATTAAAACAAATGAATTCGATGAAGTAACATTATACTTATCTGTGACATACATAAATATGTAAAACACGCATATTTTATTGCAACTTGAAATTGCAATTATTCGCTTTTATTGCAATTTAAAATATAAGGAAATGAAAAATAATATCCAAAATTAAATTATGAGCATTTCAAATATCTTGTTACAAATTGTAAAGCAATCGGTTCTTAAATAATTCATATCTTTGTATAATAATTTCCACACTTATGATTGGTATAACTTGATAGTCACAATAAAACATTTCTGTGTACATCGTAAATAAAATACTATTTAACTGCCCTGTAGGAAACAAGAATACAGCTGTCCTTTAAGGAAAAATACTTTCAGTTACTTGATAATTGGATTTGAATACTATCGTATGCCAATGCTTGCATATTCAAGGTCTTGTACTTCCCTGAAGAAGATGTAAGACTATTTGGTAACTACGTATGTTACATGGGCGTTATATTCCCTCTTTATAAGGTCATCATCTGTGTGAGTTATGTAAGTATAAAATAGTACTTTTCTTCAATACAACATCAGTTGTAGTCACCTAATTTTTTTATATCCGCTTCAGGGAAATTTAATAATGTGTATTACCACAAGTAGAAATTATATTCAAATTCCAATCATGAGAGTTACTAATAATTCTACCTAGTTCTAGTTTCCCATAAATTGTTTTTATACATAACATATCATAACTATATACGTAAATGTGCTTTTTTTAATTTATATACAAGCGATATCCATTTTTTGAGACAGGCTATTAGGGAGGGTTATCCCACTGTTTTTTTTTATAAAGATTGTACAGATTTTCATGGATTAACTGTAACCAAGACAAGAAAGCGCTTTTTTGGTAAAGCTTTTATATCCGCCACTGTTTAAAAATAGTTTAAAACTTAGGCTTGTGAGAAGTCGAATAGAACTGGTTGGTTGCATTTTAGGATTCTTTATTCTTGTTCTATTGATGATTGACTTTCCTAGTGTTTTGAGTGTCTAAATGGTAGACAAGTTAATCACATATTGCACATTGTTATGTTATAGTGGAATGTCAAGTATAGATGGGTTTTGGAAAGTTTCGGGTATAGTATGCCTGATTTTACTTTTAAGGTTGCCTGTAAGAACTTTGATGTAAAAGTTCTGCGTGAATGGGGAAGTTTTTTAGTGTGACAATTATGGTGAATTTTAAAAGTTGGGTTTTATTCACTTTGTGAAATGGCAAAATCGCTATTTGGTTTTTCATTGAAGTATACAAAATAACCATCTTGTAAATGATTTCATACATTAGCGGTTTTATGGTCGCAAATTGGTATTTGGTTAAAGGTAGAAGTGAAATTCATTCGCAAACAATACCCGATGCCATTCATTGGTCCAGTTGCGATGACGATGACACCACGCCAGACATGCATCCCTGTGTCCAGCGTTTAATGGCACCCCGACAGCTGGCCACCGCGCGCACAGCTGTAATTTATACAATCTGTTGCAAATGGCTTAGGTGCACGCAGGTGCAACCGTTGATGGTGGCAGGATGTTTCGGATGTCACTTGCCGTTGCGAATGCATCTCGAAGGGCCGTTCGGTGAATTTGAGTTTGTGCGCTCTGCTCTGCGCCAGTGTAATCCACTCCCTCTTCAACGTATTCTCTGATGTTCTGCGTCCATCGTATCACACACCGCGGGTTGACACCCACGCCATGCCCAACACGCCTGGCAATTGCAATCATCTACAAACCTACGTCACGCAGCTCCAGCGTTCGGTCTCTTTCCCCAGTCGTTAACTGCTGTTACACAGCTTTCTGATATCTTCAAGGCATCGCTTCTTCACAATAAAAGTCATTTGTGAATTTTAATTCCACTTAAAAAATGTTTGAAAAATTAGGTTCTATAGGGTTTGATGTATTTCACTTTTTCAACCAGAATTATATCCGAAACTAATTGGGTGATATTATTCCTTTTCATTCCCGTATGTCCCACAGACCGTCTCAACAACATAATAAAATTCCATTTTGATTAATTCATTTTTACGACAGTTATCGTGCAAACGGACAGACAGACAGAATAAACGAAATCATCAATACTTTAAAACTATGTTGGAAAGTGTTAAAACAGAAAGTGAAAACATTTAGACTCAGACTTTTTCTCCTTTTTTTTGATGGAAGTACTATTGAATACTGATACTGAAAACAGGCCATTCAAATACTAGAATAATATAAGAAATCATTAGATAAAGAATTATTCTATTAGACATTAAGAGAAACTTGAATTAGTTTATACAATGAATTCAACATCCTTTCCAGGTCTATATCGGTAATAAGTTTCAGATGAGTGGAATTTAGTGTGGAATTGGATTATTCCATTAACAGCCTTAACGTTTGTGTGAAAGGTAAATATAAGTACATAAAATGGAATGAATTCGCCCAGAGCTTTAAATACAGATGCATATAATTGCGTTGAATAGGAGATTTAATTACAAAGAGCATTCCTTAGACTTGAAAAATAATGTTAACTGTAAGCAAATACAGTTCTGCATGCAATATAAGAATTATTTTGAAAATAATTTAAAGTATATGATGCATTTTATAAAACTTTCATTTTTAGTACATGTGCAATGTATGTTTAGGTAGATGTTACCATTTAAGTAATTCTGTCATCTATCACAAGTGTTTTTCGGCAATCCACTTTAACTTGCAGCGGGGCCCAACTAATATGTAATTGTACAGCTATGCCATGGGCAATATATGTTCTCTTACATTTCTTATTAATTTCACATGGACTATAATTATACTTTCGTTCAAATTCTTTGACTCTCACTTAGAAAGTTGAATCTCAGAGCAAAGTCCCATCTCTAGAAATATTTAAATATATCCAATTTTATGTCATCAAATATATCATTTACATTTGCCTTTACTTATATCATTTACATTTACTTATATCATTTACATTTGCCATGTTGTACGGACACTTTCTCAGCGCCAATATCCTGCAGAGAGCTCAAACTCATCGGATATCTATTTCTTGGAACATTTTCATCAATAACATTTACACATTACATTACTTTTTTTTTACGTTAGTAGAAGTTAACGTTTAACATGTACATAAGTCTAGACTATGACTTTGCCCATTTTATGCATTTTCTTTGCGAAATACGCTTCTTTAGATCAAATGTTACAGCTCCAACGCGTTGATCCATGTATAATACTATATAACGCTTGAACGTAAATTACGCCAGAAAACTTAAAAAGTAAAATGTAAATTAGAATAAATATTAAGCTTTCAATATATTCACCCTACACAACATAGGTGAACGAAAAAGCAGAACATAAATGTTATCACACATAAAATTGAATCAAATTGATGGTGTAGGCAGGATAATACAACTAGCTACGGCAATCCTTTGGTTTATGCCGATATAAAGACTAGCTGCGTAGGAACATTCTCTCTCATCCAGCAACGCCACAGCCAGGGCAATGTATTCGACAGAATCATTCACCGGGTAAGGTCCGAAGAATTACCCGCCAAGCCCGACCCCAGTCGCTGGCCAGATCTAGGCTCTGGTCATGAATAGACGCAGTCCATGCGATCACAGCCATCTGGAAGAGTCCCAGGCCTAACTGCCTCGCCGAAGCTCGACAGCCGGTTCTCCGGATGTATTTGCTTCCCAAGTTGGAGGATCAGAGCTGCAGAGCTAAGATCTGTTCACCACTCAAAGAGTGGACCGCCTCGGGAGGGGGTGATGTTGTAGGCATATTTAACTAAAAATAATAATATATAAATATTATCATTGTCCAAAATTGATGTTCTACAAAATTGTTGAAATGAAATAAAAGTGAAGAAGGATGCAATTAAAAAAATCACCTCTTTAAAAGCGCAAGTGTTCATATGTCAGAGCACCCAATGCCACGTAAACTCATGTCAACTAACTCGACCGTGCTGAATTCTGAAGAATTTGCATTTTTAAACCACAAATTGGATTTGAAAATTCACGATCTAAATCCTTAGGCAACTATTATTAATGAAAATATTTAACGAACTAATGCAGTAGAATAAAGTGTATTCGTCTATTATATATCTTCTCCTGTTTCAAGGACACGTTTTCAAACATTCGAATCTAGCGTTCAACTGGATAATTCCATTAAATATTTTCGTGTGTTTATGGAATATTGGCAGCATCCTATAAAACGAAATAATGCCTCTGAGACAACTAACGGTAGAGAACAAAATAAGTTACTTTGTGAGCAAATTATAATAAATATGTATATTTCAGTAGTCACGAGAATTGAAAATGGATTTCAAATAAATGAAATTCCTTAGATGTATAGATTTTAATATCCAACCAAATGTTGTTGTTGCAGAGTTATAATTTAAAATTAAAATTTTCATGAGTTTATTAAAGCTGAGTGTATGATTAGTAGAAAATGTTTATGAATATGATTTTGAACTAGTTTATTCACTATTTTAGAAATACATATACCATATATACAAGAAGAACGATATGTGACGTCTGCATTGCACGCCGTCATGTTTTTATCAGGATGCACGAGCCACTGAGTGCAGTAGTCGTCATTGTAGAGGCTAGTCTCAAACCAATCATGCAACGCATGGGGTCAAGGGAGGCATCATTCTAGTTTGTCGATGAGTCTGGGTTCAACTCACCAACTACTCCAACTGATATATTGTGTCAAATATCTGCTGTAGGCGACCGATTGGTCTGGCTAATGCTGGGGTTGTACCCTAGGATATTAAGTACTGCACATTGCGAAGTGATGCACACAGGTTTATGTAAATGGGCATCAGCTGGCATCGTCTTGAAATGGTCACCTCGACTGCACATAAATTTCCGCATCGCTATTTAGTCGCAATTCTGACTCCATTGCATCCATTGCTTATGAGAATATTCGGAGTTGCCATAGTTATAGTGCACTCCTTTTCGTAGATTGCCACATCGGACGCCTCATATCATACGACTTAAACTACGTTATCTATTTGAAACTTGTGACCTGAAGTCCTTTGATCCTGATTTTGTTGAGCGCTAAAAAACAACGCACAGTACTATTACATGTCAACGCACAGTACTATTACATGGAGCTGTAAGTCCGCGGAGCGATCGCAATGGTTAGAGTGAGTTACAATTTTTTGGACATACAATTCCCAAGTTCACCCCCCTTACCAAGTTTCAGAGTTCACATTGACGATAAGAACTTGCAATTTTGTCCCAGTATCTCAAAGCTAGAGCACTGGCTCGCCAGTTCCGGGATCCAGGGTTCGATTCCCGGTTGGGGCAACAAGGTTGTTTGCAATGGTGCCCAAAGAAATCAATCCTGTAAGTTAGTTCAAAGATATCAGTGGTCTGAAAGTGACCCTAGTGCGGATTCAATGAACTATAGAAGATTAAAAAAATATATTACTATTTTCCATTGGAGATCGACATCCTTGTTTTATTCTGTAGCATTTGAAGGCTCATTTTGATGAAAGTGTGTTAAAAGAAAGGTCTAATTTGTTTTATTGCTTTTCGGTGATAAGATTTGAGGATCTATCTAGCCTATATAAAAGAGTCAGCACTCGTAGTATGGTGGGTGTCATAACACTGGTTGCATTAGATCCCAATCTGTAGCAAACGCCCTGTGTTAGGCACATTACATTTCTTAATTAGAATGTGTGTTTAAATTACGGCTATTTTTACACAAATTTATGAAATCTTATTTGCTATCTGAAATAATCTTATTTGCAATGAAACAGTAATTAAACTTTGAGGATCTATGTAGGCCACATCCTAGAGTCATCACGCATAGTATAGTGGGCTGTTGTCATTGTTGAGACCCAGACCGTCCGACCTACCAGAGAGGGTAGTATAGTGGGTTGTTGTTGTTGTTGAGACCCAGACCGTCCGACCTACCAGAAAGGTGTAAGGTAACTGTTTGGACAGCCGGGAAGTGCCACCCAATTTAGACCGGAACCCAGTGGAGGAGGCATCCACAAGGACCGTACCCTCCTTCCCCTACCACCAACCTCTCGGAAGGACTTACGGACCCACATGTTTAACGTGATCGTACTCCGCGTGAACACGGTGGCAGTTTTGGCAGTGACTGGAATCGAACCCATAGTGGGTGTTATAACACTGGTTGCATCAGGTCCGTCTACATATTCTTTAATCTAAATGCTTTTATATAGCATTGACGTTTATCAGCATTTTCTTTTATTGTAATTAAAAGCGTGCAAATTAAGTGAGAATTGCTGCCGCATTGTTGAGATTTCGAAAATCATCTAATCACTCAAGATTCACCATTATACCATAACAATGCCTTCACGACTAGAGCTATGTCTATCAAGTAGCTATCGTACTTAAACATTAAAATGGCATACATTAAAAACATTCGTCTAGTATTCTATACTATGTAGATCACAACTTTGTAGATCATCAACTTTGTGACTTCTTCTTCACCAGGATGGTGATTTGTCCTAAAGGGACCATTGATTTTCTCTCCAGGTACAATCAGCGGGAGAAATAGGCAGTTACACTGAATATGAGAAAATGTTCCCGTCAGTTGGTAAAGCACTGAGAAAAGTGTATATAATTGGGCTGTATTTTGGAAAATAATGAATGGAAAATACGCTATCATTACTCCCAACATTATTTTTGTTATTAAAAATTTTAAACCTAGTAAACACATTTCTATTTTAAAAGCGTATTTTATTAACAAAGAAGTTGTAAAGAGACTTCCTGCTTCATCCGGGAATCGAGCCCTGCATCTTCGAACTGGCCAGGCGATTCTCTACCGTTGAGCTACTCGAACGAAATTGCAAGCTTTGATTGTCAAAGTGGACTCTGCATTCTTCACCCTCTAATTCTAGATTGGTATGCAACTAACAATGTGACCAACTTCTGCTATTTTTACCTCAATTTAACCTCCTGATACTACCAATTTACCCAGCTTAGTAGCATTCGTGGTCGTTGTCGTCTTAATTTAAAATTGCGCTCAATATACCAGAGTTCACTGAATCTGTTCTAGACGTACTAAGGTCACTTTAAGACTTCCGACATCTTTGCACTAACCTACAAGGTTGATTCGTTCGGGCTCCATTGTAAAGAGAACCTTGCTGTCTCAACCAGATTATAGAAACCTGGATCTCCAAACTGGTCAGCCGACGCCCTACCTCTGAGATACTGGGATGAAATTGCAAGTTCTTATAGTCGCAGTGGACTCTGTAAACACATTTTTATTTGAAAGGCATATTTTATCCAACGAAGAAGTTGCGTTGATTGGACGTACGGCTACGGCTCTTGAAAAATGAATGAATTAATGTCATTCATTACTTCTTTAAATCCTGTACAACGCAAAGCCCATTTTCTTGTTTGCTAATAAATCATGTTTACTTACTCCAGATTATTTCACAATATGATATTTTATTCTAATGAATAAAATATACTATTCATCTATACCATTATATAATAGAGATATATGATATGATCATACAATGTATCTCTATTTATATATCCATATCCTCTTCTGTGCGCAGTCTCATGTGCATTCACGTAGCGTGCAACTCCGTATTTTGAAAAATTGAATGAATGACTGCAACGCATCAATGATTTAAATCCAGGTCAGCGCATGCACATTTTCTTGTTTACTAATAAATCATGTTTACTTACTCCAGATTATTTCACAATATGATAATTTATTCTAATGAATAAAACATAATATTAATCTATACCATTGTATAATAGAGGTATATGATATGAGCATACCATGTATCTCTATTTATATATCCATATCCTCTTCGGTGCGCAGCCTCATGTGCATTCACATAGCGTGCAACTATGTATTTTGAAAAATTGAATGAATGACTGCGACGCATCAAAGGTTTAAATCCAGGTCAACGCATGCTCATTTTCTAGTTTACTAATAAATCATGTTTACTTACTCCAGATTATTTCACAATATGATATTTCATTCTAATGAATAACATATAATATTCATCTATACCATTGTATAATAGAGATATATGATATGATCATATCATGTATCTCTATTTATATATCCATATTCTCTTCGGTGCGCAGCCTCATGTGCATTCACGCAGCGTGAAACTACGTATTTTGAAAAAATGAATGAATGACTGCAACGCATCAATGATTTAAATCCAGGTCAACGCTTGCACATTTTCTAGTTTGCTAATAAATTATTGTTTACTTACTCTAGATTATTTCACAATATGATATTTCATTCTAATGAATAAAATATAATATTCATCTATACCATTGTATAATAGAGATATATGATATGATCATACCATGCATCTCTATTTATATATCCATATTCTCTACGGTGCGCAGCCTCATGTGCATTCACGCAGCGTGAAACTACGTATTTTGAAAAAATGAATGAATGACTGCAGCGCATCAATGATTTAAATCCAGGTCAGCGCCTGCACATTTTCTAGTTTACTAATAAATTATGTTTACTTACTCCAGATTATTTCACAATATGATATTTTATTCTAATGAATAAAATATAATATTCATCTATACCATTGTATAAAAGAGATATATGATATGATCATACCCTATATCTCTATTTATATATCCATATCATCTTCAGTGCGTAGCTTCATGTTCTTTCACGTAAAGTGCAGCTACGTATATTGAAAAATTGAATGAATGAATGCAATATATCAATGCTTTAAATCCATTGCAACACCAGGCACATTTTCTAGTTTGTTAATAAATCATATATACTTCAAACTTTTTCACAAAATGATATTTTATTCTAATGAATAAAATGTAATATTATTCTATTCCATATCAAATCCTGTATCTCTATTTATCTACCCATATCTTCTTCAGTTTCAGTCTCACGTGTGCTCACGCTGCGTGTGGAGAAGTCTTTTGAAAATTTAATAAAGGGACACAATTTATCACTTCTTTAAGTCCCAGACATCGCCAAACATATATTCTAGTTTGCTAATAAATTATGTCTAATTCATTTTTTTTACAATATTTTATTTTATTCTATTAAATATTTTATTCGATTTCATGAACATATCACCATCTCCTGAGAATTGGAACAGAATTTACAATTTCAATATCAAAACTGCATACTCGGATTTTCAATTACACAAAAATTTCTTATATATAAACTACATAAACTAAATGATATATTTTTGAACATTTAAAACTAGAGGGATTCTGAGACTCTGAGTAATTAACGTTAAGTAATTCCACATACAAATAGTAAAACACATCTTTCGAGAAAGGTTAAACTTTTTTTGCCATGACATACACTTTTTTTTTACTTTATCAGGTTAATTATTCAGAAATTTAAGGACGTGCAAGTGACACTTTTAACAATTTTTTGTGAAAGACTGTGAACTTAAATTTTAATTAAATCCGATCTATGCCACTTACAGTCAAACTTTTATTGCTTTTATTAGCTATTTAAGATAATGGCTGTCATTTGCCTAAATTAAGGGACTTTTTTAGCAGAAAGTTTATTTCTTTGGTCTTCAAAAGTTAGTACAAGCCTAAAAAGCTTGTCTTAATCTCTCTGCTTTCAAGTTAAGGTGAAATAAGTTAAGGAGATAGCATGTTAAACAACTTAATGTTGGGTAAATATGATTTGAATTAGAAGTGTATGAAATATGATTTGGACTGGAAGTGAATTAAATTTACTGACTATTATGTAGACAAACAATATATTAAATATATGAACAAGGTATTGGTACTAATAGTGTTTAAATTTACAATTCAATTAAAACAAATGAATTCGATGAAGTAACATTATACTTATCAGTGGCAAACATAAATATGTAAAACACGCATATTTTATTGCAACTTTAAATTTATAATTTAAAATATAAGGAAATGAAAAATAATATCCATAATTAAATTATGAGCATTTCAAATATCTTGTTACAAATTATAAAGCAATCGGTTCTTAAATAATTCATATCTTTGTATAATAATTTCCACACTTATGATTGGTATAACATCATAGTCACAATAAAACATTTCTGCGTACATCGTAAATAAAATACTATTTAACTGCCCTGTAGGAAACAAGAATACAGCTGTCCTTTAAGGAAAAATACTTTCAGTTACTTGATAATTGGATTTGAATACTATCGTATGCCAATGCTTGCATATTCAAGGTCTTGTACTTCCCTGAAGAAGATGTAAGGCTATTTGGAAACTACGTATGTTACATGGGCGTTATATTCCCTCTTTATAAGGTCATCATCTGTGTGAGTTATGTAAGTATAAAATAGTACTTCTTCAATACAACATCAGTTGTAGTCACCTAATTTTTTTTATATCCGCTTCAGGGAAATTTAATAATGTGTATTACCACAAGTAGCAATTATATTCAAATTCCAATCATGAGAGTTACTAATAATTCTACCTAGTTCTAGTTTCCCATAACTTGTTTTTATACATAACATATCATAACTATATACGTAAATGTGCTTTTTTTAATTTATATACAAGCGATATCCATTTTTTGAGACAGGCTATTAGGGAGGGTTATCCCACTGTCTTTTTTATAAAGATTGTACAGATTTTCATGGATTAACTGTAACCAAGACAAGAAAGCGCTTTTTTGGTAAAGCTGTTTAAAAATAGTTTAAAACTTAGGCTTGTGAGAAGTCGAATAGAACTGGTTGGTTGCATTTTAGGATTCTTTATTCTTGTTCTATTGATGATTGACTTTCCTAGTGTTTTGAGTGTCTAAATGGTAGACAAGTTAATCACATATTGCACATTGTTATGTTATAGTGGAATGTCAAGTATAGATCGGTTTTGGAAAGTTTCGGGTATAGTATGCCTGATTTTACTTTCAGGTTGCCTGTAAGAACTTTGATGCAAAAGTTCTGCGTGAATGGGGAAGGTTTTTTAGTGTGACAATTATGGTGAATTTTAAAAGTTGGGTTTTATTCACTTTGTGAAATGGCAAAATTGCTATTTGGTTTTTCATTGAAGTATACAAAATAACCATCTTGTAAATGATTTCATACATTAGCGGTTTTATGGTCGCAAATTGGTATTTGGTTAAAGGTAGAAGTGAAATTCATCCGCAAACAATACCCGATGCCATTCATTGGCCCAGTTGCGATGACGATGACACCACGCCAGACATGCATCCCTGTGTCCAGCGGTTAATGGCACCCCGACAGCTGGCCACCGTGCGCACAGCTGTAATTTATACAATCTGTTGCAAATGGCTTAGGTGCACGCAGGTGCAACCGTTGATGGTGGCAGGATGTTTCGGATGTCACTTGCCGTTGCGAATGCATCTTGAAGGGCCGTTCGGTGAATTTGAGTTTGTGCGCTCTGCTCTGCGCCAGTGTAATCCACACCCTCTTCAACGTATTCTCTGATGTTCTGCGTCCATCGAATCACACACCGCGGGTTGATACCCACGCCATGCCCAACACGCGTGGCAATTGCAAGCATCTACAAACCTACGTCACGCAGCTCCAGCGTTCGGTCTCTTTCCCCAGTCGTTAACTGCTGTTACACAGCTTTCTGATATCTTCAAGGCATCGCTTCTTCACATTTCCGAAAGTTCGGCTGTTGCAAATCGTCGCTGAGAGCATTTACGGGACGAGCCTTCTGCAGGTCTTTATCACCCGAAACTGAGTGTCACATAACCCGATACGTACGAAAACTTAATCATTTGCATGTGACACTATCTCTCCTACCGATACTACGATTTGCATATGGCTACGTTAATTCCTTCATATTGTTGCAATTTCACTTTTGACGAGTGTATTTAAATATATTTTATTTATTCTACTGACATGCTTTTAATACACTTGTAATTCACATTTTTTCAATGTAATACACTTGTAATTCACGTTATTTCAATGTAATACACTTAAAATCCACAAAAGTCAGCCAAAATTAACAAAAATAATAACGATCGTATGTTAAATATGTAAGAATGCATCTCTAGATTTTTTTTTAATGTAATGTGTAACGTAACTGTCATCCAAACAGTGGGAATACATCAACAATCAGAAGAAATATACTTGATTGTCCCTTGTCCGGATTAGGGTTATGCTGAATGATTTAATTTATGAACTGTGGCATTTCTATTGAAACGCCATTAAAAAAAACCCTATATAATATAAAATGTAAATATTAGAATTGAAGTTTGGAAATATTTTAATCCAAGCCATTAAACTCATATTCAACATACAATGGTTCATCATAAATGTTACATTCTACGAAAAATATATGAATGATCCCATAGATTATTCTATAAAGTATAACCAGAAGTGTCAATTAAGTTGAATAGATTAATATAAGGATTACGGTATGTCTCTTAGCGCTATATGTCCCCTAAATAACCTTTATTTTATATAAAATTTGAATATTTTCACAGAAACTTGTAAACAATCTAAGCCAAATCATTCCACTGATATTCAAGACAAAGTATGTGGCAATTGTCCATAATAGTAGCGATTGCTTGTGGAATATGTTTAAATGTTTGACTTTCTTAAAAAGTAAAATACAACCACATGTGCAACTAAAGTTGAACTATTTAATATAAGAACTGCAGCATCTTTCTCTGAATAACACTATATTACATAACATTTGAATCTTAAAACATACATTATCAAACCATTTAAGGAAACTCATTCAATTCGAATTCCACACAAAATCAGCAGTAACTGTCGAAAATAATAAATGTTCCAAAGAAATAATTATGCATAAATGATTCCCGGAATTTTATGAAAAAAGTAAAGTGCAATCTATTATTTAACTTTAGCCGAAATATTTAATTTCAACATTTCAACCCATTTTGCACTAAAGCATCTCTTCCCAGTATTGCCCTACATTGTATAACATTTGAATCTGAACTGAAATTTCAGAACGATTTAACTCAAGTCTTTTCACTCCCATCCAACACAAATTTAGCTGTAATTGCCCGAAATAAAAGCGATTCTGTATAAAAATCTGTATGTATTCATCTCTTTGCTCTTTCATATTGTGTAACCACCTACATCTGCTATTTAAGTTGAACCAGCTAATATAAGGATTGGTGCACCTCTCCCGACATTACCCAAATTATACATAATCTGAATCTTGCAACTGACATTCCACTCATACAAGTCATTCTCTCACATTCCACACAAAACCAGTTGTCGTTGCCTGAAATAATAGCGATTTCCTTTCAAATCTGTGTAAATGTTTATCTTTGATTTTTCATTAGGCGTAACTATATTTGTAATGTAAGTACTGTGTAACTGTACTTAAGTACTATACTTTGTAATTTTCCCATGTAATCTATGTACTAATGTAGCTCTCCCCAAATTACTCGGAATTATAGAGTCATTCCACCCACATTCAACATAAAAAAAATCTGATGTAGGCAACACATGACTTTCCTTATATAATGCAATGAACTTACTACTTTTACAGTAAAAAAGTAGGTTTTTCTTATGGTAGATACTTATATTTTTCCAAGATATTGAATTTTCGACGATTAGAAGTCATTTTCATTGGTTTAGCGTCATTTTTATCCATTTGGCGAGATTTTCGTTAATTTGGCAACATTTAAAAAAGTCGCCAAGTTGGCGACATACCGCCAAATTCGTCGCCAAAATCTCGCCAAGCGTTATGGATGGAGAAATAAGTTATTCTTATAGCAGATAAATGATTAAGGGCTTTCAAATACAAAAGTATTACTCAAAGTACCTTTTCTCATGAATGGAACGAGCTAGATCCACGACAATGATGTCACCAATTTTATCGCATGATATTACATATGAAAAGTAAACATGTTTCTCAACAGTTAATATTTTTTTTTAATTTATGGTATTTTTGTTAAATTTGTTTTAAATGTGTTGAAGTGTTGAAAACCCAGACCACACGACAGACCCGAAGGTTTACTGTAGCTAAGTGTGTGGCCGGGAACTTGTTTTAAATGTGTGCAATAACTCGAGAACGTTTCATGCTAGCGCTCTAAAGTTTATGTCAATAGTTTTCCAAGGAAAAATTACATAAGAAATGTCCATTTGCGTAACGTAATTAAAGGTTTTGATTATTTGATGATTTTTCAAAATTCCACACGAAAATGTAGGTGGGTTCTGAACATTCGGTTACGTTTAAAAACAATAGGCTTCCAGTATTGCGATTTTTTGTGCCAAATTTCTTTCGAATCGCTCCATTCGTTCGTGAAATATCGTATCCACAGGCTCACTGACACACACACACACACACATCACTTCAAAATGTTTGATTCGTGATCATGGATGCTTGAAACGTGCTCTCCCGTCGAAAACTCGAATTCGAATTTTCGCCCAGTCACAATACTTTCCTTATACATTATGAATATAAGGAAAGTAATAATTAAACAAAATAATAACGATTGAAATAATTGAAAACAATATAATACAATAATTATAATTGAAAGACATAGTGAATGTTTCTGTGAATACTTTTCTGAAATTTATTACAAAAGTTAGGTGCAACCATATCTGTAACTGAAGTTGAAATATTTAATCTAAGAACTGCGTCCACTCTCCCACCATGGCATCTATTCTGAATATACACTATCTTACACAATGAATATGCCCCCTAGTAGCATATGATATTGGTTCAATTATGATCCAATTATTGGTCCAGGATATACAATATCTCTCCAATATCGGTCCAATATTGGACCAATATTGACCAAGATTGGACCAATATTGTATATCTTGGCAATACATTAGAAATATTTCTAATATAATGTCAATTTTAGGCAAATATTGAGGTTACATTGGCCTCCAATATTGATTAATATTTTCATTACAATATTACATCAAAAGTGGTGTTACATTGGAAATATTGGCGTAATATTTATTCAATATTGTTCCCAATATTGTAAGCCAATATTGAGGCAATTCCGTCAAAATTTCCACTCTTCATATTGATCCAATATTGGAGCCATTAATAAGCCTATTATAGACCAATATTGGATTTCTAGTAAGGACTGTGAGGTTTTTGAGCGGGAAATTTGAGCGTCGCACATCGATAAAATTTGGTACACAGATTCTTCGCAACTTATGGAGATGCACGTCTGAGATATTTTATAAAACTTGTATAAGTTTGATGGTTATTTTATGTTTTAGCATTTTCACACAAAGCGGTTCCTTAGCGACCAACATTTCTATCCCAAAGTATTCAACTTTATCATTGGAAGAGACTACAATTATCGGAAGAGACTAACTACATCATCGGAAAGATCTCAGATTTTTCTTTTTAATGATGCTTGAATCGAATCAGTAAGAGAATTCCTTTATATTTATATTTGTTTAAATTAATCGAAATTGGCATCTTTTAGGTTATGTGTTATTTCTTTTGCCGAATCCGCAAAACTAAAATTAGAAGAAGTTTCAAAAGTTCTGCACAAAAGTTCAATATTTATTTTCAGATTCCAACATCTATTTTTATATTTAATAAGTAATTTTAATTTTGGTGATATTTAAGTGATCGCAATGAAACAAGCGCTTCTTCCGTGGAATTTACCGCGTTACAAAGATATATATTTCTACATGTGTATTTTACTGCGCATGCCCACATATGTAATGCGCATGCTCACATATATTATGCGCATGCCCACATTATACCACACCATCTATCCTCGCCGTTCCTATGATTTATTTATTTATTTATTATTTCATTTCTCGCAGAGCGCGCAACTTGGAAATTGAGACATAATTCCCGTATTCTGTCCGGTTGGCTGATAACTGAACTTTGGAAACAACTGAGAACAAGACATTCCACTCACATTCTGCATAATATCAGTTGTAACTATTAAAAAGAATAACATATGTCTACAAAATATGTGCAATTTTTTCTCTGAACTTTCTCAGAAATCTTTCTCTGAACTTTCTCTGAACTTTCTCATTCTTCTTAAATGTAACTAAATGTTTAATCTAAATTGAACTGCTTAATCAAAGTATTACTCCGGCGTTGTTACTCGGGCCAAGTCTTTTGAATGTACTCTATATTATATAGCATTTGAATTGTATAACCAAAATTTATAGACAATTTAAGCTAAACCATTACACAAACCAAAAGTTTTAGCCATATTTAAAAATAAATATACCCTTCTTCTTAACTACATATAAACTTTTTTTATTCTTATCGAGTTAATTATTTAGAAATTTAAGGAGGTGCAAGTGACATGTTAAATATTTTTTGTGCGGATAGGAACTTAAATTTTAATTAAATCTGATATATGCCACATACAGTCAGTAGTTTTGTAGCTATTTAGGCTAATGGCTGTCACTTGCACACAGTTAGGAACTCCTACGATGCTACTAATTTCCTTGGTAAGGTAATAAAAGTCTAGTGGAAAATACAGGTAAGTTTGAATTTAAATTCTTCTTACATTCGAATACGATTTAATTTATTTCGATGAATCAAATACAGATTTTAAATATCTAAATTATATTTTCAAAATATGTAAATTTAAAATGAAGAAATCTGATGTGGACACCACATGACTTTCCTTATATAATGCAATGAATTTACTACTTTTACAGTAAAATAAATTGATTTTTTATCTATTAGATACTTGTATTCTTTCCAAGATCTTGAATTTTCGTCAATCAGTTGTCATTTTCATTAATTTAGCGTCATTTTTATCCATTTGGCGAGATTTTCGTTAATTTTGCAACATTTTAAAAAGTCGCCAAGTTGGCGACATTCCGCCAAAATTCGTCGCCTAAATTTCGCCAAGCGTTATGGATGGAGAAATAAATTATTCTTATAGAATATAAATGATTATTAGAATTCAAATGCAAAAGTATTACTCAAAGTAACTTTTCTTATGAATGGAACGAGCTAGATCCACGAGAATGTTGTCACCCAATACTTCGCATGATGTTACATATGAAAAGTGAACATGTTTCTTAACAGTTAATAGATTTTATTTAATTTATGGGATTTTTTGATACATTTATTTTAAAAATGTACAATATCTCGAGAACGGTTCATGCTAGCGATCTAAAGTTTATGTCAATCGTTTTCTAGGGAAAAATTACATAAGAAATGTCTATTTGCGTAATTTTATTAAAGGAATTGATTTTTTGATGATTTTTTCAAAATTTCACTCAAAAATTTAGTGGGATTCTGAATATCCAATTACGTATAAAAACAATGGACTTCCAGTATCCACGGATTGTGATTTTTGTACCAAATTTCATTCGAATCGTACCATTTGTTCGTGAGATTTCGTCTCCACAGTCTTACTGACACACACACACACACACACACACACACACACACACACACACACACACACATACAGACATCACCTTAAAAATGTTTGATTCGTGATCAAGGATGCTTGAAACGTGCTTTCCCGTCGAAAACTCGAATTCGACTGTTCGACCCCCGTCACAATACTTTCCTTATACATTATATATATAAGGGAAGTAAAAATCTGATGTGGATAGCACATGACTTTCCTTATGCAATGAATTTACTACTTTTACAGTAAAAAAATAGGTTATTCTTTTAGTAAATACATATATTATTTCCAAGATATTGAATTTTCATCAATTTGTGGACATTTTAATTGATTTAGCTTTTTATCCATTTTGCCAGATTTTTTGTTAATTTGGAAACATTTAAAAATGTCGCCAAGTTGGCGACACTCCGCCGAATTCGTCGCGAAAATCTCGGCAAGCGTTATGAATGGAGAAATAAGTTATTCTTATAGCAGATAAATGACTATCGACATTCAAATACAAAAGTATTACTAAATACCTTTTCTCATGAATGGAACGACCTAGATCCACGAAAATGATGTCACCACATTTCTAGCATGATAATACATTTGAAAAGTGAATATGTTTCTCAACCGTTAATATATTGTTTTTCAATTTATTTTCAATGTTTTTTATACACACACACACATACTTACACGCACACAGGCAAGTCCCTAAACCATCGACTTCCAGAGAACTGACTCCGGAAGAAATAAAGCTGGCTACTATAGCCATTAAAAGGAGAAATGAAGCGGAAAAAGCCAGACAGGCAAAACTAGCTCAGAAATCTAAAGAATTAAATCCAAAAACTAAATCAACTAAAGAAATCAAAACACGGGAAGCTAAAACCAAACGCGTCAGGGAAGAAGAGCTCGCGCAAACTCTGCTGTTAGAAAAAACGGTTGAAAAAAGACAAAAGATTACCGAGATCCAAAAGGATACTCAATACCAAGTTCAAAGCGCGGTTGAGGGTATGGAAGCTCAGACTGAACCGACTGTTAAATCAGATGATGAAAAGATGGATGAAACCCTCAACCTCATCAAAGGATTTATCAGTATGTTCAATTTAGACGACTTAAACATCTGTTGATGCAGTTCGCAGAGTTAATACAAAAAAAGAACGATCCAATGTCAGTGGTTTTTGAGACCTTCAAAGTAATCGCGGATTTTAAAAATAACAGTGAGAATCAAACCCGTCATGGATAGGTCCCAAAAAGAATCCTTTAAAATAATATTTTGGTATGCGAACGGCATATCTCCAAGAATAAATGAACTTTGAAACTATGTAAACGAAAATGGCGTAGACGCCTTGTTAATTCGGGAAACTAAAGTTAGAGTAAATAAAAAACTAAATATAGTCAACAATAATAACTATCATAATTTTAGCCCAAATACAACTGCTAGACGGCTCCATGGAGGAACAGCAATATGCAGTAAAAGAAATATTCCCCACGAGGAAGTAAATAACATAAATCTTCAAGGGGTAGAAAATACCAGTATAAAAATAAAAATAAATAATACAAACCCTTTTATCCTAACTTCGATATATGTCAAACATACGAGTGGAATAAATGTAGCTGCGCAACTAGAACTGCTTTTCTCGGGATACACAAACACCATACTTGCGGGTGATTTTAACGCGCACCACTGTAAGTGGGGCTGTAGAAGAGCCAACACACGCGGTACACACATAAACAGACTGCTGAGGACAACAAACACCAACATTATTGCACCAACAAGTCCAACCTGCCTCACACGCGGCAATGATTCTTTCAGAGATTTTATCCTTACATTAAACATAGACTACGCTCACACTATTAATACCCTAGATGAATTCGACTCGGATCATCTACCGGTACTAGTGACATTTGATCTGAACACACTCCTTCCAGCCTCTCTGGGACAAGAGAGGGTGAACTGGAACGCTATCAAAAGAGCACTATTCGAGCCGCACTTAGCAGTACTTGACATAATGACCATGACGGATATTGACTCTGCCACACACTCTCACAACAGAAATCAAGAGAGCAATTGCCTCTGCTACAACACATCGTGAGTCACCAAACACACCCACACTTTCCCAACATGTCAGACAATTAATAAGACAAAGGAACAGAATTAGAATGACATGGCAGGCTAATAGAGATCCTACCCTTAAAAGGGAGCTTAACAGACTCACGTCTGAAGTCAGGGAAAAATCGTCATGGAAAAGCAGCAACAATATAAAAAGTTAATTGAATCGCTTGACCCAGAATACGTGTCGCACTGGAAATTCGCCAAAAAACTTAGGAAACCGCAAAATAAACTCACGCCATTATTAGATGGCAATAATACCGCGTACTCAGATGAAGGAAAAGCCGAGGCGATCGCAAAGCATTACGAAAAGCAATTCGAACCAAACCACGATTTAATGTGTCAGAACACCCTAAAAACGGTCAGGCAAAGACTAAATAACTTTAGAAACTCCCCAGTCACGGCTGAGATTAACCCAGCCACACATCAAGAGATAGCCGAAATTATCAAAAACTTAAAGAAGCGTAAGCGCCAAAAACACGACAAAATCAGGAACGTAGCGGTCAAAAACCTACCCTTAAATATATATTTTTCATGACCATTTTAATAAATAAAATACTAAAATTAAACTATTTCCCTAAAGAATAGATGGACGCGATAATTATACCGATCTATAAGGCAGGAGAGGATGTCACAATTCCAGCCAACTATAGACCAATTAGCCTACTACCAACACTTAGTAAAACTACTGAGAAAATAATTCTTAAGAGACTGAACACGCACCTTAGTGAGAATGACATTATCATTCCGGAGCAGTTGGATTTCGGTCAAAACACTCCACCACTCATCAACTGCTGAAAGTGGTAGAGTACATATCTTCTGGACTAAATACCAAGACACCCACAGTTGCAATTTTCCTGGATATACAAAAAGCCTTTGATAAAATGTGGCACTTTGGTTTAGCATACAAATTGATCACTCTAAAAGTCCCTGACGCACTAGTCAAACTTTTAATTTCATACTTAAAATACAGACACTTTCAAGTCAGAGTTAAAGCTAACTTATCTACATCCAAGCTCATAAAAAGTAGTGTACCGCAAGGATCCATCCTGGGCCCGACACTTTTTAACATATACCTGAATGACATCCTCAGGACTCCAAACACAGAGCTGGCACTCTACGCAGACGACAGTGCGATACTTGCAAAATACATTTATCTCACAGTAATGCACAGACAGCTGCAAAAACACTTAGACATACTCCAAACATGGCTGGAAGATTTGGGAATAAAATAAAATCCCAATAAATGCCATTGGATTTACTTCTCTAGGAAGCATAAACCTACTCCGCCTCTGTATATGAACAACCAAGCATTACGTGCGGAAAAATCCACTAAATACCTAGGTGTAACGATAGACTCCCATCTAACTTGGAAATTGCACGTAACAAACATAATCAAAAAAGCGTATAATGCCACAGGAGCTTTATACCCAATGATAGGAAACGAAAATCTTAATTATCTAAACAAACTTCTAATATACAAATCGGTCATCCGCCCTCGAATACTGTATGCAGCACCCGCATGAGATATGCTTGTAAAACTACCATAGACTTCTTGCAAACAAGACAAAATAAAATCCTAAGGTGTATCAGGAAAGCCCCTAGATATTTAAGGAACTCGGTGATTAGAAAAGACGTTAAAATAAAAACCGTGAGAGCCCAAATTAAAAAGCCAGCGGTAAAATTCTACGACAACTTGCCTTCAGTTCCAAATGAACTTCTATTCAGTCTACCTGACTATGATCATCGCAAGGCCAAATCTCGTAAGAGACCCAGTGCAGTACTTAACCTTGAATAACTGGATTTAGGTAAACCCCTTCAGTAGCAATTGAAATTAATTACAAATCTCGATCAATATTTTTCAAATTTAAAAAATAGTCTTAATCCTTAAACTGCCAAATTGCTAGGTAACAACCAGATCTGCATCAATCCCCCAACTGACTAAACCCAAATGAGCAATAAACTGCCACACTAGGATCCAAGTCAAAAATAAAATAGTAAATAAAAAAAATCGAGCCTCCATATCATGGGTCAATGGAATAATGTCACACCATGAAGATACTAACCATATATTGAGATTGGAGATTAAAGGCGCTCCGCTCCTGGTGCTCTGTCCTGTACGAAAATTCTCTTTCGGTACGAAACTTCTTCCTTTTCGCACTCATACCACCTTTATACTTCGGACTTGTTGGTTTTCTAGCACTGGTGAAAGGGATCCAGCGTATCCTTGAAACAGCTGCATGCTGCATTATTATCTTACTTGTGTTTTTATACGCTGCTCAAGTTTTTCTTATCCTTCGCACAAAGAGTATTGTACTTATTGATTACTGAATTCTGCCATCCCTCCGTATGTATTTCCGCTATTCAGGATAGCATCTTTCATAGAAATCGATTATGTATTTCGAATCAAGAAATATCAGAAACATTTATATATTAGGAATCAAATGACTAGTCAATTGATCGTAGTGAAATTTCACAGAGGGGTTGGTTCTAATTATTCTGGTCGTGAAAAGGAAAATGACATCCAACCTTCCAGTAAAACGATGAATGTTGCCAGTCATTAGCAACTTCAAGAACGTATATAATTTCAATTTGACCAAAATTTATTTTTGAAAAGAAATACATTTAAGCGAGGAAAGTAAATACTTTAAATCCTATCGTGCGGCAGAAAATTGTCCAAAATGTATAACGCCAACGGTGTAACCGTAACGACTGTTGATTTAAAATTTGTGTTGCTTGTTAACCGTAACGACTGTTGGAAAACAACTGTCGGTTTTTAACCATAACGACTGATAGTTAAAAATTGAATAGCGAAAAATTATTTTTGTTGACTAGCAGATAGCACAAGTAAAAATTTCACTGAAAATATTTAGGTTAAAACATATCGAACTCTGCTTGAATGAACTAAAATGTATGTACATGAAGCTGGAGTTTGTAAAGCAAGGAATATCAATATTTTAGTTTCAATAGAAACAGTAATTATGAAACACTAATTAATTAAAGTTAAGAAGTTCCACTAAGCCAAATCCTAATTAATTTTTTAGCATAGTTTAATCCTTTTTATTTCATTATACGTCATTATATTATTATCAGATAAAATAATTAGAAGTTTGAAACTGTGCACATGACACGTGCAGTATATTACTTTCCTTATGTAGTACATAATATAATATATAAGGAAAGTATTGTGACGGGGACGAAAATTCGAATTCGAGTTTTCGACGAGAGAACACGTTTCAAACATCACTGATCATGAAACCCATATTTTTGAAGTGATGTCTGTGTGTCAAAAACCCAGATCACTCGACTGACTCTAAGTTTTACAGCCGCTATCTGAGTGGCCGGTATTTGTGTGTGTGTGAATGTATGTGTGTGTGTGTGTGTGTGTTGTTGTTGAGACGCAGACCGTCCGACCTACCAGAAAGATGTAAGGTAACTGTTTGGACGGCCGAGAAGTGTGTGTGTGTGTGTGTGTTGTGTGGTATGTGATGAAGACCCACACCGTCCGACTCATCCTGAGGACTTGAGCAGCAATTTGGACGGTCGGGAAGGAGAGTTAGCGGATGCCAACTCTCAATGCCAACGTTCCGACGGTCTGAGATAGATTTATTAAATATCTTAAAAAATTACAAAAAGGTTACATAGATTGATGAGATTGATGAAGATAACAAAATATTTTGAGGACATAATTTTTTATGATGATGTAGACATAAATGATAGTAATGATGGTGATGCAAACATAGATTTTGAAAATTGAGGATTTTAGAGTAAAACGAGTGTTAACAGGATAATAAGGATGATAATAAGATAATAAGTAGTGCCAAATGGTAACAACAAGTTGTGTGGTGAAGATGACAATTGTTTGGTTGAACGGAAGGTAGGAAGATAATCCAACACGAAACTAAAACACAGCAAAACACAAAAACACAAAACTACACACTACATACTACACACCACAAAACAGGAAAACGACAGAATAGAAAAAGCAACACACAGAAACTACCCAGAATAACCAGGGCAAACAAGGAGACAGATATCTGTGTATGTGTGTGTGTATTTACTAGTAAGACAACAATAAAATTCTCATATTTGAAGTGAAAATAGCAATCTGTTAATTCCTTTGAGAGAATTCCATTCACATAATTTTACGGTATACCTTTTTTTTCTGCTTAGATATAAATTTATTTATTATCCAAGTTCATTATTTATAAATTTATTATGTGATTGACACGTAATTTTTGTCTTTAATGTGAACGTTTAATTAAACCAAATGAATGTCAATTATAGTCGAACGTTTCCCAGCTTTTTAAGTTAATGACCGTCACTAGAACAAATGAAAGTGAGTTGAGATGCAAACTTTTTTAGTATGCAACAGATAGTCTGCGTGTCTTCTGTTTAAGTATTTAGGATATTTGTTCTTATTACGTTCAAATTAGATTAAACTTGTCTCATTTAATAAAATAAATGTTACAAAATATAATTAGTGTGAACACATGCAGAATGTTTTATAAAGACAAATGTTCTTTAACAGTGGCATCCCAGAATGGGACACAAGCCTATGAGATGTATATGACATATTGGGTATGACACATTCAAAACACGGGAAAGATATTCAGATAAACATAGGTTATATACACATAGGTTAATCTCAGGTAACGTATATAAATATAGGTTAGCATCAGGTAACATATATAAACATAGGTTAGAATCAGGTAACATACATACAGACACATAGGTTGCCATCAGTTAACATATATACACATAGGCTAGCATCAGGTAAAACATAGCATACATGAACAAGCAAAATCGCGTTACATGAACTCGAGAGGCGTTGGCGAGAATTAGACAAGAAGAGGGGACCGCTAACGTTCTAAAATGGATTCACTTAAGTAGTCATTTATATTGGCTCTGTAAACAATCCAGTCTTTCGTATATTAATTTATTAATCCTTATGAATTTCAGGGACGCTTAAAATACAACAGATAACAGCTTACCATTTTACCAGGCATATACATACAGTTTATTTCATTAATATATTTCAAAGAAATCATTTCCATGTAATACTTGTAAGCAAAACTAATCAGAGATGGAATCACTTTGCATTACATGAAATGCATTTTGTGTGATTTTTTCCAGCGTAAATGTTACGTTATTTGAGATTACATTCGTAATGTGAGCTCGGTATTAGGAAATCGCCTATATCTGTAAAAATTATATAAGTAATATATTGACCGTTTCAACGCACACCACAATGTGATACCCCAGTTGTATTGAAGAGTGTCCGTCTGTTCATATTTTATCTATCACGCTTTTTAGGCACTTTATTAATAGACAGAGACATGCAATTTGGTAAACTGATCGATCTTACTCACTGGAAAATTTAAATTTTTTGAAAATGTTCTTTTGAGAGTGCGATCCACACCTAAACGTTCTAAAAGTAAAATTATAGAAAGCAGTATGGATAAATCGTTCAAAAGGAAAAAAGTGTGCAATTTCAGATTTCGAATATTTGTTAATTTAGGGGTTGCTGCACATACCGATAGTAGCAGTTAATATCAATATACTAATTTAATAAAGCTATTTTGTTCATATGTTCCTCATATTGTGAACATTGTACCGCACAAATTATAACCTTTGCATCCTTCGAAGATAAATACGCAGTTGTACTAACAGAAACTTCGTTCAGCGAGAAAATTATACTGTGGCATGGAACGGCAAATATGTTCATTCAACAGGGATAGCATGAAGTACATTTACCGTCAACCGGCGTCAACCGGCCGTTTTCAATGGCCAACACGGTCACTTTTTGTAAAATTTGTGAAATGCTTTGCTTACATGCGAGCTTTTTGTATGCTGGAACTGCATACTTAAAAATCTCACAAATGTTTTCGAAATGAAAAATCTGTTAGGAAAGTATTTTTTATTACTCTTCCCATATTATAAAATTTGTATTTAATCACATTATTTTGTGCGTGGTATATACTTAAACATTATCTCCTATATGCATAAATATCACGTATTAACAAACAAAACATAAATGGCGTTTTATTATTTATTATTATTCTGTAAGAAATCTATATTTAAAAATCCGTATTTGAAGTACTATGAAGATAACATGAATGAGATTCAAATTCCCGAAATTATCATTGGACTCATCCTAGCTTTAATAATTATTTTAAGAATCACATAAATATTTCCACACATGATCTGTTCTGTAGTAAAGAAATACACGGTATACCTAATACAAGCCTACATAGAAACTAACATATCTGATTTGAAGTACATATCTTTAAAATTGAGGAAGAATATAATATTATAAAAATATTTTAAGTTACACTGTTTCGTAAAATGCACTAAAAAGTAAAGAATAATTTCACAGCATTCTTGGTTATAGGTAATAAAAAATATGACCATGGGGCACCTATAAAATAATTGTATTTGGACATTAGCAGGATTTTAAAGAACAACGGAAGTTATAACATAGAAATAACATATATACGAATGAATGTATTCAAATCATTTACTTTTTCTTTGATAATTTTGATTTAAAAATCCATCATTTTTATACATGTCATTTCTATCTTATCATTGCTATTGTTCCATAAAACACTTTAAGTGTCCAAATACAATTAATTTATGGGTGCCTCACGATTTTACTTTTAGTCGCATATGACCAAGAGTGCTGTGATAGTTAAATTACTTTTTACTTTTTAGTACATTTTCCAAAAACAGTGCAACTTAAAATATTGTTCTAATATTTTTGTCTGAGCATGCATGACAATCCTGCCGTCGTATCAAGCTACATCATGTGACGCAGCAGAGAACTTTGTGTGTGTTTGGGGAGCTCTAATAGCTTTCAAAGGACGAGGTTGTATTCTCAAGCGTGGACCTTTCTCCATATTATAGTTAGCGGGATTTATTTCCTCTCTGAAATTCATGGTAAATGTATATCTTCCTTGTTACGGTTTTAAAAAAAACGTAAAAAGACAAGATCGTCCGTCACTTTCTACTATTGTACAAAATTTGCTGACATCCTCAACATAAAAGTGGTACGTCGACCTGGATCCTACAGTATGGATAAACTCAATAGATTGAAAGGCGCCATCAAATATTACAAAATTAGAAACTTTTATGCAAGATGTGCGGCCTCACTTCTCTCCAATGTTGTCCTAATTCCATTGTTGTAAGACAATTATAAAAGAGCTCAATATGTGACTTTATTTTTATCTATATAGAAATAGAAACATTTTAAAACTATTGTGAGGGACTGCATTGTCTTTAGATAGCTGATCCTCCTCTATATCGTTAGCCCGGAAATAATTCTTAGGGCTCAAAGGAATAATTGGGTATGTATTTCGTAGCAGTGAATGAGGCAATGAAGTCCTGCCCCACATTCCCCTTTCTGGTGAGAACATAGATATGATATCTACAAGTGAGAAGGTCGGACGAGCTTCAGTGAGGAGGAGGACCAGCCGGAAATTCCTCACCATGTCTCCAAGCTGAAACTCAGTCGAGCTTCTCACCCGTAGATTTCTTATCTACGTTTTCACCTATGAATTACATTTCTGATTATACCTTTGGGTCCGAAGATTTCTTTTGGCCTAACTGTATAGCGGAGGATCAGCAATCTAAAGTTTCCGAGTTCGAACCTATCCCCCACCAAAGGAAACGGCGGCCTCCCCGCCGTATATTGCAACACTTGGGTTTTCACAAGACATTCTTAGCATGATTCCTCGAGAGATGGATCCGAACCCGGGAAGGATATAAACTAAAATTTGATGAAATGCCATACTGTCATAGCAAATACGTATGTGTATAAAATTTCAAGAAAATTAGCTTGATAGAAATGGGTCAAAAATTGATTACAAGATGTGACCAAAACAAATTAACCTATATAAAATAGTGTATAAATGTTTATATTTTTAACTGCCACTCAGTTTATTCTACACCTTCTTTTCGCCGGAGATGTCGAAATAGTGAAGCAAATGGATATCTAGTTGGATAAGATTAGAAAAACGCTACAATCTATTAATTATCGAAGCGAGGATAAATGTGAACTCAACAACTTGTGTCTGATTCCTAAAAGTATTCATTAAATGCGACAAGAGAAGAGGCATTAGATGACAATTTACATCAGTTTTAGAAGATTTAGATTTTGCAGATGACATTGTTCTTTTGCCCTCTAATTTTTGTGATCTGCAAAAAAAGTAACAGCTTTAACAAGTTTGCTAAAACTACTGGTTTACGAATCAATAAAAGTAGCACACAAATGTCGCAAGAATTAATGAACATCTACTGAAAATGTAAAAATAGAGATGAACCCATTTATGACGCAAATAGCTTTACTTACCTTGGAGTACTGGGGAACAAGGAAGGTGGAACAGATGAAGAAATCAAAATAAGAATTGCAAAATTTCAGAACTGTTTTAGAAAACTAAATAAAGTATGAATAACTACTAACTTTAATTTAAAAACCAAAATCAACTTTTATAATTCCTTAGTGAAGAGCGTTTTATTGTGTGGAGCCGAGACATGGAAATTAACAAAAGGCCATTGCAACAAATTAAAGGCCTGGCAGAATAAGTGTCTGGGGAAAATTTTGGTGATATTTTGGCCTTATATTATTACTAAAACCGAAATCTACAAGAGTCATGTACAGAAAGCAATATAGATAGACATAAAACAACCGTAGATGGAGATGAACTGGACATGTCTTCAGGATGCAACAGCATAACAGCCCTCCTGTGGCACTTACTTGACCGTCCAAGGGAAAATTGTCTCGAGGTTGACCCAAGCTAACTTACAAGGGAAGGCTTTGCAATAGTTCTCTCGGATTGCAATCTTTCATGTCTTATCTTGTAAATGACCATAAATAATGATAAAATGCCACGGCTTTCATCTCTTAAGTGATAGGGGGCACCACAATAACAATCTGAAGTTGTCAAGCACAGGGCCTCGGAAATGCATTTTGTTTACGTGTGGCATACTTGTAACACGTCAATTTCGTTGTTATAAATTGGTTAAAGTGTTCCATAATTAAATTTTATATTTTTACTTGAAACAGTGTTGCAATCGGTGGTATACCAACTGAAGATAGAAAAAAGGACACAGCTTCTGTATTAATAATCATTTGGTTGTATGTTTTGTGAAATGCAATAGTATTATTGTGCATGGATATTTATATTAATTAGCTATCTGTGCTGCCTTCGAAAGAATCATTAATTCACTCGTACTTTGTAAAATGTTAGTTAAACTGACGAACTTGTTTATAAATTAAAATTTATTGCAATTGTTGATTATGTAAATTTATTAAAATGTCAATCAATCCACAAATGTGTTGAATTCGCTACAAACAAGAATCAACAAAAAATTTAAAACGCATCCTATTCCAGGTCTGGAAGATAACGATTTTGTAAAGTTTCTATTTGATATATTTGTTCAGAAATTGGAAAACACAATCGAAATTACTGAAAAGGATACATTATGGTACGACAGCGAATCAGATAGATCACTACGCCAGGGAATTATGTCTTTGTCGTTTTACGACCATGTCTTGGCAATTGTTTAGCTAATTAATAAGATGTAAATTATATTAGTAATACATTTACCGTTTACTACTTACCATTATTGTACATTTTATTTCAAAATAATAGTAATAACTCAGAATGATAATATTTTTACACTAAAATGTTAATAATACACGTCAGTAGAGCACGTTTGCACGACAACTTCAGATTGTTATTGTGGCGCCCCCTATCACGTAACAGATGAAAGCCGTGGCATTTTATCATTATTCATGGTCCTTTACAAGATAGGACATGAAAGATTGCAATCCCAGAGAACTATTGAAAGGCCTTCCCTTGTTAGAGGAGACTAATAGAACAAGAGATAGTTCTGATGGGATAGGGGAAGTGGTCAGAAACAAGAACTGCGGCCCAGGATCGACCACTGTGGCGAAGCAAGCTGAAGGCGCGACGAAGACAAGCTGTACCACTAGGCACGATGAGTGATGATGATGTGAGACTTTGAAAGGTGTTCATATAAAAACTGATCAAGGTACTTCAGTGAAACATTTTCTTCATATACCTGAATGCGATTTTTATTGCATGGTCTATGATTCGAATTTGTTTCATGATTATTACAGGAAAGTTAAATTTTAAATTGTACATTTTGTTTATTGAAATTTAGATAAATTCTTAACACTCCATCGGGCGAGATTTGACAGATATATGTACCCAAATTTTTTAGAATTCTTCTGACCGCAAAGGAAGATGATTTTCAGTTTTATTGTTTCTACTGCTGTAGTCACGTGCTGCATTGAAATGTTGCTAAATGGATTTTCATTCCTACCGGTTGTAGAGTAATTTGTGCTCCAATGCATCACTGAGATACATACACCCAATTCCATTGTTCTTTTCTACAGTTATATTAATTTATCAATACTTAAATTCGGAATTTTTGTATTGCATTTAACTTTCCAAGATTTCGATTTGATTCCCGACCGCGATTGAATTTATAATATGAATGATTTATGTGACAGTTCGTCTTCTGTAACAGATATATCATAACATCAGCTTTATTGGTGTTCCTTTGAAACAAAATAGTTCAAAATAGTTATGTATTCCACTTTAGCTTTAATAAATTAAACAAAATTTAATTTAAAATATGGATCGGAGATTTATTAGGAACTGACTTGAAGTACATCTGTACTGAATTTCGTCGCAGAACGATAGTATATTTACCGCTCCTATACAGATAAATGGACACGTCGACAGACATACAAAAATTATATTTTTATTATATGATATGTTATCAAAGTATTTATATTATAAATTTAAAAGTTAACAATACTCATTTACCTGCCTTATTATGCTACTGAAATTAATATTTTTTGTGAAAAATGAATTAAACTAGTTCATATGCAGGGTGTTGATATCGGGTTTCAGTCTTCGAAAATAGGTTTTAGATATATATACTAACAATTCCAAAGTTTATTAAATTTAAGTGATAAATTCTTTCGAAATATAGATGGTCTAAATTTCACAGGTTGCTTTAAACAACAAATGTGCAATTAGAAAATGTTCGTCAGTACATTAATTAACCATCAACAGCAAAATAAAGAACCCGGTGCAATTATCTGCAATATTCTACAAGTTATTGCCTATTAAATATCAGGAATTTTACCCTCAAAATACAGTGTCAGCAACAAATAACATTGCGTAGATGAGTTTTATGCGGTTTGGTTTTAATTTGTTGTCCTCCCCCTGCAGCATATGTCAAGAATCGGGGGAACATCCTTGATTCGCCGAGTCGAAGGAAAACCCGATTCCATTTTTCCCTATTTCAGTAGTTTATATGTTACTTCTAGTGTAAGTACGTTATTGAATATTATAAATAATTGCACCCGATTTTCTTGTTTAGAATACATTCTCTATAAAACAACCTTTTGTAATTGAAGTTTTTCTTTCTTATGGTCCGTATAAAATATTAGACCATCTAATTTTGAAAAAATATCGACCAATAAAAAATTATATATGAAAACATTTTGAATTTAATTTAAGCAAACTTTCCAATTATAAGTATACGTCTAAAATGAATTGCCGAAGCATGAAAAACAAGATAACTATGATGAAACACCCTATGGAACATTAAATATATGGAACTCAACAATGAAATTCAGAAAATCGAATTTATCGAAGATTTGTAAATATACAAAATAAAAGGACAGTCTTCCTTTTCCTGAAAGTTAAAGTATTTTATGACTTGATATACACTTTTTTAGTTCTATCAGAAATGTTAGGAAATGCAAATGGCACGTTAAACATTTTTTTTGCGTCTGAGAGGACCTTTAAATTTAATTAAATCCGATGTATGCCACTAAAAGTCAGCAATTTCGTAGCTATTTAAGGTAATGGCTGTCACTCGCTGGAATTAAAGGGTTTTTTACTGGCCAGTTAATTTCTCTGGTATTCGAAATCCAAGGTTTATATATATTTAGAATATAAGTATTCCAGTTTTATCGGCTTTCGTAATTAAAATTGATACATTCAAATTAAAGTTAAAAATTAATGAATATAAAATAGAATAAAAGTGCTATTTTATAGAAAAGTGGATTTTATGACTGTTTTGAAATTTGTAAATATATCTATATATATAAAGAAGAAAAGTATGTATGTATGCATGTATGTATGATTCAACATCACGGGAGAACAGCTGAAACGAATTTTATGAAATTTGATGAGTGGTCTTAAAATAGCCCTTCTAAGAATTTAGTTCATGTTTCGAGTTTCTAACACCAGGGGTTGTCGCGAAATTAATAAAAATTGAAACTTTCGTTTGTCTCATCATCACGGGAGAATAGCTTCACCAAATTTAATGAAATTTTTTGTGGGTTGCTTTGAAATAGCGTCCTATAAATTTAGTTCAAATTTCGAGTTTCTTTGTCCAGGTGTTGTTCAGATATGAATGGAAAACGAAACTTTTCCCTGCGAGTTCAACTCTCTAACTTCATGAAACCCAACGAAAAAGGTTGGAAATCGCTGGTTTAAAACGTGAATGTCAATTGAATTTCTGAGTTTTGTGGGAGTTTATTAAGCATATTAGTCTTTTTTGAAAATCGCAGGTTTGAAATATGAATTTAAATGGAAACTCTATCACCATAGTTTATTTTTCACAGGTTTACTTAACAAATTTTATTAATTTGAATAGTAAATGAATGAAAAAAAATCTATCTATCTGTATATATATATATATATATAAAAGAAGAAATGTAGGTATGTGTGATCCAATGGATCTGATTCTCAAAAGAGTGGCCAATCAGATCCATTTTTTTCTTACATAATGCAATGAATTTGTTTCTTTCACAGTGAAAAAGCCATGTATAAGATTCACGACCTTATATGTTCCGGTGTAATTTTTATCAGAGTTTTGCATCGCAAATCCCGAGCAACTGCGGGCAATCGCTGCTAGTCTATATATATAAAGAATAAAAGTATGTATGTATGTATGATCCAATGGATCTGATTGGCTAAATAGTGGCCAGTCAGATTCATTTTTTTTCTTACATAATGCAATGAATTTACTTCTTTCACAGTGAAAAAACAATGTATAAGATTCACGGCCCTATATGTTCCGCTGTATTTTTTTTCACAGTTTTGCATCGTAAATCCCGAGCAACGCCCGTTAGTCTCTGATAGTTTAATATATATTGTAAATGTTTATTAATTAATATATTTATTAACGTTGGTAACGTGCAAAATGCTCTCTCTCTCTGTCTCTCACTAGAATATCTTTTGATAACAAGACTTAATGTATTATTAGCATATATTGTAATCAAATATTTGCATATATTGTTCTTATTCGAAAACAAGATACGATATATAAATCATACATTAGACGAATCAATGTGTGAAACAAAATAGTCTGAAATAATTTGCTACATTTTATGCAATAAAAACTATTCAACTCCATATGTTGCATACATACTATAAAATTCGCTTTCAGTTGGCAGAGCATGATTTCATATTTTATATTAATGCAATATTTGATACCACACACATAACTTGCTTTAAGTAAGCGTGGTATCTTTGTTCACTATTAATGTAGTAACATGCAAGATTTCCTGTGCTTGGTTTTTTTTAAGATATTAATTTTTGACAGTTAGTACTGCTAAAAACTCTGACTTTTGAGAAAAAAATAATAATTTGAAATTTTTTTTAAGTAAAAAATTCTGTTTAAATGTGTGAAAGTGTACTGAAGACAATATATTTCAGCTATAGAACAAATCAGAAGGTTTCTCACGATTAGGAAATTGTAAAGTCCCAGTGTCTATTTACCCTCCTCAGATATCGTTGTCGAGGAAGGATCTTCGATATGTCAAAAGGGACCTAACACTAACCTAAAGTACTTGATATTCCGACATTTCCGTCCAATGTCAATAACACGGGACTGCACTGACTTAAATAAAACTAAGTTTGCTGCGTACTTCACAGAAATAACAGCAGCTGACTGTTTAAAGCAACTGATGACAAATACAGTACTTATTACATAGACACTACCCAGAATAAACTACAAATATACAAGATACCACCTTTAACTGGTCTGGTGATAATTTTTAAATGCAGACGAATTTAAAAGCTTATATGCTTATCACTGACATTATGTTACCTCGCCCCGTATTGCAGGCACACCCCAAATACTAGACTCTTCCTAGTCATCGTTGTATCGAATTTGGTTCTTTTCAGTAGGCAGCCGGCCACATTCGAAACCCCCTCAAAATCTACTATCGTGCCTTCTGCTTCACTCCAGCTCATTCAAGTCCAAACTCTTACTAGAACCCTTCCTCTTACTACTGAAACTCTCACGATCCGACACTTATTCCTATTTTACCTTAGCAACGCAGAAAATGCTGATTAACTCGGTGATTAGTCTCACAACCGATCCAGTTAGAATAATCAGTTTAAACAAACGTCAAATATAATGCAAACTAAGGGAAATAGTAATCGAAAGGTTATTTTGATCTTACAAAATATAAAATTTGAATTATGACCAATATATTTATTCGTTAGTGTTGTTCTTAAAAACAAATCTTACAAATGTGTACATTGTTCGTTTATGTATGCACGCTGGTGCTTTTAAAAGTGTATCACCCAGTAAAATGCAGTATTTCTTAATAAAATGTTTGATATAGCGTAACAAATTCGAATGTTGTATCCTGTTTTTCGTGCCTATGCTCTTATATTAAAATATCAAGTGACATCGTCTTCTAGCCATTATTATGGAACAATACACATCCATTTCATCTCAAAAATTCAGCAACATATTTTTTTAATTATGAACAATTCATTATTATTATTGACACTTTACAACATAGTTGAAAAGTGTTTATGACTTTGTTCATCTTGTGTGTCTGTCTGTCTGTCTGTCCGTTAGCACGATAACTCCCGTAAAAAGGACTTAATCCTAATGTAATTTCAGTATGCTGTTCAGACGGTCTGTGGTATCTATGGGAATATAAATGAATAATATCACCCAATTAGTTTTGGATTGACCCCGGGTTGAAAAAATGAAATACATTGAACCCTATGGGACCCAATTTTTCAAACATTTTTTAAGCGGATTTAAAATTCAAAAATTGCTTCGAAAATTTTAGATAATATTCAAATTATCCCATAAAATATATAAAAAGAAAATCAGCAAAATATATTCAGTAGTTTTTTAAATAAAAATTAAAATAATAATTACACCTCTTATATGAAGCGATCACGTGACCCACTTCAAATTGAAATATGGCATCCATCTTGTCTCAAAATCGTGATTTTTAAAGTTCTATTTAATTCATATTGTGTGTTGTATCCGTCCTAAAACCGCTTTATTTTTGCTTAAATTATGTGCATCTACATACTGAAACAACACAATTACAATATATTTGAGTTTGAATGATGATCCAAATTTGATTATGTCTACAACGAAGTCTATTTTTCACTTATGTAAAATGTAAACAGCAAAATATGTAGAATGAGTTGTATAAGAATTGCTGTATTTATTTAACGCAAAATTATTTAGCTCATGGAGTCTGCATAGCTGATATGAATGAAATATTCATTGATTTTACAGAGAGAAGGACGATTTTTTTGATGAAATTTTAAGCATGGAGTTTAATTACTTGTAGTCCATGGTCTTATTTTTTTAAATAATATAAATTATTATAGTTTTGTGATGAATGAAATGAATTGGAAAATGCTTATGAATGAAATGCTGCTTTTATAGAGAGCCAGGCGTGTTATATTTCGATGGCGTCATTTGAAAAAATTTCAGTGGTTTTTGATGAAGTTATTATATTTGAAATATAATAAATTATTGTAGTATTATGAAGTATAAATTATTGTACTATCATTAATATTGAATATTTTTAATATAATTAAAATCTCACGGTGACTAAATTACATTCATTTCTACGCATGCGGCGAAACCAAAATGGGCATAATGTTTTTATTTACATATTATCAATAGAAATAAGTCAGATTTGGAAAGTTAATTGACGTTGAAACATAATCCCGGTGTATTTTCTGGTCCAGATAATCTAGGAGAATAATCTTAATGAAGACGTCGTGAATGGCTTTGTGGCAGCAGCAGACTCTGCTCCTGCCAAAGACATCGATCGAAGATGATAGGAACATGAACCCGAATTATAAGTTCGGAGTTGAAACTAGTTTTTGCTCTAATCTAATAATGTCGGTCTTGTAAGCTCTGGGTTCCTGGTTCGGGCCTGGCAACATCAGTACCTACAAATGATCAACCTGGACGTTTAAAGCAAGCAACATTCTGTCTCCAACGATCTCACCTCTCAACAAGAGATGACAGCACCACGCTGAGCAGGTGCGCTACCACTCCCTTCCTGGTTGACCACGACTGACGTCACATCCAAGGTACGACACGCCTCCCGGTCATTCAGCCCTTCGACTGAGTTTCGGAAGGGACGCGCAGGGGTTTTCTGATTGGCCCCCCTCCTCGCCGAAATTCGACCTTGACTCCTCATCAGGTGGGGGAGTGTGTAGCAGCAGCGACTCTGCTCCTGTCAAAGACATCGATCGAAGATGATAGGAACATGAACCCGAATTATAAGTTCGGAGTTGAAGATAGCGTTTGCTCTAATCTTATAATGTCGGTCTTGTAAGCACTGGATCCCTGGTTCGGGCCTGACAACATCAGTACCTACAGCCTTAATGAAGAATATTGCATGTGGACACCCGGCTGCTTTATCAATTTTTAATACTATTTTAAGTTGTCATAGTATCTTAAAATATTAAAATGAAACAATTAAGTTATATTCAATATTTTATATCTTATTAAGCACACATTCTCTGTCAAGTGATAAATCTATGTTCTGTTTAAATGTACATTTTTAAAGCATTGAATAAAGAAATGATTTTCAAAACATAACTAACAATTATAAACCATTTAGTGAACAAAAAATGTGTTAAACAGTTTGGTCGCAAAATTACTCAGAAAATTTTACATCCAAAACAAAATGTTTCGTTTCTAGACCTATATGTCAGAAGCAATTGCTTGTTATAGCCTAAATAAATTTGTTTGTATAGTTGCTTCCTATTTCATGAAATAGTATACTTGGCTTTCACAAAATTTTCAAAATGTCAAAACAATTATCTCTTATAAAAGTGTTTTGCCACAGCACAATATGAAAACATACATTCTATATTCTGAAAATTTTATGAAAAATTGAAATATTTCAGAGATTTCTTGACGGCAGTTTCCAAAAAATGGCTTTCTGAGAAACATTTATTTCAACAGATATTCCTATATATGACTCGAGACATTTTGAGCAATAATTTCAGTAATTATAGAAATGTTTACATGCGGCTTATTTGAACCTACTCAGGAAAGTTTATTTATTCCTTTTTTTTTCTAATCTAAAATATATGTCATGTATTTTTTTTTGTAATCTAAAATAAATATCATATACATTTTCTAATCTAACATGTATATCATATATTATTTTATAATCCTTGAAATCTAAATTTTTGAAAGTATGAGGCCTTAACTCTTTAACATCGAAGACGCTTAAAATGCCTATACAATCAAACAATGGCCAAACTCTTGAGCACCTATATTGTAAATTCAAGAAAACTGCTTTTCCCGTATTCGTTGATATCTGTAGTTATAGTTTTCTGCCAGTCCCTCATTTGAGCAACGTTGAGATCTGATCTGATGTACAACATACCACATTAACTGTTGCTCAGACAATAAGTATTTCTTTCCCTGCAATACATGATAATGTATAGGGAAAGTATTAGAATCATACCGAAAATCACAACTCGAGTTTTCGACGAATCTACACGTTTCGAGACCACTAGAATACGGAAAAATCTGATGTGGGCTGCACAGGACTTTCCCTGCAGACTTATATCCACGTTCTCTTTATTTTAATTAAATTTAATTCACTTTTAATTCAATTTTCGTTTTCATTTGATAACTGGATTTATTTTCAAAGATGGCGTAGAGAAAATACGAAAGAACTAAAATATCTCGAGAACGGCTAGTCCTAGTGTAATGGGGTTGGTCTTACTATTTTCTTCGTTAAAGATTGCGTAATAAACAAGCATTTGATGGACATATTTGAGCACACGTAGTTTTTATTTTAGATTTTGGCGATGTTTGAGGGCCATTTTGCAAAAAAAGGCAGATTATTTTTTTTCCGAATGGTACTAAAATCTAATCAGCACCAGGTTGACACATAAGTGACTTGTCTACCGAATTTTGTGAAATTCGGTCCATTAGTTTTTCAGCTAGAGTGGACACAAGCCTTTGTGGGCTATTTTGCAAAAAAAAAAAAATGAAAAAAAGGCGGGTTCTTTTATCTCGAATCGTATCCAAAACTAAGCAGCACCAGACTCACCCACAAGTGACTTACCTACCAAATTTTATGAAATTCGGTCTATTAGTTTTTTAGTTAGAGTGGATACAAAATCTGCACAGACAGACACACATACAGACACATAGCCACATGCACAGACGTCACGCTAAAAATAGTATTTTCCTGTTCTAGAGGTCTCGAAATGTGTAGATCCGTCGAAAACTCGAGTTACGACTTTCGGCATGATTCCAATACTTTCCCTATACATTGCCATGCATTGCAGGGAAAGTAAAAACAATTTTTAGCGTGACGTCGGTGTGTGTGTCTGTCTGTGTGCCTGGCTGTCTGTGCAATGAATGCATCCACTCTAACTAAAAAAGTAATGGACCTAATTTCATAAAATTTGTAGGTAAGTCACTTGGGTGAGACCCTGGTGCTGATTAGTTTTCGGTAGGATTCTTAAAAACAGAATTCGTCTTTTTTTGCGAAATGACCCGAAAAAATTTCATTTATCCTCTCTAGCTAAAGTACTAATTGATTAAATTTCACAAAATCTGGTTGATAAGTTACTTGTAGGATTCTCTGGTGCTGATTAGATTTTCGTACTATTTGAAAATGAGCAACCTGCATGTTTTTAGGAAATGGCCCACGAAAAGTTCATGTACCCACCCTAGCTAAAATACTAATTGACCAAATTTCACAAAATTTGGTAGTTAAGTTACTTGTGAGATACTCTGGTGCTGGTTAGATTTTGGTACGTTTCGGAAAAGAACAACTTGCTTTTTTACGAAATGGCCTGCTAAAATCGCCAAAATCTAAAAAAAAGACTAAGTACTGTATGCTCAAATGTATCAATGAATTCTTATTTTATACGCAATTTTATCCGTTCTCAAGATATATCCTTTCCAAGATATATCCGTAGGACCATCCGTTCTCAAGATATTTTAGATTTCTTGCATTTTTGTTACGCCGATTTCGAAAAAATATCCAATTACCAAATTAAAAAAAAAAGAAAGATCAATCATGCTTAAAGCATTGATTATGAAACACTTTCCAACTTCAATGCAATTTTATTTAAACATGTCTAAAATGCAATACATTCCTCGATATTATTTAAAAACTTATCACAATACTACTTTAATTTATTATATTTGAAAACTTAAATTTCATTGGAAAAAATGAACTTCATTCAAATGACGGCATTAAAATTTAAATTGCCTGGTTTAAACATCTCTAAAATGTGATACATTCCTCTGTAATAATTTTAGAATTATCATAATACTACGATAATTCATTATATTTGAAAACTTCATCGAAAACAACTGAAAGTCATTCAAATGACGTCATAGAAAAAATAACACGCCCGTCTCTCTGTATAAAAGCAGCTCATTCATAAATAATTTCCCATTCATGTCACTCATCACAATACTATAATACTTTATTTTATTTAAAAATTAACACCATGGAGCTACAAGTAATTAAACTCTATGCGTAAAACTTCATCGAAAGAATCGTATTTCTCTTTTAAAATCAATGAATATTTCATTCATATCAGCTATGCTGACTCCATGAACTAAATGATTTTGTATTAAAGAAATTCAGCAATTCTAATACAACTCATTCTACATATTTTGCTGTTTACATTTTACATAGGTGAAAATTAGGCTTCGTTGTAGAAATAATCAAATTTGGATGAGCATTTAAACTCAAATTTATTGTAATTGCGTTGTTTTAGTATGTAGATGCACAGAATTTATCTAAAAATAAAGTTAATAAAAATAAGAAGAACTTTAAAAAAATCACGATTTTGAGACAAGATGGATGCCATATATCATTTTGAAATGGGTCACGTGATCTTTTCATATCATGGTCACGTGATCGCTTCATATAAGAGGTGTTATTATTATTTTAATTTTTATTTAAAAAACTACTGACTATATTTCGCTGATTTTTTTATATATTTTATGGAACAATTTGTATATTACCTAAAATTTTCGAAGCAATTTGTGAATTTTAAATCCACTTAAAAAATGTTTAAAAAATTAAGTTTCATAGGGCTCAATGTATTTCATTTTTTCAACCCGGGTTCAATCCAAAACTAATTGGGTGATATTATTCATTAATATTCCCATAGGTCCTACAGACCGTCTGAACAACATACTAAAATTTCATTTTGATTAAGTCATTTTTACGGCAGTTATCGTGCTAACGGACAGACAGACAGACAGACAGACAGACAAAATAAACAAAGTAATAAACACTTTTCAACTTTGTTGTAAAGTGTTAACAAAGTCATAAACACTTTTCAACTTTGTTGTAAAGTGTTGAAATTGAATTAGAAATGCAAATTTAGTGTTATTTTGTGCAATTAAACTCAATTTAATGAATTATAAAAGAAATAAAGAGAACATGAATATGAGTCGGCAGGGAAATTCATGTGCTGCCCACATCAATTTTTTTTAGTTAGAGTTACAAAGAAGGTGATAAAACTCCTATAGCTGAGGAGCTTGAAAATGTCACAAAACTTTGAGGATTATATCTAGGTCTAGCTAGTTTCAGTGAAGTAGCCGCTATTGTTAGTTGATACAACAGAAAGACGTCGTATTTAGTATGTTTTTATTCTGTTTTAAATTAATGGTTTCCTAATTATGAGTATAACTAACCAGTATTTTTATAGTTGTAGAATAGAGATTACATAGATATAAAAATACACTGAAAGGTAAACTAATTTTGAATACGTAGGATTATACTTTATTATTTCTGTTCTACTCAATCCTTCAGTTCTAGCATTGCGCTAATAATTATTAGCAATGCTAATAATTAGTTACTCAATTATTAGCTTTGCGCTAATAATTCATTTTCACAAAATTGACAGTTTAAATAAATATGTTAGATTTTTTTTGCCATAGAAATGCATACAATGCAGAACTACTAATTTTATCCAAGCGCCTCCTGAATTATTGTCTCAAACGATATTGGCGTTTTTAACACTTTACAACAAAGTTGAAAAGTGTTTATGACTTTGTTCATTCTGTCTGTCTGTCTGTCTGTCTGTCTGTCTGTCTGTCTGTCTGTCTGTCTGTCCGTTAGCACGATAACTGCCGTAAAAATGACTTAATCAAAATGAAATTTTAGTATGTTGTTCAGACGGTCTGTAGGACCTATGGGAATATAAATGAATAATATCACACAATTAGTTTTGGATTGAACCCGGGTTGAAAAAATGAAATACATTGAGTCCTATGGGACCTAATTTTTCTAACATTTTTTAAGCGGATTTAAAATTCACAAATTGCTTCGAAAATTTTAGGTAATAGTCAAATTGTTCCATAAAGTATATAAAAAAAATTCAGCTAAATATATCCAGTAGTTTTTTAAATAAAAATTAAAATAATAATTACACATCTTATATGAAACGATCACGTGACCATGACATGAAACGATCACATGACCCACTTCAAAATGATATATGGCATCATTCTGGTTTCAAATTCGTGATTTTTAACACTTTACAACAAAGTTGAAAAGTGTTTATGACTTTGTTCATTCTGTCTGTCTGTCTGTCTGTCTGTCTGTCTGTCTGTCTGTCTGTCCGTTAGCACGATAACTGCCGTAAAAATGAGTTTAGCAAAATGAAATTTTAGTATGTTGTTCAGACGGTCTGTAGGACCTATGGGAATATAAATAAATAATATCACCCAATTAGTTTTTTATTGAACCCGGGTTGAAAAAATGAAATACATTGAACCCTATGGGACCTAATTTTTCAAACATTTTTTAAGTAAATTTAAAATTCACGAATTGCTTCGAAATTTTTAGGAAATTTTCACATTATCCCATAGAATATATAAAAAAAAATTCAGTAAAATATGTTAAGTAGTTTTTTAATTAAAAAAATTATTTAATATAGGGAAAAAAACAAATGCATTTAAATTCTGACTTTGGGATATCTTCCAGAAAGAAAAGAGAGAGATATTATATAATAAATATCTCTCCATTTGTTTAAACGTTTTGCATATGGGAGTGGCTTCATATTTTAAAATAAATTTGGTAGATAACAATTTTTCATTTTTTTTTAAATTTTATATAACTCTTCATGATAAATTTAATTGATGGCATTTTAAATGCACTTTCCTACGTCTTAGAGAGTTAAAATTTGGTACACAGCTTAAATTTGTTGAACATTTTATTCGACAAAAATTTGATGGATCTTTAAATATAGATCATACATTTTTTTCGAAATGGCCTGAAAATAATCCCCGTTCACTTCTATAAATCATTGGTGTAATATTGTTAAACATTCTGATGTGGACAGCACATGTATTTTTCTGCAGACTCATATTCGTTCTCTTTATTTATTCAATGATAATTTGAGTTTATCTGCACAACATAAGCATTTTAAATGACATTGAATTTACACGTTAAACTTAAATTTGGTTCTCATTTGATAGCTGGACTTATTGTCAAAGGTGGCGTAGCGAAAACGCGAAAAAACTAGAATATCTCAAGAACGGCTAGTCCTAGAGTAATGGGGTTAGTCTTATTCTTTTTGTTGTCAAAAATCACATATAAAATAGGAATTTAATTGATATAATTGAGCACACGTAGTCTTTTATTTTTATATATAACGATTTTTGCTGGCCATTTCGCAAAAATAGCCCGTTCCTTTTTCCCGAATCGTAGTAGAATAACCTACAAATGATTTATATACAAAATTTTGTTAAATTTGGTATATAAATCACTTGTAGGTTATTGAAATATTATACTCCAAATTTTGTTAAATTTGGTTCATTAGTTTTTAGCTAGAGTGGATAAAGGCAATTTCTGCGGCCATTTCGCAAAGAAGGCAGATTCTTTTATTACGAATCGTTTTATAATCTAATGAACATCAGGATTTCCCACAAAAAACATACCTACCAAATTGTATGAAATTCGGTCCATTGGTTTTTCAATTAGAGTGGATGTAATATCCACACAGACACACAGAAACATACACAGATACACCCTTACACACACAGACGTCTTCCTAAAAGTAGTTTTTTCGTGTTCTAGAAGTCCCAAAACGTGTAGATCCTTTGAAAATTCGAGTTCCGATCTTCGGCACGATTCCAATACTTTGAGTACATACACATACACATATATATATTATCTGTGTATTATCTGTGTATCTAAATTCCGTGCCTATGCAATTACAATAGTTGTGATTTTAAATGATCCCTAAACTTTTATTATTTCTTCAAGGAAGCCTAATTTTAACATATGCAGAATGCAAATATCTCAAGCGATTGTAAGATGAATTACATAAGAATTGCTGAATTTTTTTCACACAAAATTATTTAACTCTGGAGTCTGGAATACAAGTTATATGAATGAAATATTCATTGATTTTGCATAAAGAATCAGATGATTTATATTTCGATACAGTTTTAAATATTTAAGTATAATAAATTACTGTAGTACTGTGATAATGTAAAAGATATTACCACTGAATGAATCACATTTTAGAAATTTTTAAATGAAATTACATTTCAGTTGGAAAGTGTTTCATAATCAATGCTTATGCATGATTGATCTTTCTTGTTTAAAGTTCTTTTTAATTCATATTGAATGTTGTATCCATCCTAAAACTACTTTATTTCTGCTTAAATTCTGTGCATCTACATACTAAAACAACACAATGACAATATATTTGAGTTTAAATTCTCATTCAAATTTGATTATTTCTTCAATTAAGCCTATTTTTCACCTATGTAAAATGTAAACAGCAAAATATGTAGAATGAGTTGTATTAGAATTGCTGTATTTTTTTAACACAAAATAATTCAGTCCATGGAGTCTGCATGGCTGATATGAATGAAATATTAATTGATTTTATAAACAGAAGGACGATTTTTTTCGATGAAGTTTTAAGCATAAAGTTTATGAATTGTAGCTCCATGGCCTTAATTTTTAAATAAAATAAATTATTATAGTATTGTGACGAATGAAATGGAGAAAGTTATGAATGAAATCCTGCTTTTATAGAGAGATCCAGGCGTGTTATTTTTTCTATGACGTCATTTGAATTAATTTCAGTTGTTTTCAATGAAGTTTTCAAATATAATAAATTATCGTAGTATTATGATAGATTTAAAAATATTACCGTGGAATGTATTGCATTTTAGAGATATTTAAACCACGCAATTTATATTTCAATGCCATCATTTGAATGAAGTTCATTTTTTTCAATGAAGGTTTAAGTTTTCAAATATAATAAATCAATGTAGTATTGTGATAAGTTTTAAAATATTACCGAGGAATGTATTGCATTTTCGACTTTTTTTAATAAAATTGCATTGAAGTTGGAAAGTGTTTCATAATCAATGCTTTAAGCATGATTGATCTTTCTTGTCTTAATATGATGTTTTAACTTCTTACTTTTACCTCCAATGTTTTAGTACTTCGATGGCAATGTTGCCACCTTCTACTTACAATAGTTTTAGAACAAGAGAAAGCATTTTAAAACAAAGCCATCAATTTGCGTAATTAAGCTGAAACGGTAAGTGAACAGAGCACCTTACAATAACTTACTGTCAGTACTATCAGGAATGGGGATAAATTTCGTTGCTAGGGGTATATATAAATGCGGGGGTCTGTGGATTTTCATTACTTCAGTTGATCACCGTCAGCGATACCAAATTGTTAAATTATGCTAATTTTGTATAAACTTATTCTTGAAATTTATCCTTGTATAATAAGTATAATAGTTCATCCCGGAACTACATAATATATTACATTTAACATATGGTGCGTTGTATTAAATTTATTGTTTTATTTAGCAATTTTGGCTGTGAATTGTTTACGAATTTTTAAAAATAATAGTGCCAACATTTAGGTAGCAGTCCGATATTCCACCTAGGTTATAATAAATATAGTTCATTATTCATTATTCATTATTAATCATTATTCTTATTATTAATCATTGATAATTATTATTAATCATTATTCATTCAAATCGGTCGGTATTAATATTATCGGTTGGCATTGATATTATTAGTCATTAATCATTATTATTAATTATTATTCATTCAAATCGGTTGGTATATCCGCTTATAATATATCGTTTCCTCAACACACACACACACGTACATTACTTCAAAAAATTCGAACCGAGTTTAGATATGTTCAAAAGGTTAAATACGTTTAAAATTTAATTTTTCGACGCCGTCAAAATACTTTAGTATACAATATAATATGTATATATATAGTAACTAAAAATACTATCTTAATGTATACTTTGGATAACAGTAAAAGTATTACAAATATTAGAAAAAATATATTAAACCTCACATATGAAAATACTTTAAAATGATGAACCATGTTTTTTGTACCTTATTTATATTTAGAACATTTTCTTCACATAAATAATTTATTTCATTTCAGCTAAGATAGACATTAAATTAAAATCCTTTCATTTAACTTTTGATTAAGCTTGAGCTGCAAGGAGCTTAATTAGTTTCTTAATGGTATTTTAGATAGTTGTTTTTGCGATGAACTAATTAACTTCTTTAAAGAAAACATTTAAGCGTTTTTAAAAAAGAATAGCTACATGAGAGGTTCTTGAATATAAAGTTGATTCGGCACCAGTTGCTTTTATTACATCCATTTTGATTAATGAATTTTTTAGCAGAATGAAATCCCTAGAGTTAATCTTTCTTGTTGCAAATTATCGCGATCGAAATATTTTGTAACAGATTAAGAATGTAACTTTGCACTATATTTTATGGAAGGTGTGTAGAGGATAAAAAATGCACATAGAAATACTGTGGCATATTTAAGAGAAGTATGATATTAATAGTGTATTGTACACACACACACACACACACACACACATATATATATATATATATATATACTGCTAGACAATTGATAAGAACGAATGACGCTATCACCCATAGTAACCACAAAATGAAAGAAAGCAAAATTTGGAAAATTAGAATAAGTGCGGGATACAGTATAAGAAGAGGTGTGCGTATGAAATTTTTCATTTCCACGCCTGCTCGTCACGTGATAGCGCTGATAAGAGATTTAAAGTATTTGACGAGTGTGGACTATTGTTGTTCCAAGTGTAAGTTTTAAGGAAAATATTTATTGACGAACTTGAACTTTTCAGTGTTTCTTTCCGATATCACGTAGATGATTTTAGGTGTGGCCGTATTATTGAAAAAATTGAAGAAGGTCGAAAAATAGTTGTTGCCAGGGAGTTCGACATCGTCCACAGCTTTGTTTCTGCTTGTGGCAAGCATTTAAAGCAACTGGAATGTTGTTGTTGAGACCCAGACCGTCCAACCTATCAGAAAGGTGCAAGGTAACCGTTTGGACGGCCGGAAAGTGCCACCCAATTTAGACCGAAACCCAATGGGGGAGGCATTCACAGGGATCGTACCCTCCTTCCCCGACCACCAACCTCTTGGAAGGACAGAACTGGACCCTCTCGGAAGCAACTGGAATGTGTCGCAAACTTCACGAGGGAAGTCGTGCTAGAAGTACGACGCCTTTAGGAGACAGGTACATTGTCCTATCAGCAAAAAGGGACCGGCGCACCACAGCTCAGCAGGTGGCAAATCAATTAAATGCTTCAAGCCATACATTTCTTCTTTGGAATTAAAATGGCGCCCGCGCAAATGTTTTTTAGATTAAAATATAGCCAAAAATCATACATATCAAGATCAGGAGAATAGGGTGGATGTTCTATCACTTTGATGTTTTTTGTTCAAGAAATTCGTCTGGCATTCTTAATGAATGAGAAGATGCTTTGTCATGGTGAAGCATGAGTTCCTAACATTCACTTTCCGGAGAATTTCTGGAGGACACTTAGTGGTGCGCCAGTTAGCTGTAACTCTCTTCTGTCCCTATAGCTCTATGGCTTTTACCAGACTTTTACTTAAGAACACGGCGTACAGTAATGTTTTCATTGCTTATTGCATTTTCCAGGTTGTTGGTTTAGGGTCATCTTCAATGAGCCATGCTATTTTTTGGACGTGTTGGAACGGCAAAAAACCATATGTACGTTTCATCAACAGTTAAGATTTTAGATATAAGGCGGTATCCACCATCTTAAAGTAATTTTCGTGTTTCTTTACTGACTCTGACATGCTTCGAAATTTGATGTTCTCTTAAACTACGGGGGACCCAACGACAAACTATTTTTTTCATATGCAGTTCTTCATGAATAATTTTATGTATAGCTGTGGATCCAATGTTAATTTCCTTCAATATCATTTGATAGGTACAGCAATTATCATCGAATAACATTTATCGAATGATCGACACATTTTTGGGGACAAGATGACAAATATTTTCCTGTGTGTTCTTCATTCAGGAAAGTAGTTTCAACCTCTTCTAAACTTTGTAAACCATCTGAATGCAGTGGCACGAGATGGGGCATCATTTCCATATGCTAAGAGATGTAGACTTGCTAAGATATGCTAAGAGATGTAGATATGCTAAGAGATGTAGGCTGCTTGTAGACTTTGAAGACATTCTTCTTAAATTAGCCCCACCTTAAAATCATAGAAAATCATAACTCAATAATGCTCTCGCGTTAACTCCATTTTCTTTTCTTTCAAAATTTATTCTACGGTAGCTAAATTGTAGTTGTTGCCACAAATTATCGACTGCGGACATAAAAGAGTTCAAATTTAATATATATACACAATTTATGTGGATAAATATGAAGGAAAACCATGTAATAACTATCAACCCAACTTTAGCACATATATTTCGCATAGGTAGCTTTAACCCAGATAACTATATATATACAAAATATAAAATGTGAACATGGAAAATATTAGCAAATAATATAACTATAAAAATGGAATAAGTATTTAGTCGACAAGTCAATAATGGAGCAAGCATAAACTAGCAATAACAACTTCAGTGTAAAAAACGCAGATAACCAAATGATTAACCAGTTTCTAACAATGGCGATAGTATATCAGTATAAACATCTAACATCACTAGTCGACTGGCTGATAATAAAAGAATGAAAATTATAGAAATAAAATCATCTATATATACTAATTGCCAAGTGTCCATCTGTCCGCCTGTCCGTCCGTCTGTCTGTCACGCTTTTCTTAGGCACTTCCCGAATAAATAGAGACTTGCAATTTGGTACACGGCTCGGTCGTTCGATAAAAATCCCTGGAAAAATCGAATTTTTCGGAAACGTTCTCTAGAGGGGGTGCTCCACACCAAAACGTTCGAAAAGTGAAATGATAGGAAAGCATGCTTTGCGATGAGATAGAGACTTCAAATTTGGCGTATGGGTAAATCGTTCAAAAGGAAGAAAGTGCGCAATTTCAAATTTCCAATATTTTCTAATTAAAGGGATCCCGTACACCAAAATGTTCGATTTATCGAATATAGGAGAAAAGACTGCTTTAAAATTTGATAGGGGCTTGAAATTTAGTATATGGGCTAATCGTTTGACGAAAATATCCAAGACGAATATAGTTTTACAAAAATATTCGTTTAAGGGGGTGCTCCAGAGTAAAACGTTCGAAAAGATAATGAATTGATAAAAAACCATTCTTCGGAATGAGATAGAGATGTCAAATTTGGTGTAAGGGTAGATAGTTTGGAAGGAAGAAAGTATACAATTTCAGTTTACCAATATTTTCTACTTTAGGGGATGCCGCACACCCGAATTTTCGGTTATCGGATAAATGGCAAGGAGAAACGGCCTTTTAAAACGTGATAGAGGCTTGATATTTGGTATGTGGGCGAATCATCTGATAGAAACAATGTATATTTTAGGGGGTGGGTGCTCTACACAAAAGCATTCGAAAGGTGAAATGCTAGAAAACATGCTTCACGATGAGATAGATCCTTCAACTTTGGTGAACAGGTAAAAAATTGGAAAGGAAGAAAGTGTGCAATTTCAGTTTTCTAACATTTGCTGTTTATTTTAGGGGGCGCTGCTCACTAAAATGTTCGATTTGCCGAACAAATGTAAAACGCCTCGTTTAAAATGTGATGGAGGCTTGAAATTTAGTATATGGGCTAACCATTTGACAAAAAAACCAAAGATGAATACGGTTTGACAAAAATTTTCATTAACGGGGTGCTGCACAGAAAAATGTTCGAAAGGTGAAGTGATAGAAAAAACATGCTTCTCGATAGGATAGAAACTTCAAATTTGGTGTACGGGTAGATAATTGGAAAGGAAGAAAGTGTGAAATTTCAGATTTCCAATATTTGCTATTTTAAGTGGTGCCGCACACAAATATGTTCGATTTTTCGAATAAATGAGGAACGTTTTCTTTTAAATGTGATATAGGCTTGCTATTTGGCATATGGGCCAATCATCTGTAAAAAATCCAGAGTTTTTCAAAAATGTTCATTTATGGGTGTGTTTCACAGAAAAAAGTTCGAAAAAAGAAATAATGAAATAAGGGTGCCTCGGGATGAGATAGGTGACTTTAATGTGGTGTACGGGTAGATAATTCGAAAGGAAGCAATGCGCAAATTATGTTTCCCAATAGTTTCTTCTTAAGAGGGATTTTCAATGGGTATTCGGCTAGTAAATAGATAAATTACATGAGATGAATTTCACGTGGTACGAGAATATATATATATATATATATATATATATATATATATATATATATATATATATATATATATATATATATATATATATATATATATATATATATATATACGAAGGTTCTGTTCTTTTCTCTTATCGGCATTATGGCCGTGAATTTGCTTCTATGGTGATGTTAATATTACTTGAATTGTATTTTTATTTTTATTTATTTTTTTATTTTTTTTATTTTTACATAATTCTTATTAATACATTTCAAATATATATATATATATATATATATATATATATATATATATGCAAAGGGGTTTAACGGATGTATGTGAATAAAAGAATATATGGTAAATTCTCCTGATAGACTACTGAAATATTTTCTGTACGTATTACTCTGAAAAAGTCCCTCGCAAGCGCTTTATCAATCTTTTAATATACGTAAATGATGTCAAATAAGAGAGTGAAACACTGTTTCGATCAATAGCTTGCTGCCTTTAATGCTTTCATTGATCTTCTGAAATGGGATATTTATTGCATACAGCTGGTGTGGAAATTAAGTTTTGTATAAAATCTGTTTTCTCAATGTTTTATCTTCGGTAGAGATCGAGTAACTTTGCAGTAATGGCACTTTAATCTGTTTTATTTTTTCCATCCCGGGCCATTAAGTGAAAAATAAATAAATAAGAACTTAGCTCTTAATGTTATATTGGCGCAATCTTCTGAAGAATAGAAGTTTTTATTACATTTCCGGAGTTTGGAGGAATTTATATTATTAATTTGAGCTGTACGGCTAATCTAGGTAATTCAGTTTAGATGTTTTAAGTTTAATTCACTCAAGTTCCAAATCAGCTTTCAGGATGTAAATAATTAATGGAATTCGAGAAATTTGAAGACTACAAAAAATAATACCACTTATATATTTTTATATTTCAAGGAATTGAATACTTGTGGTTTCCAATAATTTTATGACACTTAAAATAGTTGTTCTATTGACATCATTACTGAATGCAAGCTGTCAGAACTCAAGAATCAGAGCAGGACATGATATGAATCTATTTTTCTTTTAATGGATTTATTTATAGTTTTGTTGAATTCAAATTTGGACACCTGAATGTCCATATGAATGATAATGTCTGCACTTTTACTTAATGATTTCTTAAATTTGAAATACGACGGAGCAACACACTACAATCTTGGAAAATGAAACAAGAATTTTTAGAATATGGTAAGTTGTGTCTGTACAGTGTACATTTCATTTTCGATACAACTATTTTTATAACCTTTTGCACACTTTTTTCCTACGGACATACGAATTTTTGGAAATACTGGATTTGTGATCTCTAGAATCCGAAGTGGACGTACTTCTTGAACTCTTTACCTTTTTGAAATTGCATTCTGCAACCATATCGGTCATTGCCTAAGCTATATGTATAAACAATCTTGAGAAATAAATCTTGAAAGACGAAAGCAATGTTTTGAATCGCTAGTCCCATCTCTAGCACGAGAAAAGCGAAACTTAGTAAGCCCCATAACCTCCACCAGAATTTGATGCTAAATCCGTATCAGTTATTATCTAAGCTTTGTCTAGAGTCAATTCTGAAAACGAAATAGACTTAGCATTCATCAGCCTCTACACACTAAAAAATCTGATGTGGGCAACACATGACTTTCCTTATATAATGAAATGAATTTACTACTTTCAGAGTAAAATAAAAAGGTTTTTCTTCTAGTAGATACTAATATCCTTTCCAAGATATTGAATTTTCGACAATTAGTCGTCATTTTCATTGATTTAGCGTCATTTTTATCCATTTGGCGAGATTTTCGTTAATTTGGCAACATTTCAAAAAGCCGCCAAGTTGGCGACATTCCGCCAATTTCGTCGCCAAAATCTCGCCAAGCGTTATGGACGAAGAAATAAGTTATATATATATATATATATATATATATATATATAACTTATTAGATATTGAATTTTCGACATATATTATATAACTATTATTATTTATTTATATATTATATAACTTATTGACGACAAATTGTGGATATTGAATTTTCCACAATTAGTCGTCATTTTCATTGATTTAGCGTCATTTTTATCTATTTGGCGAGATTTTCGTTAATTTGGCAGCATTTCAAAAAGTCGCCAAGTTGGCGACATTCAGCCAATTTCGTCGCCAAAATCTCGCCAAGCGTTATGGACGAAGAAATAAGTTGTTCTTACAGTAGATAAATTGGCGTTCAAATGCAAAAGTATTACTCAAAGTATCTTTTTTCATGAATGGAACGAGCTAGATCCACGAGAATGATGTCATCCAATTTATCGCATGATATTATATATGAAAAGTGAACAAGTTTCTCAATAGGAAATATTTTTTTTTCTATTTTATATGACTTTTTGATAATTTTTTTGAAAAATGTGCAATATCTCGAGAACGGTTCATGTTAGCGTTCTAAAATTTATGTCAATCATTTTCTAATGAAAAATTACATAAGAAATGTCTATTTGCGTAACTTTAATATTGGTTTTGATTTTTTGACGATTTTTTCAAAATTTCATTCGAAAATTTAAGGGGGTTCTGAACATTTGATTGCGTATAAAAACAATAGGCTTCCAGTGTTTACAGATTGTGATTTTTGTACCAAATTTGGTTCGAATCGGTCTATTCGTTTGTCAATTATCGTATCCACAGACCTAGTGACACACACACACACACACACACACACATATTTTCACACACACACACACAGACATCACTTCAAACATGTTTGATTCGTGATCAGGGATGCTTGAAACGTGCTCTTCCGTCGAAAACTCGAATTCGAATTTTCGACCCCGTCACAATACTTTCCTTATACATTATGTATATAAGGAAAGTAAAAACATCATGCTACGTCAATATCATTATCTTTATAAGGTCTATCTATAATCTGTGGAGTCCACTTCGACAATAAGAGCTTGCAATTTTGTCCCAGTAGCTACCAGACGGTAGAGAGTCGGCTGGCAAGTTCGAAGTTCCTGGGTTCGACTCCCGGTTGGAATAGCGAGTTTCTGTATAATGGCGCCCGAACAAATCAACTCTGTATGTTAGTGTAAAGATGTCGGACGTCTAAAAGTGACCCTAATACGACTTGCACGGATTCAGTGGGTTCTGGAACATTAAGCGCTAATTTCAAAATACGGAAGGAGAACGACCACTCAGGATACAACCTTGGTAAAAAGTAGTTGTATCAGGAGGTTAACCTGGGCTAAAAATAGCAGGATGTAGGTGGTCAATCAGATTGTCTGTTGCACGTCAATCAACCATTGGAATATGACTGGGCGGAGAACACACAGTCCACTTCGACAATAAGAGCTTGCAATTTCATCTCAGTAGCTCAAAGGTAGAACGTCGTCTGGCCAGTTCGAATATCCAAGGTTCGATTCCCGGTTGGGTAGCAAGGTTCTTTACAAACCAACCCTAAGAAAAATTTGTTTTATAGAATTTGAACATTTTTTGTAACAGAAGTGAAAATCCATAGTGATTTGTTCTTTCTCTAAAATCTGATTCTGAATTTAAACCAGTCATGATCATAACCAATCAAAAGAAATAGATGTTTCAAGACAAATTGCTGATCCTGAAGCAGCCTAAAAACCGTAAGTGGAAATTATTAGAGTAACATTTGACCCTTTCGTGAATTTGATGCTGAATCAGTCATTACCAAAGAACTAGCTATAGCAAATCCTTTGAAATAAATGCTTTAACAAATTTTCATTGAAAAAAAAAATCTGTTGTGGGCAACACATGACTTTCCTTGTATAATGTAATGAATTTACTACTTTTACAGTAAAAAAATAGGTTTTTCTTAAAGTAGATTCTTTCCAAGATATTGAACTTTCGACAATTAGTTGTCATTTTCATTGATTTAGCGTCATTTTTATCCATTTGGCGAGATTTTCGTTAATTTGGAAATTCAACATTTCAAAAAGTCGCCAAGTTGGCGACATTCCGCCAAATTCTTCGCCAAAATCTCGCCAAGCGTTATGGACTAAGAAATAAGTTGTTCTTACAGCAGATAAATGACTATTGGCGTTCAAATACAAAAGGATTACTCAAAGTATCTTTTTTCATGAATGGAACGAGCTAGATCCACGAGAATGACGTCACCCAATTTATCGCATGGTATTACATATGAAAAGTGAACATGTTTCTCAATAGGAAATATTTTTTTTTTCATTTTATATGACTTTTCAATATTTTTTTTGAAAAATGTGTAATATCTCGAGAACGGTTCATGCTAGTGTTCTAAAATTTATGTCAATCGTTTTCCAAGGAACAATTGCATAAGAAATGTCTATTTACGTAACTTTATTAGTGGTTTTGATTTTTTGACGATTTTTTCAAAGTTTTATTCGAAAATTTAGGGGGGTTCTGAACATTCGATTACATATAAAAATAATAGGCTTCCAGTGTTTATGGATTGTGATTTTTGTACCAAATTTGGTTCGAATCTGTCCATTCGTTCGTCAGTTATCGTCTCCACAGGCTCACTCACACACACACACACACACACACACACACACACACAGACATCACTTCAAACATGTTTGATTCGTGATCAGGGATGCTTGAAACGTGCTCTCCCGTCGAAAACTCGATTTCGAATTTTCGACCCCGTCGCAATACTTTCCTTATACATTATGTATATAAGGAAAGTAAAAGAATGGTGTGACATAAAATTTGTCAATTATGTCACATAACATCTGCTAACAGTTACCTTATACCTTTCTGGTAGGTCGGACGGTCTGGGTTTCAACAACAACAACATAACATCTGCTTCTCTCAAGATGATTGATAAATGATTGCGATAGCAAATCAAGCTGTTTGGACCGAGTACTGAACAATAGTCGGACTTACGTGAAATCCCTTAACTCATGCATCAAAAATAGAAACAAACTTTTAGGAATGCACAGTCGACGGAAATAAATCTAAACACCGCTTTATATTCTATCTTTGAGTGTCGTACAATCAAACCAAAAATACCATTAGACTCAGAATAATGTGCATTGTTCAAAAATATTCATCTAATTTGCACAAGGAACCGTTTTCATGCTTAGTTGTTCCTTATTTCCAAATTTTTAATGAAAACACCCGTTTTTAATGTTGTCATTAGATGTCATCATCAGCATCATGCCGATATTATACTAAATGTAAATTTCTGCGCGAATCCGTCTTTAAATATGGGAGATACATGCTGAAAACTATTCGGGGTCTATCTCTATATTTAAGGTAGGAAAATAAACGTCACGCATTCTCTGCAGTTTTACATTTTCTATTTCTTTGATATAGCGCGTTCTGTGCAAATACATTTTATCAACAAACGTGTGGGCTCCTGATCCTGTGAATTTTAGGGGCAGCGTAAATATAATTTTAAACCATCACCATAATGATATTATAGGAGGTTTAAAAAATCAAAACTTTGGCGCCCTAGTGGCTGCCGATTAATTTTCCCGACAAAGTTGAATTAAAATCTTTAGAATGGTATTCGAAAGGTTCAAAAATGTGTTTTCCATATCTACTTTGGCTAGTTTATTGAAAAAATCGGTAATGCTCCTTTAACTATTTACTTTTATTTTTCTAGCCCACAAATGTGTAACATTGCCACGCGGAACATAGTTACAAACATAGATACAGAAGATAAAATTATCTCAAAATGTAATTATTTTCAGTCATCAATGCAATCAGTTCTTTGCATCAATAAATCAGTTTTTAACACTTTCAACATAGTTGAAAAGTGTTTAAGACTTTGATCATTCTGTCTGTCTGTCCGTTTGCACAATAACTGCAATAAAAGTGACTTTTAATATGTGTTCTAAATGAATTTAAATGAATGAAGAATGATGATGTTAAATGAATTTTAGTATGTTGTTGGGGCGGTCATTGCGATATGTGGAAATGGAAATTAATAATATCATTAAATTAGTTTCGGATTTAACCCGGATTGAAAAAATTAAATACATTGAACCCTATGGGAAATAATTTTTCTAATATTTTTTAAGCAAAGTTAAAATTCACAAAACCCTTTGAAAATTTTGAGATGTGTAAACAAATTTCAACAAAATATGTTGGGAGTTTTTAAATTAAAAACTGAAATAATATTTACACCCATATTATATGAAGATATCACATGATGATATGATGAAATCGATCAAGTGATTCATTGCAAAATAAAATATGGCTTCCATTTTTTCCGTTGTGTAATATTTAAAGATTGTTTAAATTTATATTTAGTTTTGCAGCCGTCATAAAACCGCTTTATTTTTACGTATTATCCATATATTTAAATTCTGTGCGAACGCAATTACAATATTTTATTTTTTAAATGATCACAAAACTTTATGTCTACAACGAAACCTGATTTTAACGCTAAACAATAGCATACATAATGTAAACAATTCAAGTGATTTTAAGATAAATTATAAAATAATTATTGATTTTTTTTTCACTCAACTCTTCTATAATAATAACATATAATGTCTGCTTGTGCGCAGCATAGCGTAAAAGCCAGACTAAGTGCAGCTATGGCAATCTATATTGAGATAAATCAGGGCAGATCTCAGTTTCATTACCCAGTAATGTTTTATTTATTGTTTTTTTTTTTGTAAATTGAAATCCGGCTACTAATCATGTGTTTTCCAGCTGAAAATAACACCACCGTGAGATGTAATTTAATTAAAGTAATGTAAACATTTTTATTCAACTAAACATGAATAACACAAAATAAATATAGCTTTCGGAGCAACATTGTTAAAATAGTCATTTGTTTCCGAAAATACAGAAAGAAATTGATATTATACATAATGTTCAATTAAGTACCATAAATATTTTAATACACAAAACGAAACATTAGATTGAACTATGGCTGTTAGGCCCTGGTCAAATCCTTGACTGGGAAATCTGTATTCTGATGAGTATAAGACGCAGATGAGAAATGCGAGAAGCTCGTCTGCCCAGCAAGTTGAGGAACACTTAAAGGTCTGCTGTCTGGGTGTCATGGTATGATGATTGATGACGTCAGTCATATAAATCCCTTAGGGGATAAAGTGAGGGGGGGGTCCACATTAACAACCAAAAGTATTTGGTTGTGTGGTTCACGGACATATAATTCAAGAAAAAATTGTCTATCTAAGCAAATCTTGAAAGAGAATGTCTCCGTCCACCTATGTTGCGCGATGACATCAATCGTATAACAGAAGCCTATCATAAGGAGGTGAAAGGTGTGGGGTCCACATGAACGACCAAAAGTATTTGGATGTGTGATTCACGGACATATCATTCAAGAAAATAATTGCTTGCCTTAGCAAATCCTGAAATTGAAAGTATCCGTCCACCAATGGTGTGCAATGACTTCAATTGTATAACAACAGCCTATCTTGAGGAGGTGAAATGCGGGGGGGTCCACATGAACAACTACAAATATTTGGTTGTGTAATTCACTGACATTCAATAAAAAATGTCTATTTTGAAATGCAACGTCTCTGTTCATGTATGGTGTCTTGATGACCAATCATTATGAAATAAATGTCATTGCAACATATCATAATCGTACCAAGGCAAGGGGCGAAGGTGGGAGGTCCATTAACTGTCAATCTCAAGTTGGCTGTGGCTGCCACACAGGCCTCCGGTTCAAGAAAATAATTATACCCTGTCTGTCCTGCCTCGGTATATCCTCTTGAATTGAGAGTTTGTCTCCCACTTCTGGTGGTAAAGACGTGGACATGAAATGTTAATCAATGATTTCCAACATTTCAGCATTCAGGTTCCGTTTATCATTTTACTTCTTCCCTGCTACTGTTTTATTACACCCGACAGCAAGGGAGTGAGTAGCTATATTATTAAACATACACATAGATAGTAAATGACCACAACTTCTACTGACTTTTCCATATTAACTAATTAAAAAGTAAATATAGCTGTTGCATTCTGTAACAATTTTCTCACATTCTTTCTGTGGCATTATAAGAATTCAAGCTTTCATTCTCATTAAATATTTCATGCTTTGTCAAGATGTTATTGAATTGTCAAGATATTATAAAATATTTCTTTATTGAATAGCATTTTGTAAATTGCTTAATATTTGACAGCAAGTAAAGTGTAAACATTTAAGTCAGTCATTACAATGCCTCAAGTGAACTTAATATTGAATTTCCCTTAATTTCCGTAATATTGAATTTTCCTCAATTTGGAGACGCTTTTGTAAATTTGGTGATATTTATGTCAATTTGACGATATTTTTCATTTTATTTTCCGAAAAGTCGCCATATTGATTGCCCATATCTTAAAATTCGTCGCAAAATATATTGCCAAACTCCACAGACAAACAAGCATATAGAACAATCCTTATATAGAATTATATATACCGAAACTTATGTTTTATTAAGAGAAACCGAAAAACGTATTAAAATTAACAAATGCATAATAGCAATTGACGAGCGTTGTCACAACAGTAAAATAACCTTGGGGCGCTGTAGCCCATTGGTTAACGCGCTGGAGTTGCACTCGGTAGGCCCGGGTTCGATTCCAGCCGCTGCCAAAACTGCCGCCGTGTTCATGCGGAGTACGATCACGTTAAACATGTGGGTCCGAAAGTCCTTCCGACAGGTTGGTGGTAGGAGAAGGAGGATACGGCCCCTGTGGATGCCTCCCCCACTGGATTCCGGTCTAAATTGGGCGGCACTTCCTGACCGTCCAAACAGTTACCTTACACCTTTCTGGTAGGTCGGACGGTCTGGGTTTCAACAACAACAACAGTAAAATAACCTTGAAAAAAATATTGAATTGTTTCACCATAAATACTAAAATATTATCATACTAAGTTCCATTGTTTTAAAAACGTTTTTGATTATAATAACCAGTTATTCTTCAATAACAAGCACTTCTGGATATAGTCTTGTAACCGAAAACTTTCTTCCTCAGAGTTGAAAATAAATGACAAACTTTACCACGTAATCTGATTTTTAAGTAAATTAAAATCATTTTAATTAACTGCAAACTATATTTCACCTATCAAACTACTACATATCATCAATTGTTTATACCGAGAAAGAGCACAAAACCTTTTAAAATTATTTTCTTCATAAATTGACCATGACATTATTTGACATCAATTATCTCAATCCACAGACTGAATTTTGACATTTGGGATTCGTCAAGGTACAGATGTAGTATAATCCTTTTTTTCTTCTTGGCGATTTTAGGTGATATGCCTGCAAACCCTGGTATAATTTAGGAGAACTTTCTATTTTGGCAACTCTTTCCGCGTCTTTTTTCACCCTTTTGTCGTCTTTTGTCGTAATTTGTCGTTAACGTAAAAATCGCATTTTTGTTGAGGAGGCAAAATCGGAAAGTTTTCTGATTTCCATGGTGAGTTCTGATTTCCATGGTGGCGCCACAGAAGCAGCTATTGCTACATGCGACTTCCGACAACCAGCGGGGTCAGATTCTGTAATGTTTTTAGCGGGCGTAAGATTACGTAATAAACAAGCATTTAATGGACATATTTGAGCACACGTAGTATTTTAATTTAGATTTTGACGATTTTTGAGGGCCATGTTACAAAAAAGGCAGATTATATTTTTTCGGATTGTACCAAAACCTAATCAGCATCAGAGTAACCCACAAGTTACTTATCTATCAAACTTTGTGAAATTTGATCTATTAGTTTTTTAGCTAGAGTGGATACAGAAAATTTTTACGGGTCAATTCGCAAAAAAAGGCGGGTTTTTTTTCCCGAATCGTACCAAAAGCTAATGAGCACCAGGGTCACACGCAAGTGACTTATCTACCAAATGTTATGAAATCCGGTTCATTAGTTTTTGAGTTAAAGTGAGTGGATACATACTGACAGACTGACAGACTGACAGACAGACAGACAGACTGACAGACACACACACAGACGCCAAGCTAAAAATTGTGTTCTCGTGCTCTAGAGGTCACGAAACGTGCACATCGGTCAAAAACTCCAGTTGCGATTTTCGGCATGATTCCAATACTTTCCCTATACATTACCATGTATTTCAGAGAAAGTTAAAAAAAAAATCTGATGTGGGTAGCACATGACTTTCCCTGCAGACTGAAATTCATTTTTTCTGTATTTCTTTAATAATTCATTTGAATGAGTTTAATTACACAAAATAACACTAAATTTGCAGTTTTTTATTTCAATTTCTGTTTTTATTTGGTAATTGGACATTTTTTCACAGGCGGCATGACAAAAATGCGAAAAATCTCAAATATCTCGAGAACCGTTAGTCCTAGAGTAATATAGTTGTTCTTATTCTTTTCCTCGTCAAAACTTGCGTATAATACAAGCATTTAATTGATATATTTGAACATGCGTATTTTTTTTCGGATTTTGGCGGTTTTTGAGGACCATTTAGCAAAAAAAAGCAGGTTGTTTTCTCCGAATCGTACTAAAATCTAATCTGTTCCAGAGTATCCCACAAATAAATTATCTACGAAAGTTTGTGAGATTTAGTAAATTTTTATTTCAGCTAGATTGAATACATGAGCTTTTTGGGGGCCATTTCGCAAAAAACAAAAGGCGGGTTCCTTTTAATTAATCGTACTAAAAACTAATCAGCACCAGGGTCATACTCACGTGACTTGCCTATCAAATTTTATGACAAATATATTATGTCTATTTTATACGTAATTTTTAACGCCGAAAGTCCAACCAAATTATACTAGGACTAGCCGTCCTAGAGATATTTTATTTTGTTTGCATTTTTGGTACGCCACCTTTGACAGTAAGTCCACTTACCAAATGAAAAATAAAATTAAATTCAAAGTGAAAATTCAGTGTAATTTAAAATAATTATGGCTTTTATCTTGTGCAATTAAACACAATTATTTTTTGAAAACAATAAAGCGAACATGAATTTTAGTCTGCAGGGAAAGTCACCTGCTGCCTACATCAGATTTTTCTTTCGACTGTACAAATATAAAAACTTCGTACAAACTCTTAATATCATTAATTTGAAAACGACAGTGCATCTCTAGTTGAAGCACAATAGAGTTGATTAAATATGTCCACCGGTTTAGGAGTAAAAAATAACAATTTTCTTTACAAAAACAAAATGTAGCGCAGTTACACGAGAAAAGGATTATTCCTGATTAAAATATTAGAATGACCTAACAGAACATTAAAATGTCTGTACTAAATATAAATTGTGCATGAGATTGATACAGAATTGAATAGATACATAGTGTAAAAATGAGTAAATAAATATCAATAAATGATTGTATAAATTTTAATATACTTAATTATCATTTTTTAATATTTTCTTTATTTCGGAACTAAATATCATACACAATTTCAAGCCGATGCATTGGAAACCCAAGCATCGCGTAAAATTTTATAACATAAATGTCGAGAAATGTTTACTAAATTAATTTCTAGATTAGTAAGTAAAAATTCGTGAAGAAATACTTGTGGATTTAATTTATTTAATCAATCGGGCAATATTTCATAGTGAACAAAATGTTAATCTCTTTTTAATAACCTGTTTGAATGAAAAAATTAAAATATTAAGTGGAGTTCTCATGCGATGACTATCACTAAACTATATTTTTAAGCATTTAAATACTTTTCAGATTTATTAATTGGTAATATTGTAAATTATTTAAAAACATTGATATACAAATCGGTAATATTTATAAGGTATTTACATTAAATACCGTACCATAAACAGATAGTATAAGGAATGTTGGTGATCAGGGTAATAACGGTGTATAAACAAACAGCTTTCTTTTAGTATCCGACTGAAAGTTAATGTCTACTTTTGACTCCTATATATGGTTCTAATACACACACATCTTGCACAGATATTCCAGTCAATTGGCTATACTCATATACTAGCTGTCATGTGATATCAAATTTAAAGTAGGCAAGTAATGTAAATTACTAGGAGTATTGCTAGGAGTTTTATACTAACCACTACAAAAAAAAAGCTATTGTTGGAAATTTCATGTTTCTATCTGAACTGAACAATGTAAACGCAACTGTCTATACAGTATATGAATCAAAAGAAAATATGTGCATATGAAATTGGCATATTTTTATAGTACACACACAAGTTGTACATTGGAGTATAATAGACCACCATAGTTGGAGCACAATAGAAGACAATGGTTGGGCACAAAATAACACCATAGTTGAAGAACAATGAAATACCATGGTTAGGGTAGAATTGAAAATTGCTGTCCAATGCAAAAATAAAGTTTGGTTGATTTGAAAAATCTATGGCTTAGCAAATTTTACAGATTTCGATTCATGCTACTTATACAAATGATTCTGCTGAAAGTTGAACTTATGCAAAATGGCAATGATGTAATGTATAATAATATTATATGTGGATATAATGATTTGCCAAAATTTTATTTAAAAAAACTCATAGTGTACCTAAAAATATAATTTAAGATTATAATATAATATTAAATATCTTAATATTATGATTATGTTGAAGTTTAATGTATTTTTCTACTCCATGTGGTGTTTCATAGTATAGAGTGTTGAGGAGCTACAGCCCAATTTGAAAAAACTTTAGAGTAGAATTTCTTCAACTGAACAGTTTTTATCAATCCTAATTTAAAGTGCGCATTTTTGAAGCACAAATGAAACTGTTCTTATGAAGATACCCTGAGTTTGTAACTTTAACAAACTGCAGCCAAGATATTTGTTGTCTTTCTAAAACTGTTCCATTCTGCCCTAAGTACTGCAATCATTAATACGACCTAAAACTTCAGATGTGGACAAATATCGTCATCGTCTACATAATATTTTTCTACATATTTATAGTACTGGTAAAAGAAATCTGACAGTATAACTTATTTTCAGCATCCATGAACATAAATCAACCATTTTTACCTCCTTAAAATACACAGTATATGTAAAAAGAAAGTGTTATGATGAAACCAGTTGTCGGAAATTGAATAATTTGAACATTTTTTAAAATATTAACAATTTTTATTGTACCACATTTCAATAATGTCTATGTGTATATCTATAAGCTTAAGGCCACAATCCACTTCAATCCTATGGGATTGTCCCTACAAGACTGAAACTTGGCTCAATTATAGAATCAAACACGGGAAAAAATCCGGGATTTTTTTGTCTGGGGGAAAAAAAAGAAAATTGGGCACATTTGAAGATTATTTCTTGTTCCTCAAAAATCGTCCCTGTGACCTAGAAAATAGGCTGATTGCACACTTAAATTATTGACGAAAAATGAATGTTTACCAATGCCAGATTCCGCTTTGCTCACTAGAGGACAGATATTCGGTGATTTTGAAATATACTTCCAGATTCTCCAGAAGACGTTCGGTAACCTAAAAGACTGAATCTTTGCACATGAATAGCATCGACTATGGGACAGAACCTAACTAAGCCGAATTATAGATTTCCTCAGGGGACAAAGAAAATGGGGGTACTGAAACACTTTAGAACCCACATCTGACCTCTAGTAGAAGTGCCCGATGACTGTTTCTTTTCTTTTCCAGAACGTCTAACCTACCGAAATGTGTTGTTGTTGAAACCCAGACCGTCCGACCTACCAGAAAGGTGTAAGGTAACTGTTTGGACGGTCGGGAAGTGCCACCCAATTTAGACCGGAACCCAGTGGGGGAAGCATCCACAGGGACCGTACCCTCCTTCCCCTACCACCAACCTCTCGGAAGGACTTTCGGACCCACATGTTTAACGTGATCGTACTCCGCATGAACACGGCGGCAGTTTTGGCAGTGGCTGGAATCGAACCCGGGCCTACCGAGTGCAACTCCAGCGCGCTAACAAATGGGCTACCGCGCCCCTACCGAAATGTGTAAAGTTTCTTTTTGGACGGCAAGGACAGTGCCACGCAATTTAGACCAAACCCTGTGGGGGCGGTATCCACAGGTCACGTACCCTACTTCTCCAACTACCAACCTCTAAGAAAAACTTTCTTTTCCATATAGTTAATGTGCCCGTACTCAGTGTAAACACAGGGACAGTTTAGGCAGAGCCGAGAATGGAACTCGGGTCCTCCAAATACAAACTCTGTGAGTTAATCATAGAATTATCCCGTCCCCTTCTTCTTCTTCTACCCAGACTGTTCGAACTACCCAAAAGTGTAAGATATATGTTTGGATAGGCGGGACGTGCCACCCAATTTAGACCGCCCCGTGGGGGAGGCATCCATAGGGACCGCACCCTCCTTCCCTATCACCAATTTCTCGGAAGTACTTACGGGCTCACATGTTTAACGTGATCGTACTCCGCTTGAACACGGCGGCTGTTTGGGTAAAGGCGAGAATAGAATGCGGTCATCCGAGTGGAATCCCCAAGCGCTAACCACTGGGCTGTCTCGACCCCGCCCCTTCGTCTGATGATTTAAAATAATGAATCTTTGCACAAGCATAGTGTCGACCATTAAATATAATAATATAAATGATTGACAAGTGTTTAAGCGTTATATATTGTGAAACAAAATAAAACTCATTAGAAAAGCCCAACTTTACTTTTTAGGAGTGTTAATTTCCCTGCCTTTATCAGACTTAAATACTTTTTATTTGCAAAATAAAATTAGCACAACATGAAATAGCTTGATATGAAATATATTGAAATGTATATCATAAAATGAATGATAAGTTTTATGCGTAACAAGTTATAATTGTATTTATTTAAGAATTACATATCATTATCTCATCAAACGGAATATTTGAATAAGTTCAGTATACATGTTTGCATTTGTAAATAAATCTTTGAAGTATTTGAAGTTCCTGAACAAAATAAGATTAAGACTCCGAGAGAAAATTGTACGATCACTAGTGAATAGCAGAATGCGTGATTTGACTTTAAATATTCAAGTGGATAAATATGTCAATTTTAAAGATTACTTTGTTCTGAAAATTTCCAAAATATGTTGTTACGAATAAATCTTCAAAGAAAACTAAGGTGATTTAAAGAATCTATTAAAATTATTCGCTTCACTTGAAGCCAAAGACAGGCAAATGACACTCATTAAAATAAACTTTTATTTAATAAGCTTTCCTTTGTTTTATAATGCATGGCCGTCAGCGTAAAGAAAAGGCATCTTAAGAGGAGATTTTTCTCAGTTAAGATATGTGCAGATCACAGGCGTAACTAATATTAAGTGCGGTTAAACAGCGCTTAAGGGCGCTTAAGCAACGCTTAAAAAAGACGGCCCCTCAGACACCTGGAAAAAAACGACGCAGAGAACAAACCGTTTTTTTCCAAAAAATTTATTGAGAAATAAATGCAATTTATTGTTACATTAGCGAAGTACATATTAATTTAGTTATGGCTAATTAAACTGATTCTTATGATAAATACGAAAACAATTTTACCCGAAATATATATTATTTCTTAAATATAAATAACAAGAAAGACCAATCATGCTTAAAGCATTGATTATGAAACACTTTCCAACTTCAATGCAATTTTATTTAAACAAGTCTAAAATGCAATACATTATTCGGTAATATTTTGAAACTTATCACAATACTGCATTAATTTATTATATTTGAAAACTTAAACCTTCATCGAAAAAAATGAACTTCATTCAAATGACGGCATTGAAATATAAATAGCCTGGTTTAAACATTTCTAAAATGTTATACATTCCTCGGTAATAGTTTTAGAATAATCATAATACTACGATAATTTATTATATTTGAAAACTTCATCGAAAACAACTGAAATTAATTCAAATGACGTCATAGAAAAAATAGCGCGCCCGGATCTCTCTATAAAAACAGGATTTCATTCATAATTTTCTCCCATTCATTTCATTCATCACAACACTATAATAATTTATTTTATTTAAACATTTTGCTTTTAAGACCATGGAGCTACAAAAAATTAAACTCTATGCTTGAAACTTCATCGAAAAAAATCGTCCTTCTCTTTATGAAATCAATTAATATTTCATTCATATCAGCCATGCAGAACTCCATGGACTAAATTATTTTGTGTTAAAAAAAAACAGGAATTCTAATACAACTCATTTTGCTGTTTACATTTTACATAGGTGAAAAATAGGCTTAGTTGTAGAAATAATCAAATTTAGATCAGCATTTAAACTCAAATATATTGTCATTGCGTTGTTTCAGTATGTAGATGAACATAATTTAAGCAAAAATAAAGTAGTTTTAGGACGGATACAACACTCAATATGAATTAAAAAGAACTTAAAAAAATCACGATTTCGAAACAAGATGGATGCCATATATCATTTTGAAGTGGGTCATGTGATCGTTTCATATCATGGTCACGTGATCGTTTCATATAAGAGGTGTAATTATTATTTTAATTTTTATTTAAAAAACTACTGAATATATTTCGCTGAATTTTTCTATATATATATATATTTTATGGAACAATTTGAATATTACCTAAAATTTTCGAAGCAATTTGTGAATTTTAAATCCGCTTAAAAATGTTTGAAAAAGTAGGTCCCATAGGGCTCAATGTATTTCAATTTTTCGACCCGGGTGCAATCCAAAAGTAATTGGGTGATATTATTCATTTATATTCCCATAGGTTCTACAGCCCGTCTGAACAACATACTAAAATTTCATTTTGATTAAGTCTTTTTTACGGCAGTTATCGTGCTAACGGACAGACAGACAGACAGACAGACAGAATGAACAAAGTCATAAACACTTTTCAACTTTGTTGTAAAGTGTTAAAAATATTTCTCAATGTTCCAAACACGTAGGCTTTATCAAGCGGGAGGCGGGGTAAGTCGAATTCAGTCGCGTATATTTTCGTTTAACCATGGTATCACTCCGGAATTACCTTCCTTTAAGAGATGGAACAGCAAACGAAGTGTAAATGGTCTAAGATTTTAACAGGTTTTTATATAAGCCGGATCACTGATTTGTTTTCCAAACTGGTTTCCTCGGGGACATGACAGGTCTAAGAAAAGCGTTTCCTCGTGCTGTTTTGATTGACGAAGTCGCAAGTTTGAATACCATCTTCGAGAATAGATTTCGTAATGTCCCTTCTGCCCCCTTTCCCGTAGAGCTCCGAGACAAAGACGCATGAGTGCAAAATGTGCGACGATCTGTCCGAAATATGGTCAAATGATTAGTAAATCAAATGCCGTTCGTAATAAAAATGTTTCTCAGAATAATGTAACACATGTGAGGCTAATTTAACACATGGACAAGCCTCAATTATGGCTGCAAAAAATTTCACCAAAACTAGTAAAATTTCACGCCGAGGAAAAAAAAAAGAAAAATAATATAAAAAATAACATACTAAGAATTTCAATTTTCTCACTCGTAAAAATGGTCCCTGAAATAAAATCATTTTCTTAAACGTTTTTTTTTTTTTCTGTGCTATTACCAATATTATTTTATTTTTTTTTTTGTTATCTGTACTTCTTCTAAACATTCTAGGAGCCCAAAATATGAGCTTCTTAAATAAAATAATTTTCTGAAATTCTTTCGATTTGGGAGTATAAAATTTTAGTTGTGGGGAAAGTAAATACTTTTTCGAGGATCTTTTACTTATTTTGCTTAAGCGACTAAAATTCCTAGTTATGATGCTGATACATTTCCTGTAGTCGATACATCAAATTTTCAAACAATCACCCTTATACCGTGCTTGTGCCATTATGGGGAGTCTGAAAAGAAGCTTGAAACTTAATCTCTTATTTTTACGCATACAATAGAGACAAAAAAAATGTAACTCTGTTAGGTTTTGTAATGTACTGTACTTTGATACTGTGTTCATATATGTATAATAATTCAGCGTTCCCAATCACCGCTTGTGAAGGTTCTTGAAATATCATTAGAACCCCCCCCCCCTTTTATTTTGTCAGCATAATAAACTTGTTTGTAAATGTGCATTTCTAAATTACTTATTTCAATGACATCTAGCTGTGGATACAGTTTATTCAAATGCGTTGTTTGAACAACAATTTCTAAGAACAATTTTTGATTCTAACATTTATATTAGTATGATTTATACGTGTGTTTGAAGGTTTTGTGAAAAGCCTTGCTGCCCTAACCGGGAATCTAACCGTGGATCTCCGAATTGGCCAGCGGATGCACTGACTGTCGTTGAGCTACTGGGACGAAATTGCAAGTTCCTATCGCCGAAGCAGACTTCGCATTATCCATACTCTAATGTCAAATGGGCGGGCAACTCACACTCTGTCTGACCACCTATGACTATTTTTTAACTCAGGTTAGCCTCCTACCACTATTATTTATATCCATGCTAGTATCCTGCGTGTTCGTTATCCCCCTCAATTTCAATTCGGGCCTCCATCTTCCAGATTTCACTGAATATGTTCTAGTCGTACTAGTGTCACTTGCAGACCTCCGACCTGCAGGGTTGATTTGTTCGTAAGCCATTGTAAAGAGCCTTGCTGACTCAATCGCGATTCGAACCCTGGATTTCCGAACTGGTCAGCCGACGCTCTACCGTTGAGCTACAGGGACGGAATTGCAAGCCCCTATCGTCGAAGCGGACTCTGCATTTCCCACACTCCATTGTCAGATGGGTTGGTGACTAACAGTCTGACTGACCACCTCCTGATATTTTTTACCTCAGATTAGCCTCCGACTACTACTATTTATATCCATGTTAGTATCCTGTGTGGTCGTTATCCTCTCAATTTAAAATCGGTGCTACATCTTCCAGAGTTCACTGAATATATTCTAGTTATACTAGGGTCACTTTCAGACCTCCGCCTTGCAGGATTGATTTGTCCGAGAACCATTGTAAAGAGCCTTGCTGACTTAGCAGGGATTCGAACCCTGGATCTCCGAACTGGCCAGCCGACGTTCTACTGTTGAGCTACTGGGATGAAATTGCAAGATCTTATAATCGAAGTGAAATTTGCTGTTCTCATTCACTAATTATTAGTATGTATCTTTTTCGGATTGAAGTAATATGTGAAAGATAATTCTACATGTGGATCACACGCCCGCATGTGAACTTGCAGTGATATGCTATTTTATGTGTTAAAAATCTTCGAATTGTTTTCCTTATGTAGATAAGTTTAAATAAAAATGTGATGCAAATGATTTGTGATGCGCATAAAAAAATAAACTTAATGTTGGATATTTTAGATTATTAATTTTCAACATATCTCAACCTGGCCGTAAATTGATCATATTCGTGGAACTCATTATTAATTTATACATTGCGTTGTTTGCCGCTGATAAGCCTCCAATTATGTATCTTTCGCGTGAGTTCTGTAAAAAAATATTAATTAATATAATACTAAATTGATTGCACCCTTTTAACTTTAACGATAAATCATTTATTAACAACATAACATACTTATTAAATTCATTATACAATTATTCATATTATTTCGGCGGAGAAGGACAATGTGAGACCATTATTAAAATGCATAAAATGTATTTAAGACCTGGTACGATATTTGAGAACATATACATTTAAAGCTGTCTTGGCTTTGTCACCAGCACGTACTTCGCTGACCATAGTGTACTCTTAGCTAGGTGTTAATATCGAACACTCCTGGATTAACAATATATCTGTTCCATGTGATTCTTAAGTCTGCATATCTAGTGGTTCCCTGTCGGTATCTACATTCTATATATCCGTTCTTATCGTCGTTCTTTCTCATCGTTCTTAAGTGATTCTATCTCTATATCTTTCTAAGTGACGTGCTCTTTAATGTTGTGCTGTAAGTCTGTATATCTTATCATTTTTTTTTCTATATCTGTTTTCTCTGGTCGTTCTTATGTCATAGATTGTGGCTATTTTTGCCTCAGGAGTGACACTCCTCATTTGGTCTTATTGGAAGCCTCCTCAACAACTCCACAAGCAACTTCTTCATTGGTCAGCCTTTTTATCCAATGTGGTTCATTACATTTTCTTAAGAGTCATTCGACCCCTTCTTGTCTCGTATCTAAAATGTACGTAGAAACGTGTCTCGTACGTGTCTCGTACGTAAAAAATACCTAAAATGTATGTAGGGCCTGGTATTATTTGCGGAACACATACTTTCAAGGATGTCTTGGACTTAATATTAAACACTTCTGGACTAACTGTACTCAAGGCTCTGTCGTTTACATTCTGCAAATGTCCTGCAAAAGTTATCGTGGATTTCGATATCACATCTGGTAGAAATCATGCTGCACTCTCTCTGTCGAAATCGTTCTCTATATGTATAGTACTTATGCCTTTCTCTTAGTCTACATCTTCCTAAGTATCATGCTGTAAGTCTTTCTCTCACTATGTCTGTTTTCATCGTCTTTCGTATGTCATAGGTTGTGACTCTTTTTGCCTCAGTACTGACACTCCTCCTTTGCTCTCAATGGCAGCCTTCAAGGTGACGCTACAAGCGTCTTCTCAATTGGTCAGACTTTTTATGTAATGTCTTTACATGTTCTTTACATTTTCTTAACAGTCCTTCGACCCCTTCTTGTCTTGACACCTCTAAATTTATGATTTTAGTTGCCCTTTGGGTCAGCGTGTCGTAAACACTACCGTCATTCAGACTGGAGGTATTGTCTGATGTTTCAGACACAATAAATAATGTACGTAAAACTGCCTCACAATAACTAGTGTGAGATTTATTTCTGGTCTCACAATTTGAAATATGATTTTTACCATGTACATTTAAAGCAGTTGTAATAAAAAAATACCCCATATTCCAGAACACAATATTTTAAATATTCTCACTCCTCTGCTCAGTGATGTTCAAACGTTCTAATGTCTAAGATAAAACATTTTTTTTATTTATTCAACAAAAGAGATAATTTATTCCTAACTTCTTTGAAATTTCTCTTCCTTCTCTTTCAAAGTTTCTATTAAGGAAAGTAATTTTTCTTCAAGATAAACTGGTACAAAATTGTTGCTCTTTATGAGTAAACTAAACAATACATTATATAAGAATATGCAAAATATACTGGACAACCAACATGCATTCGAGATAGTGATCTCTATATTGAATCACTGTTGAATAACTGAACAATGTTGTATCTGCTTTGTTGTCTCTCTCTCTCTCTCTCTGTATATATATATATATATATATATATATATATATATATATATATATATACTCGACAAAATGAGTTGTTCAGCGGGCATGTATTCTGAAAGGAATAATATTATCTAATAAAGGAACTTCAAAAATACCGAATTTAGTTAGTTTTCTTGATAATATGTAGAAAGCATCGTGAAATATCACAAAATAAACAGTTATGGATCAATAAATAACTGTTCATTCATGGAATATTTTACCATTATTTATGTTTGACCAAATACATTTTACAGAATTCTACAAATACTATCATGACCGTATCATGTGACAGCAATCAAAAAAATTCTATATCAGCTTAAGTTATTTATTATCCGCACGTCTTATATTGTTTATATGTAATTCTCGTAATACAGTTGTTCTAATTGTTGAATGATCGGTTTTCCTTCATTAAATAATATTTATTTGGGCAATATAAATTATGGACATTTTAAAAGGAATATTTTGCCATTTTAAAAATAGATTTTTAACACTTTACAACAAAGTTGAAAAGTGTTTATGACTTTGTTCATTCATTCTGTCTGTCTGTCTGTCTGTCTGTCCGTTAGCACGATAACTGCCGTAAAAATGACTTAATCAAAATGAAATTTTAGTATGTTGTTCAGACGGTCTGTAGGACCTATGGGAATATAAATGAATAATATCACACAATTAGTTTTGGATTGAACCCGGGTTGACAAAATGAAATACATTGAGCCCTATGGGACCTACTTTATCAAACATTTTTTAAGCGGATTTAAAATTCACAAATTGCTTAGAAAATTTTAGGTAACAGTCAAATTGTTCCATAAAATATATAAAAAAAAATTCAGCGAAATATATTCAGTAGTTTTTTAAATAAAAATTAAAGTAATAATTACACATCTTATATGAAACGATCACGTGACCATGATATGAAACGATCACATGACCCACTTCAAAATGATATATGGCATCCATCTTGTTTCAAAATCGTGATTTTTTAAAGTTCTTTTTAATTCATATTGAGTGTTGTATCCGTCCTAAAACTACTTTATTTTTGCTTCAATTCTGTGCATCTACATACTAAAACAACACAATGACAATATATTTGAGTTTAAATTCTCATTCAAATTTGATTATTTCTACAATTAAACCTATTTTTCACCTATGTAAAATGTGAACAGCAAAATATGTAGAATGAGTTGTATTAGAATTACTGTATTTCTTTAACATAAAATAATTCAGTCCATGGAGTCTGCATGGCTGATATGAATGAAATATTAATTGATTTTATAAACAGAAGGACGATTTTTTTCGATGAAGTTTTAAGCATCGAGTTTATGAATTGTAGCTCCATGGTCTTAATTTTTAAATAAAATAAATTATTATAGTATTGTGATGAATGAAATGAATGAAATCCTGCTTTTATAGAGAGATCCAGGCGTGTTATTTTTTCTATGCCTTAATTGAATTTATTTCAGTTGTTTTCGATGAAGTTTTCAAATATAATAAATTATCTGAGTATTATGATAGTTTTAAAAATACTACCGTGGAATGTATTGCATTTTAGAGATATTTAAACCAGGCAATTTATATTTCAATGCCGTCATTTGAATGAAGTTCATTTTTTTCAATGAAGGTTTAAGTTTTCAAATATAATAAATCAATGTAGTATTGTGATAAGTTTTAACATATTACCGAGGAATGCATTGTATTTTCGACTTTCTTAAATAAAATTGCATTGAAGTTGGAAAGTGTTTCATAATCAATGCTTTAAGCATGATTGATCTTTCTTGTTATATATTCCCAGCGTTTGATTCTGTAATAATCAAATGATCTATTTTCTTTCTTGATTAGAATTCGAATAAAAATTATATGTTTTCATAGTTTTCATAGGACATTAAATTTATTCCATGTTTTTTATTTTTCTCACTTTTCTTTTTAAGGCCCGGATTACAGTAAATCTTGACAGAAATGTGACACGGATAAAGATGAAGTATGTAATGGAAGTGACATAAGATTGTTACGTTGACGTAACGGAAAACATTTCTAGTTATTTGAAGGTATGGTTGCTAGACCTTGGCTATAAATTCGGTGATCTTCAATCAAATTTGGCGAAATAGTTCCGATTTTGCAACATATATATATATATATATATATATATATATATATATATATATATATATATATATATATATATATATATATATATATATATATATATATATATATATATATATACACCTATGAGCATGTTGTTGTTGAGGCCCAGACCGTCCGACCTTCCAAAAAGGTGTAAGATAACCGTTTTGACGGCCGGGAAGACCTATAAACATGAGGAGGTCGGTACAATATCCTAAAAAAGGGTATATAAAGAAGAACAGTAACTAAGCAGTAAATAAACAGTATTAAATTGAAATTATAAGAAACGTGTTATAGAGGTTTTTATTGCATTCAAATTGAAGAACAGATAGAGGTATCTTACGAGAATTTGCTTTGTTGTGATCATAATCGTACAATTTAAACAGTCAGAAGTTTACCTAAGTAAGGTATGTATTTTTAAATATCAGATCTAATAGGGTTATTTATAAAGTATTTTCTTGTGACCGAGTTTCTAGATATACATGTAGTCTTGCAATAGTCCTAAGAATAATATATTCGAGTATTCGTTGATTTATATAATTTATCTTTCATTAAATTCAAGCATTTTCTCAAAAACTTCCCTCTAATCTCTCACTTTTTGGCTTTTATTCATTATTTGAACCCTTTTTCGCGATATAAATTAACAACAGCTGGAAAGTAATATTTCATCGCTAAAACAATCTTCTAAATAATCTCACTTCTCCACTCAGTGATGTTTTAATGTTCCATTCTCTTTTGTTAACATATTTTTTGGTACCTTATCTTTCAGAGTTCCTATCAAGAAGTTTAATTTTTCTTCGAGATAAATTGGTGCAAATTGGATGAACTTTGCGAGTAAATTAAAAACATTGGTTTAAGAAATTTGAATTATTTTAGGCATCATACCAGTATTAGTGGTTAACGAGGATAACGTTTAATTGTTAGAACAATATACCCCATATTTGTATTAAATAAATATAAAAAAATATGTGTAATATTAAATAGGACTGTATTTCTCATGTAAGCACATTCTATAATTATTGAGTCTATCTGCATTACAATCATCACCAACGTGTAACGCAATTTTATTTTTATAAACTCCGCTCAAAATTTATTCTTTTGAATTCTTTTCAAAAACTGCCCTTAAACTTTTATATTTTTATGTATGCGACAGGTATATCTCTTCAAGGGATTATTTGCATTTTGCTCATTAGTATTAATACCATGCTACGTTAAAATTATTAAATTTAGAGTATTCCATTTCAAATTAATAATGTAAGGATTTATCGCTCGCTTGTAAAGCATTATACGAAGATATCATTCAATGTTATGAAGAATAACAGCTTCTTTCTAAAATGAAGCTTTTATTCTCCTTTAAACATTACACCATCACTATCGTTTCTTAACGTATTTTTCTAACGTTAATTTTTTCCAATTCGGAATAACGGCAGTCTATGGCCATCTCTATATCAAAAATATATATTCGTATAATCATGAAAATTACAATATATATATATATATATATATATATATATATATCAACATTTCCCAGACGGCCTTGGGGATAAATTCGATGACCTTCGTACACATTTGGCGAATATTCGCCAATTTAATAACTTTTGCGAGTTTTAAAAACATCTCGAACTTGAACTTATTGGCTTAGAACTTATATATATATATATATATATATATATATTTCAGAATTTTCCACTGTATGCGTGAACTATAATAAAGGGGTTATTGACGTGATACGAATAAAAGTATCTAACAAACTTAATACAGAACCAAATGTACAATATTTCTTCAGATTATACATACCCTAGAATCTATATAATGCAATACTGGTAGATTAGTGCAAAATATTGAAATTTTAATTCTGCGACCTGTAATGACATAATACAACCTCATTATGCAATGCAGGTGACATCAAGTGACCTAATATTATCACAAGTAAATCCGCACAGCTATAAGTACATAATTTTTTCTTGAGTTAAACCCAAACCCATGTACTCAGATACAAATGAGATCAGTGATCATATATTTAAAAGTGATAGATATATGTTCAGGGGTCAATATGCTCTTACACAGTAGCTAAAGAAACTGCATATGCAACATATTTAGTTAGTTTGATTGTTAAAATATATAAAACATGATGAAATATCACAACAGGAACAGTTATGGATTAATAAATAATCGCCATTTCATAGAATATTCTACCATTATTTAAGTTTGACAGAATACATTTTACAGAATTCTACCAATCATGACCGTATCATGACCGTATCATGTGGCAGCAATCAACGATATTCTATATCAGCTAAAATTATTATCCACACCTCTCATATTGATTTTATGTACCTCCCGTAATCGAGTCGCTTTAATCGATGAATTATCGATTTCCCTTTGTTAATTAAAATATATTTCAGCAATATAAATTATGGACATTTTGGAAAGAGTATTTTGCCATTTTGAAAATCGCTTCTTAAATATTCTCACCTAGTCATTCTGAAATATCCAAACGATTTATTTGCTTTCTTGGTTAAAATTATTTCGAAAATTATGTGTTTCCTAGCTTTGATAAGAAGTTACAATTTACTCTATGTTTCTGTATTTTACTAGTTTTTTCTTTAAGCATATTAATATATTTTTGATGTGAGATATCTTAGGGATTGGGATAGAGTAAATCTTGGAAGACATTTGACGGAAGAATGTTACGGAAGTGACATCGTAGAGTTACGAATACGTAACAGAAAATTACTTTTAAACTTGAGAGGTACGATTGGGTTGGACAAAGCTTTTGCTAACACTGGTAACATTTTTTCCTTATACGCCTTTTCAGCTGTGCTGTAATACAGTTCTGGACGAAAAGTGCAGAAAATGTCTTTTAATTTTTGCGACATCTGTGCATCAACAGTGCTATACATCAACGTGGGCTTATTGCTTTCGACAGTCGCAAGCTTGGAGGAATTGCAAATTTTACTTTTAAACACCCCGTTGCCAATAGCCTCGTCGTTTATGTCCAATTCGTACGAGATAAAATGAATCCCATTAATCTGTCAAAACTGAATTAACAATTTTAATCAAATATTTCACATATCTAAAAAGTATCGAAACTTTTTCCTTGGTAGTTTGAGCGATTGTCACACATAATACACATCAACCTTTTCTCATTCCAAAAATACGAAAGGAGTGATGGCTCACATCAATCTATAAAGGGTAACAGTACTTACTATAAAGGGTAAAAATATTAAATGTAATGGAAAAAAATTGTAATGTCCGATAACAGCCGTAAAATGACTTTATCAAAATGAAATTTTAGTAAGTTGTTGAAATTTTCTGGGGCATATGAGAATGTAAATGAAAAATATTACCCAATTAGTTTTGGATTGCATTCGGGTTGAAAAAATGAAATAAATTGAACCCTTTGGGACCTAATTTTTCAAACATTTTTTAAGTGAAATTAAAATTCCCAAATTGGCTAGAAAATTTAGAAAATATTCAAATTCTCTAAAAAAATATATACAAAATTTAAACAAAATACGTTCGGTAGTTTTAAAATAAAATTTAAAATAATAATTGCATCCGTATAATATAAAGCGATCACGTAACACACTTCAAAATAAAATACGCATCCATATATTTTTCACAGTGAAAATTGTAATGTTTAAAATCATTTTAAATTTATATTTAATGTTGCATCCGTACTAAAAACGTTTTATTTTTGCGTATTTCTATGCATAATATTTTCTGTGTTTATCTACATTCTGTGCTAAGGCAATTGCCATATGTTTAATTTAAATTATCATCAAATTTTGATTATTTCTACAACGAAGCCTAATTTTAATGGATGCAGAATGTAAACTAGTGATTGTAACATGAATTGTATAAGAATCGCTGATTTTTGTCACCCAAAATTATTTAACTCTGGGGATAAAGGAATGAAACAATCACAGCTTTTACATAGAGATCCATACGATTTATATTTCGATGACATAATTTAAATAAAGATCATTTTTTTCGATGAAGTTTTAAATTTTTAAATATAATAAATTATTGTAGTACTGTGATAATTTAAAATATATCAGAGCTGAATGTATCGCATTTTAGAAATGTATAAATAAAATTGAATTTCAGTTGGAAAGTGTTTCACAATCAATTGCTTTATGCATAATTGCTATTTCTAGTTTTATATTTAACATAGGGAGGTGGTGTCACCCTTACAGCAAAGATCGTCACATGTGTGACAGTGACGTTGTCGTCACGTGACACCTGGTTCGCAATGTGACATCATATTTGTGACTTCTACATGACGTTACGTATTAGTAACTTTGTAACTTCATTGTGACTATATTCTGTGACGTTTCCACAATTTAATTAATACGTAACAATGTGATGACATTACAATGACAATTACTATGTGACGTCATAATCAAGTTAATATTCGGCGTCACAAACGACCATGAAAATGACCAAAATGGCTTCGCTGTGACCTCAATATGACATTGCTGAGACGTACTACGACGGCCTGAGACGTCCCAAAGTCACAGTGTGACGTAAATTTTACGTCACTGTGAATACAAATTGCTGTTAGGGCAATGAGTCGAGGATTCGAAGCATTCCTGAATTGAAATAGAAAGCTTTCTATGTGATGCATGTATATGCATGTGCGCATCTCTCTCTCTCTCTATCTGTATCTCTCTCTCTCTCTTTCTCTTTCACTCCCTCTCTGTGTGTGTGTGTGTGTGTCTGATGTGTGTATTATACTCCTGGTTCTGTGGATAAGATATCTCACGAACGAATGATGGGTTTTGAAATATATTTAATAAGATTATTACAATCGGTGTATATTGGAGCACTATTAATTTCAAACTCAAGCAAATATATTCAACAGTAAAGACTTACAGCATTTTGAATGTATCATTAAAAGAACATAACTAATAAGAGCATTCAATAATGATATACAGATAAAAAGTTGTATATATAATGTATTCTTTGAAAACGAATTATACTAATTTTGTAATTCTGGCATGAATCATTCTCGAATTAATTTAGTTTTTTTAATTAAATCTGTCAAACATTCATCAAATATACATTCCCTATATATATATGCAGTATTGCTCGTTAAACGTATTTACAAACATCTTGTCATTCCATTTCGTGCCATGCAGGACATAAAACAAGTACTGGTTGCAATGGTTTTGAATTCTGATACTGAACTATTAAAGAATCGCCATTAATCTCACGGGGTATTAATTAAATGACAATTGTATTTTGATGTGGATTTTTCACAGGAATATGAATAAGTTATTTTTGTTGGCCAATAAACGCGTTAAAAGCACTGAATTTGAAATTACATTATATATTTTTTCACTGCTGAAAGCAGTATGACATCTTAATTCCAGTTTTCGATGAATCTACGTGTTTTGAGACCCCGGGATCTAGAAGACGAAAATACTATATTTATACGTTTGTACATGAGTTTGTCTGTACAATATATGCTCTAAAACTATTCTACGAAATATCGCAATTTTTTGTAGGAGAGCTATTTACGGGTAATTCTGTTGCTGATTAGAATTCGGTACTATTCCCTAAAATAGAACGTGTTGTTTTTCTTTAAAGACAGTCCGCAAAATTGTCAAAGACTGTAACGACAGACTGCATATGATTAAACGTATTAATTAAACGCTTTTATAAAACGCAAGTTTTGACGATAAAACGGGTACGACCTATCACACTTCAATAAAATGAACCGTTCACGAGATATTTTATTTACGTATTTTTATTTTTTCTGTAGTTTTGCTAGTTGGCAACACTTCATAGTGCGATGCGATAAGTCACTGAATGAAAACAAACTGTGAATTGAATATAAATCTTAAATTAATACCCCTGTAATTTTGTATCGTTAACCTCAATGAATTTTGAAAGAATAGACAAAAAATGAATTGGAGAATATACATGATGTAGAATATCATGATGTATATCATGATGTAGAAGCTGACATCATGATATATATATATATATATATATATATATATATATATATATATATATATATATATATGTTCAATGGATATATATATATATATATCCATTGAACATATTTCGAAACCAATTTTGATATTATCCACCTCTGTGACTGTGTGCATAAGAATATTAAAATTCAGTGCATATGCCGATGCTTGCATTACATAAGGAGATGAAAGTGACTAGCATTTTTCCCGTTAATGTTGAGAATTTTCAAGCATCTGCCAATTTCAACTCGCTACACTGTGTGTCCCTTTAGAATAAAATAATCTTGAGTCAGGCAAATTTCACACCATAGAAATTACTTTTTTATTAGTAAATAAGTGAACTATTACATTTGGAATATTTATAATCAATTTCAGCTCAGACATATTATACAAATATTTATTACAATGACATAGTATAAAAGTTATATGCAGCTATATAATGCTGTTAATCATAAGAATTAGAGCCTTGAGAATATTATCAACTATCGCTTCTGTTATTACTAAACAATATTGCTTTTAATATTTTGAATTTCATAACAATTTAAAATTTAACCAAATTAAAAAATTATATAATTTGTATATAAATAACTGCAAACGAATCATTAAAATCAAATAAGTCCACTCACTGTGTCTTAACAATTAACCCCTTAAAAATATGCTACAATAGATGTATACACTCAAAATAAAATTTGGCTAGAATACTTTCAGAACTATTCAAAACCATAAAATACCTAGCAGCTAATAAAGCGAAGTGTTTATGATGCACACTATGTACTACGTATCAAATCTATACTTAAAGGAAAATAACCCAATGCGAGGTCTCCGGGATTAATAAGAATAGCTTCCCACACTCTTTCCAAAACATTTTATCCGGACCGTTCATTAAAGATATTTTATGACACTTTGAGTTATTACTCTCACCTCCCATATTGATTTCAAGTACTTTCCGTAACCGACTTGTTCCAATCAATGACTTATCGGCTTCCATTCATTAATTAAACTCCCTTTTGGCAATAGAAATTAATAACAGCTGGGAAAGAATATTTTACCATCGCAAAAATGATCTTTTAAATATTACCACTTCTTCTCTCAGCGGTGTTCTAATGATCTATCCCTTTCTTATTTATTTTTTATGAAATAATTTATTCTTTTATTCCACAAGAAAGTTATTCTTTTCTAACTTCGCTTTTTTATCCTGTGTTATTCTTTATTTCTTAAGCAATTTAATATAATTTCTGGCAGAATGGTGCATCGTTGACTATAATTTGCGATTTGTGGTAGAAGATGAATTGTAATTTGTAAATAAATTGAAATAAAAAATTGCTTAAAATAAGTTTGTAGGAACTTCGTAGATTAATACTGAAGTTGCTAGTTTGTTAATAGTTAGTTTGTCTTAAAACAGGGCTTGGAATACTAAACATACAAATCCTTAATTTAACGTATCTTACCCACATTTGGACCATTTGTTTTGAAGATTTTTCCACTCTTTTAAAACGAATACACTGTAAAATAACACATACACATATGTACAATATAATAACACATAAAATAACACATACACATACACATACAGGCATTGGTTAAAATTGCAAATTTCCAAACCAAAGATGTTGAAGAGAAATTTATGACACTAGTTAAGCGCCTCTTTTGCTTTAAGAAGATGATGTATATCAAAACGAAAGACAATAATGTGCAAAAGCGCAAGACTAAAGAAAGTTAACCCCAGTTTAATATTAAAGTAACTCTGATTAGGTGAATGAACATAAAGAACAAAGATGCACAAATGTTTTGCACTCCTTGCTTATCTCATCGGCTATTAAATATTACATTTAATGAAGAACCATAAAATCTTAGGTCAAAAGTGATGACGTACAGCTACATTTAATAGTTAAGTGAAATATATGTTGCCCCATACATGTAAGCAAAAAATACATATGTGTATGATGAAGTTCCAGACCACACATATGTATTTTTTACACATATGTATTTTTAATACACATATGTATTTTTTGCTTACATGTATAGGGCAACATATATTTCACTTCACTATTAAATGTAGCTGTACGTCATCACCTTTGACCTAACATCTTATGCCGGAATGCTTTTACGTGAAGGATTTATTTCTTTATGAGTGGTTTGTCTTCTTTAGGCATATTAGAAATAGTTCAAAATATATAAATGTTGATATATAAACAATTTTTTACAAATAGTTCAAAATATTAAAGCATCAAAATTATTTACTATATTTCGGAAACTGAAAACATGATCTAACGTGCAATATAATTCAATATATATCTATGTAGGTCTTCCAAAGGACTAAAAATTACTAGCAAGCTGCTCCTAACTAACACTTAGTTTTAGCTCTAATTTCAGTCAGATTTTCCGAACATAGACCACGTCAAGGTATCAAGTAATTTAACAATCAAAATTATTTACTATATTTCGGAAATTGAAAACATGATCTAAAGTCCAATACAATTCAATATATATCTCTGTAGGTCTTTCAAAGGGATAAAAATTACTAGCAAACTGCTCCTAACTAACATTTAGTTTTAGCTCCAATTTCAGTCGGATTTTTCGAACATAGGCCACGTCAAGGTATCAAATAATTTCACTTACGAGATTTAAGATATCTATAAACTTGCATATGAATACATACTTTAATTTCTTATTTCCATGCACTTTCGTCGAATTTTCTCAATCATTAAACATATTTAGAATATGAAAGTTCGCTTCCCTTTTTAATTTCCTTAAAATAAAACGAAATACCGCTTGCTTCTGCCCAGTTATTACACCAAGATAGAATCGCATTGAATTGGGTCAGTAGTAACATTTTAAATGTTACAGAATTTGCTATTTGGAAAGATTAACAAGTCAAAGTATTAAAATATTAAAACTTTAACACCATCGTTTGTAAGGCATTCAAAATGCTACAGATTGTTTCATAAAATTTATAGCTATCAACTCCAGGTTTCAGATAAAAGAGTTACAATATTGAAAAATGGAAATTTTTAAGTTCCTTGAACTTGACAAAATAATTACTCGAAAATCATATGAACTTTGTAAAAATATATTACTATAGAACTGCATTTAATTTAGAATATGTTTTCGGCTACTGTTTATATATATCTTACTTATAGTTTCAAATTTGTTTCGAGCGAATATATGCAACTCGAAACCAAAACTTGTTTGACCAAAAGTTTTCTAGTTTCTTATTTGTTTTTGTTTTTCATAAAAGAAAAAATAGTTCTAAATAGTAAATAGTAATATTATTTTACATACACATAAATGGTACATAATTTCTAAAATAGCAAGTACAACTAAAAATTGTTTACATTTTAATCAATTAAGTTCTTATATATAATCGTACAAAGTGTTTATATTTCAAAGGATTTCAATAAGCGATATCCCAACCTTAGATGTTATTCTCATCCAAAACTAAAAGATGCAAAAAAAATAATAATAATAATAATACACTCTTAACATTTCCACTGGATTGGAGAAATTATCTTGAAAAAATTCCTAATTTCTTAAGGCATCCAGCCTTAAAAATTTAGGCTGGATGCCTTAATTAGGCTGGATGCCTTAATCTTTCCGACTGAAAACGGAACATGCCTGATTGGTTAAATGTGTATTTAGATTTAGCTTCTTCCATAGACCCAACTGCATTATATGTGGATTGGAATTGTAATGGATATATATACCATCCCAAGACCTGCCCGACTTTAGTGGTAAATATATATGAAATATAATGTCGCGCAAGAAGAACGGCAGATTGGTTGAATTTATAGAAATATAGACTTATGAAACTACTTAGTAGACTAATAGACTGCAGAGCCATATAGAGCTGCAGTTTGATTTTATATTTCTTATTTTTATTATGTATTAATTTTTGTCTCTCCTGTGGTATTTGTGCTGTGTGTTCTTATACACTAGTGAATGATCATCGTATCAAGTGCTACTGTTAGCCATTAAGATACTGTTAGGAATATATTTGAAAGTTAGGGAATAAATGCTATGAAAACGCAATTCAGAAATTTTCTGGATATGTTCTCTAATGGGAAGGGGAGGGGAGATATATTTAGGGAGTACATTGCGTTTTTTGTCTCTCAGTGATTGTAATTATGAATGAAATTATCATTGATCTGCATCTCAGGATATAATGTTCTTGTTCTTTAGACCTTTTTAAAGTTATCTCTAATTTATAAAATATTAAATTTGTATATTGATGTTTAAACTGGCTTATGACAATCTGTCTTTCTCGTTTTTGCAATTTCGTAATATTTTTTAAATCTGTTGTGTGGATGCGTAAAACGTGTTTGTTGGTGATGTCAATTTTATGATATGCAAACTCAGCTTGCCGGTAGTAGATTGTATTTAAGCATGTTGGCAATTTTCTTATTTCAACGCCACTGAAGAAGGGTATGATGACACCCGAAATCGCTCTAGCTTTTGCAATGTTGCATGTTGGAAAGGAAGTTTTTAATAAAGTGACGTTTATAATCTAATGACTTGTCATTCTGTTATATATTTGATAGCATAAAATGACTTATATTGGACACTTTTCATGTGTTCGTATCTCTAGAGCACAACGGCAAAAGATATTAAATTCAAAATATAAGCGTTCAACCCCTACCTGGCAAATCAAGTTACTTTCGTACTTAGATAATCAAATTGTAAAGAATTAGCAGCAAGGTGCAAGGCGCAATAGTGTAAAATATCATATATTATACTATATACTTTACAGATAATTTGTGTTCATATTAGCAGTTCACAAGGATGTCATAATTTCTAAAGTAATTTAAACTAAAATTATAATCTATCACCCCCTCTCTTTCCAAAAAATTTCCTTCGTACTTGGATAATCAAATTCTGAAGAATTGGCAGCAAGTTACGTAAGAAAATAAGACAAAATGTAATATGTAATGCATTCTATTTTACAGATAATTTTCATATTAACAGTACACTATGGAATCTTGGTTCCAACGGCGCTACCGTGCTGAAAACACCGGTTCTCGTTAGATCACCGAAGTCAAGCAGCATCGGGCGCGGTTAGTACTTAGGTGGGTGATTACCTGGGAACACCCCGTGCTGTTGGCACATTTTTAACGCGGTGGCCCGGTGGTTTGCGCGCTGGATTTCCACGCTGCCACAACTGCCGCCGTGTTTATACGGAGTACGATCACGTTAAACCTGTGGGTCCGTAAGTCCTTCCGAGAGGTTGGTGGTACGGGAAGGACGGTACGATTCCTATGGATGCCTCCTCCACTGGGTTCCGGTCTAAATTGGGTGGCACTTCCCGGCCGACCAAACGGTTACCTTACAATTTTCTGGTAGGTCGGACGGTCTGGGTCTCAACAACAACAACACTATGGTATCTTAAATTTAAAAGTTATTTAAGTCAAAATTATAAGTTTTCATCCTCTCTCTCTACCCAACCCAGTTACCTTTGTACTTGAATAATCAAATTATGAATAATTCGCAGTAAGATGCATGACGCAATAGTATAAAATGTCATATATTAAATAATATGGTTTACAAATAATTCGTGTTCATATTACCAGTGAGACACAGTATCTTAAATTTAAAATCTATTGTAGTCAAAAGTATGGATATTATTTGCTAATAAGGCAATCTCCTCCATAAATATGTATTAATATTTTGAAGAAAAATATGATTATATTGCATATACGAGGATTAATTTCCAATCTGCTGAATTTTCTTACGACTAAAATACCTGCATACACTGCAGTGAATTTAGAAATTTATTTTGTTTCTCGATATTAATAACTAATAAATTAATGTAGACATAGATCATATATACGAAACAATAGTGTTTTTTATCAAGTAAATATTCTACAAAAATACTTTTCTGCAGAATATATTTTAAAGAAATTAATTTACATAAAGCATGTATTTTAAAAACGTATTTATTTTTAGTCATAAACATGTTAAATAATTTTTGAAAATATATGTTAAGTTATTTATATTACATTTTTATCGGCTTTAATAAGATTTATAACTATGGTTATTTTTCAATTTCTGTTATAACCAAAGATTTATCTTGAAAAAAATAATCAGATAGGAAGTTTAATTTGCCTTTAACAATAATTTAATAATTTTTCCAAACACATACGATACACAAAGGAAATTTTACTTTCTATAAATATTTGTTTTCTATAGAAATTTCGAAAAAACAAACTGTAATATGCTTCAGTTTCCTTTTTTCCTTTCGTTATTCATGATAAAATAAAACAGGTTTTAATTAGGTTGAGAGTTTTCAGGTGTGATTGGTTGATGTATAGTTGTATTTTTTTTTCGTACAAACTTCAAGAAAATATATTATGTTTTATTCCCAGATAGTAAGTCATAAATGTGCAATGAAAGTACAGATAAAACCATGCATGATGAAAAATGTTGTAATTGGTGGAAAACAACACTTTCTTTTATTTTGAGAAACATAATTGTGAAAGTAAATAATGCAAAACACCAAAACATTGTTTTGTGTTAAAACATTGTCAAAATATTTGTATGTTAAATTAATATTTTATTGCTGTAAACTGCTTGAATTATTCAATAATGGTACCCCACTGTGTAATTGCCATTATTTTGTCAACGAAAGTTAAATGTGTGGAAATTTGCAAGTTACAGTAGAAAATTAAAGTAAAATATTAGATTTATTGACGATTTTTAAAGATGGACATACTATGGTTTCTATGGTTGAAGATTAAAATTTCTCTCTTAATTAAATTGAATTGTGTTGTAAGAGTTACCTCCGCAGCGTGCGCTTATTTATCGATTCACATCATAAATCAGGAGGAACGTCGGCTGGATATTTGAGTTAGTTGACGTACATTTGTATAATTAGAAAATAATTATTAAATGCATGTTATTATATATTTTTCTCATAATAATATTTTAAATTAAAGAACTTTCCAAGTATCAAGTATCCTTTGGATTTTTCCATGTACGCCCAGGGCGACTTGTACCTCAGTTTGGAAAAGACTGATCTGAAGACATAACTTCAACTATTATTCCTCATGACTTAGATAACTATTAGTTTGAGTTATATGCATTGTAGGTAATTTTCTTTAAATGCATCAATTATATTACACTGTTAAGTTATCGTTCGATAAATTTTGGTCATATATATTCTCGTAAAAAATATATCAACGTGATTTCAATGTTTTTGTAATCATAATAGTAATTTAATTTTTTATCTGATATTAATCTGATGTAAAAGAAAATACATTTTTTAATTATTTTTATGAGAATTATCCTTACCCAATAAACGAAAAATATGGGCACTTAGGTTGATTACACCAATGCTTTTTTTCTCATTTCATACGCTTTTTACAAGACTGCATCCAATCAGATTTAAAAGCCAAAGCAATTTATAAAATTAGCAATAGTTTATTTTAAAACATGTTTTATTTTACTTTCGAATTAAAAAGAAAGGTTATTAAATATAAAATGATAACTTCGAGCTTATTTTCAAAATTAGTCTTGTTTTGAAATGGATATTTACCTCAAATTTTAATATAATTACAAATGTAATTACAAAATTATGGTATTCGAATATCTTAAGTGGCGATTCGTGGAATTTATAGATAATTTGTAATTTTAGAACAAATACATATTTCATGAGTGTAAAGATTAAGGTATGACTAGAAAGTTAAAGATTTTTTTATTTTGTAATATTTAAAAGGAGCATTTATGATGTATGTAGCTTCACTGAGTATGTGTTTATGATGTATGTAGTTTCACTGAGAGTGTGTATTTATGATGTATATAGTTTCACTGAGTATGTATTTATGATGCATGTAGTTCTACAAGAGTTATTAGTTCTTTGTTAGCAAACAGTTTTTTAAGGAAAAACAAACCATTTAACAACAGACAAATACTCAGAATATTTTGTAATTAGATTGAAGTTTGACATTCAGGTAATTCAGTTGATAAACGTCATACATAAAAATCATCTTTGCATTTTATTATAGTAGTCACTGCATTCCATTTAAAGCGTTTCATCTAGAAATAATCATTAACTGTCTATTTACACACGATAATTCTGAGTAATAAAACAATTCCTGAAGAACTACAGTTAAGCATGAGTGAAAAGACATCATGTTATAAACAGCAAACAGCAAAAGTCAAATAACAAATGACAACGATAAATGCCATACTGTTTAAAGGAGAACGATTATATCAAACTTTGTTGCTCATTTGCAAACCTTTTCAATAATGAACTAAAATAAATCAAAACTGCTAGCTAATTTAGAATCAAGAATTTTGGGGGATATTTGGATGATTACTGCAACATGACTAACTCCCTACTACAAAAATATTCTGAATAAAAAAAAATGTTTTGTGTCACATTGATTAGTGATTATTTTATAAATATTTTATAAATAATTCTGCTTAAAAAAGGTTTTATTTTTGTCTGTTACTTCCTCGCTCTGCCTTCCCCCTTTTAGCTGTGGGTACAGACATTATCCATATTTCGATATATATCACTCATGAAGTTGTGCACATTGGAGTAGAAGATCTGTGCCAATTGTCTAAAAATGTGATGTAGAATTTCGTGTTGGCATTTCTTTATTTTTAAAATAATATTTCTATCCTGTGGATAGGAGTTGATGTGGAGTAGTGATAAGAATATTGTGTTGCGTTTTAACTATTTTATATATCTAATAGCAGAATGTAAGAGAAAAAAATTATAGTATTGAGTGTGCTGTTATTAAAGAATTAAATACTGAAGTAAAAAGGCGAAATAAATGTGAAAACAGTGACATTTTGAAAGAGATATGGTTTCCATATGTCATTAACAGAGGAATCAAAAAATAATACACACGAAGGTTAAAATCATCTATATTATTTTTGAAAATACTAATTGTTGCTAGTTTACCCAAACTTGCAGATATACTAGATTTAAAAAAAGGGACAAGAAAAAGTAATTATGAGTGAATACACTTGTGGTGAATTAAAATGTGTATACAATTGCTATTGTATTTTTTGGAAAAACATGTGTACATTTTCATATATGGTGCTATGATTTGTTTAGAAAATACTTTGGAAACAAAGTACAACCAATTTTTGTATAATACTTAATTTAGATGGGATGTATGGTGAATGTCAGAGTCATGCTGCGTGAATCACTCCTGCACGCTTCCTACGTGGTGTTGGCCAGCATTATCATTTATGAAAAACCCGTCGCCTGTGGGGTAAAAATACAACATTGCAGGGTGGAGGTGAGTGGCAAGAATGTACAAGTAATCCATGGATGACACCCAAACTTACGGAAATATGGTACCAGTACCCAACCATTACCAGACGACTTCTAGCAGCTTCTTAAACTAAGCGAACAAGGCAATATGGATTCATTGTACAACACTATCCGCCTGCCTTCGGTACAAACCAAAGTGTAGCGTATTTCATCCGGATACATCACCTTCTTCCAATCATCGGTTGCCCCGTGACGCAGCTCCCGGCACCACTGTAAAAGCATTTTCATGTTCTTCTTTAAAATGAGAGCTTTCCGCACATATAGGTTACTGACTACAACGATTCGCTGTAATTCCGATATAGGTTGGGTTACAGCGGTATCGATATAGGTTGGGTTACAGCGGTTCCGATATAGGTTGGGTTACATAGGTTGGGTTATATCAGGTTGATATCAATGAAAACTTCCGTCAGTTGTTGCACAGTAGATCGCCGTTTCTGCTGTATAAGCTGTCTGATACGTAGCCGATCATGGGCTTGATTGATGATTTTTAATCCACAGTTCGGACATTAAGACAACGCCTGGGGTTCTGCTTCCAAATGTTGCACACTTTGGATATCTTACTTTTTCAGAAGTCAGTGAGTTGCTTTGTTCTAGTAATCGCGTCAACTATCAAATGGGCCGTCACAATAATAGCTTTTTTCAAATGGACACACATCTGTCGCTTCCCCATTTTTCTCCACTTCTCTCGGAACAAAAAACGGACAACATTCTTATAGCGGTTTTGCGATCACCTGTATGTCTCATGACCAACGTACTCTGCATTCATCCGCCTGTGACCTACATTGGAATACATATTCCTAGGTTTCTAATTCAATGGCCAGTGCGTGTATAATGTAAAGAAACTTAATTCACAATTTATTTGAACTTTTAATGTATGTTGTACTTGTTCTTCAAATTTTACAATACTTATAACATTTTTTAGAGATAACGGAGTTCTCCTGTGCTGATATATGAAACGGATAGACAGAAGCATAACTTACCATTTTACTTATAGAGATAATAATAGTTTTATAATTAAGCAGTTTTATAATTGTAGACAACGTTTACGATCTTCTTATTAAGGGTTGAAATAAAGAGATAATATCCATGTATGGTCCTTTAGATTTAAGGCGTTTATTTTACATCAATTACTTATAATAAATAAACCGTCCATCATTTTAGAGATAGACGCACGAGCAATGACTGGGTCAGTTACGGGATTTTGAACAGGATTTACTGTACAAAAGCTCAAAATCGATTAGGTCACCTTAATTTGGAGACCACATAACGGATAACCCCCGTTCATTTGAAAGCTCATGTAAGGATTGGGTCAAGCTAAAACTGAAAAACAAAAACAGTCAGGTCATGAAGACAGATTGATAGATGGACAAATATACCCTTAAAATAAGTGAGAACATACAAAGACAAGCAAAAGTTCAAATAATTTAGGTACTGCTATCTTTGCGTGATAATGTAACAGACACACAAACTTATGTGTTTTCAATTTGATTTATATACTAGATATGCAGTATTATGCGTGCTACGTTAGAAATATTAAATGCAAATAAATTATCATACAACATGCAATAAAACGAATGATCAATAAATTAAGGATGCAATAAATGCCTTCATGCAATTTCGTAAATTCCGCCAAAAGTAGGGAGCAAATCAACTCATGTTCAAATCACCAAATATCCATGAAGTATTCGTTAACAAAATATAAAAATGCTTAAAACGAATGCGATTGTGATAAAGAGATACCCTCTGACTAAGACTTAATTGGATTTATAGCCATAAATTGTTCGAAGTCTTACGAGAAATGAAGAAAGATGGCTTTTGATAAGAAGGAAGGTCGCTACCTCCAGGGGACTTTTCATAGAATGAAGGATAGCGGCGGATTTGGTAGAAGATGTCGCGGCTAGAAAAGCCTCCTGAGACAATAAACTAGTAAAGTAATTTCATTCACTTGAAAATTTTTCTGGAAGCGATTTTAGTAATCCCCCGTTTTGCTTCCAGTCTTCTGAAAGTAAAGTATTTTATTGCATTACAAGGTACGAAATCGAATTTGTTTGGTAATTATTTTTCCGCTCTTTTGTATCTCCTAAATTGTGTCTATTAGCACGGCGTTATGAATTTTTAAATAATCAGGAAACTCATTATTTCCAAAGGCCACTTGTAAAGGTAAAATTGTTATTTTCACTAGTTTATATTCACATTTTAGCGGGATGGGATATTTTACCTTATTTAAAAATCCAAATAATAAAATAATTGTATGGGCAGCACATGCTTTCTGTTTTATAATTTTCTCTTCCTTTATTTTAAAATTTATTAACGGGAGTTATGGAATTGATTCTACTATTTCCAGCGTCGAAACTAACTGTGAGACCAGGAATTGAGCTCTCACCAGATTTAAGTGAGACAGTTTTATATTCTTTATGTATGGTTTTCTGCAATAGCAAACGAAGCATCAGACTTGGGAACGCTAGTTTTACTGCACACTGACCCGAAAGATCAAAGTCGGCAATGAACGGTGGACGCCAAGGTGAGGCCACGAGAGGCCACAAGAGTGGTCAATAATGTAACCAATATGCTAATTATGTGAGCGTTTTACCCAAAGTAGGCCAATCAGAGCCCAAAGAGGCGTGCCAGACCTCAGGCAAAAAGAGGCGGGAGCCAAGAGTTGGCATTACACAACTTTATAAGAGAATATGTTAGATTTCTACAATAGTACAGATGCAATATTGGCGAGAATTCACGATGATTTCTACGTGAGACAGAGGCAAAAGAATATACAATGAGAGAACAGTAAGCGACGTTGAATTATGAACTGCAGAGCGAAAGATCCGTAGAGCCACAGTTCCGGGAAGAGGTCAGAATGCCATGATGATTCCGTAGATATTTCACAGAAGTGCCCTGAGAAACACTTCGACGAGTGAGACAGAAACGAAATGTCCATGTGCTAACAGGACTTCAACGACAGACTCCGAGATGCAACAGGAATGAAGTACGAGCTGTGTGTCAAAGCAGAGTGTAACAGAATTGGAGGTAGGTATTCCTATCAATAACCATAAAGGTCATAATGCAATTTAGGCATACAAACAATGGTCTCACACTTGCTTTCTCCGCCGTGATAATTATGAATAAATATTGTAAATAAGTTAATAAGTCTAAAATCCCAACTTTAAGTTCTTCATTGTTCCTGCACCACACTAATGTTTAAAGCAAGCATTCTGTTGATGCACTTGAGCACACGTGGTATTCTATTTTAGTGTTTGAAAGTTTGTGAAGGCCGCAAGAAAGGCAGGTTTTGCCTTTCCGAATCATACCGGAATTTAATCATCACCAAAGTATACCACATGCGATTTATCTACTAATTTTGTGAAATGTGATCAATTAGGTTTTCAGTTAGGGTGGATATATACAGTTTTTATTGGGGTATTTTGCAAAAAAAACCGGCAGATTATATTTTTCCCGAATCGTACCAACATCTAATCCGCCCCAGTATAATCAATACGTGATCCATCTACCAAATTTTTTGAGTTTTGCCAATTTTTTTTTAGCTTTTCATCTAGAGTCGATACGTACATCAGAGACAGGTACTCTGACACATAGATATACAGGCACACACACAGACGAAACATAAAAAATAGTTTTTTGGAGGTTCTGCAGTGGTATCTGTAGAACCCAAAATGTGTGTACGGAACTCTATGTCTGTATGGAAATTCATATACTACTCACATCAGATTTTTCAAGTTAAAAAAATGTACGTAATTTGATAAGTATACAAACTAAACGAACATTATACGTTTTAATCTTTTAATCTTTATCTTAACGTTTGTAAAATAAATCTACAAAGTAACGTATAAATATACATGTTTGTATAAATAATAATAGATGTTTTTAAAGAATATATATGCATGAATGTCTACCGTGCATAATGCAGGATAAAATATAACACATGTCCACAAAATATTATTTTACGCGCATAATCATAATACGGCATGCTTTAACTTACATTAAATTTACAAATATAAAATTATGTTTTGAATTTTTAATTTAAAACATTTGAAATAACTACCAAAATTTTACAAGAAATTTATTTTTGAAAATTGTGTGTTCACGTTTCATACCTAAATTCTAGAACTGGTCAGAAAAAGCACATAAGTGAAAAACAAGGATTTTGAAAAATCGAGGACACAAAGTTTTGTTGATTTCAGGAGAACATTTTTTTAATTTAATTTCTTTGTTTTCAGAATACGAATTTAATTTTCATGGAGTTTGTTATACATTTCTGAGCTAAATACATAATAACTTGTCTTAATTTAAATTTTTTATCCCGCAGCTATGCGTACTACATTTAACAAGTGTTTACAATTTTTCTTTTTTTTTTAATATCTTAGAGGCTTAACTGATTTATATGCTTTTCTCACAACAAAGATCATAACATTCTTAAATGAAATATGTTATAAAACAGTTGGAATTTTTGTGGATTTTCCGCCATCTCTAGAATTATTCTCCTCGAACAATATCATATTTACAACTATTGACACAGACTGAAGCTTGAAAAAAAAGAAACGCAAATTACACCTGCATTCTAGGTAGATATTGTACCCATTTGTATTACATAATACCTTGCACACAATTATATATATATATATATATATATATATATATATATATATATATATATATATATATATATATATATATATATATATATATATATATATATATATATATATATATATATATATATTCCATTACTTTTTAAGCAACAGCGAGCGAAAAATGAAAAAATTTAGTAACGATAAGCATAAAAAATAATCCATTTCAAAATTTGTAATAAATGCTGCATTCGTTGCTTCTCCATTTTTGCTCGTTGCTCGTACGAATCGTTTTCAGTTACGTTCTAAAATCCGTACTATATTTCAAAGTTTTTCTGCAGACTGCGACATTTCTTAACACAATATCAAAAACGAAATTTCGATTTTTGAAGCTGTTGATATGATCTATCCGCTTAAAAGAAAATTTCATTAAAACATAATTTTTTTTATAATATAGCAATAAAAATATTCTTGCTTTCCAAGTTTCTGAAATTCAGCACTGCAACTTTTATTCAGTCAAACCTCCCTCTATTTCCAAATTTCAGGGTACGACAATTAATCCATGTCCAACTCGGATCGAACACCCTTCAATCGTGTCCCAGTTACTAATGGTTCAAATGTTTATCTTAAATCTCACCACAATAAATATAATTTTATATTCCAAACAGAAATAAGGTAAAATCTGCAGAGAACCCAGCAAGTCAAAAATTTGCGATTTACTGCATGAATCTATATAAAAATACGTTAAATATATTTTTGTAAATTAACCTGTGTTCAATTCCACCTAGACTAATTTTTCTTAACAGGGACAAAATTTTATTCCAACCACCTGTGGGGTGTAGCGATCATAATACTGTCAAGACGGGAATTTCGAGGGCATCAGAAGTCGCAACGGATTCCCGCCCGACACGGCTGACCGAGAAAGTCTAACTTTCTCAGGAAATTTCTCTACCCAGGTTCTAAACACACCTCCCGTTAATTGGAAATATTCCAATTGATGACCTGCAGAGAAACCCAACCAAAATCCAAAAATAAACAGAAATTTACCTTTACCTTTAAGAACTCATCCAAAGCTGAAAAACATAAATCAACACAATTTCTACACAAATAAAAACACAATTTAAATTCAAATCCTAAATTTATTAATTACTTAATGGAGTTAGCACATCAAATACAATTTATGATTTGTAAATAACTCTAAACCACTGGACCTCTTCTACCAAAAATCATCGGCTCTTTGCCGGAATTTAAATATCAATTCAATAAATCATTAACTACATATTAATTTCACATATTCAATTATATTAACTATGGCATGGTCATGGAGAGAAATCACACACTCGAGGAACGCTTAAGGCTTAACTGTTAAATTTACTTAAATCCAATTATTTCACTTCAGGGAATTAATTTAATTACAATTTAGCTCAGAAGATCTTGAGAATACATCAGGAGGTTCAGTTCGCCGGAACACCAGTCAGTCGAGGCAGCAGCCTCCAATTACCGAAAAGGGTCGCTTACCTCCGGATCTGGAAGGACTCAGAAAGGTTGAAGTCCACACATCCGCCCGAGTTCCCTCGGGGAGAAATCTTCCCCGACCAAGGAGAGGCGGGATGCAAGCACGTAGTATACGAGCAAAGGCCCGCACAGGGCTCAGGCTTCATCTCGGACTCCATCCGAAGCGGTCTGCAGGCATCCGGAACAGGAGGTTCCCGGACGGTCAACGGCGGCAGCAAGCGTCGAGGCTCGGCATCAGCGAAGTCCCAGTCAATGTAGTGGCGATGGTAGCGGCAGTGACATCTCCCCCCCAAGCCCCACAGCGACAGAACTTAGCCTGAAGGATAAGTTCCCAGCCGTTCGTGGGTTCGACGATGTTTTCCAGGGAGAGAGCCCAGAATCAAGAATCACTCTGCTTTAAAACACTCCAGGTGGATCCAGAACACGTCCAATTGAAATTTATAAGGGGCTCGCATCTTCTCTTTTCCGCCAATCAAAAATTCTTTAATTTCAAATACATCCAGGGATCCGCCCCTACAACAGCAAGGCTCCCAAGGCACGTGCAGAACCACACGAAATCCAGCACAAGATTACATCGCCCAACATAGCGAAAAGACATGGAGACAGCCGTCGCCGCCAGCAAACAAGTGCGACCTTGAGCAACGGACGCTGTTCCCTGAGTGTGAAAGAATTATTATGAAATAAAAATGGCCACAATTCAATACAGATTCAAATAAATTTAAATATGGTAAAATATATAATGACATGAGGGTTTCAGGACACAGATTAATTAAATATTAATATAAAAGTTTAAAAAGTATCGTAATTATGTAATTTACAAAGGAGTGACGAATTCCGTCACGGCAATTCTAAGGCCAAACTTAAACGCATCCATATTTTTAATTTAAGAAATCCTAAAAGTTAAGCATTCCGCTACAGGTAGATTTGCAAGTAGAGGAGCGTTGCAGCATTTGTACCACCTCAATTAGTTTCATCTCTAACACAATTAAATTTTGGAAAACTTCAAAATATTGATACACATAATAAATGTGTACTTCTACAACCTAAATAGCCCCCGGCCGTCCAAATGGATGCTCAAGTCCTTGTTGACGAGCCGGACGGCCTGGGTTTTCAACCTAAATAGCCCTTTAGAACATGTTATCTTGAAAACTTATCGTTGAGTTGGATTTGAATAAATCGTCAGAACGGATCCAAATTTAAGCAATTAGTTGGTTAAGTTGGACCTCCAGTTCCTAAATTGGATCAATTAAAAAATTATGTTTCTTACACAAGTAAGGAATAAAAATATTTTAATTGACAACAAAATTTGCGCTTAATGCCAAAGCAACAATCATGAAACAGACAATGGCATAGAAACAAATCAAGCTCGATATAGCATCAAAATGTATTGGGATACGAATGATAGTCTTTGAATCATGATAAATGAGCTAGCAGGATGAAACAGCTCAATATGTACTTGTTAAGAATAAAAATTGTAAAATTCAGAGGTAATTACTTGAGACACATGCAGGAAGTGATGCACGATTCATACATAAAATTATTTTTAACTTTCCAACTCCAGGACACACAACGTGAAACAATTCTTAGCAATCTGAACACAGAATTATTTATGTAATTTCATCCTCGAAATGAAACAAAACCAATCACTACTGCTCTGATTTTTTTTTCATCCTGAATGTTCAGACATTTTTTGAGACTGATATGTGCTTCTTTTATTTGCCATTCTTCCTTTCTTTGAGTGCTTTGTTTTTCGATTCTCTTGCATTATTGTTTTAAAAACTGCTTTTCCATTTCTTTTTCAGTGTTTTCCCTTTTTCTGAATTTAAGGATTTATCTTGTAATGCTAGGGTGTTATTCATTCTACATTTTAGATTTCTTTGTTCTTTTCTTTAACTAATTTAGGCAAAGGAGATAAGTCCTGTAAGAAATGTTTAGCATTTCTTGAGATTATGTAACTGAAGCCTACTTGCGGGTCAATTTCTTCATGACTAACTCTTCAATTTGGCATTCTATACAAAAAAAATTAAGCAAAAAAAATATAATTATAAAAATAATGAAAGGAGCAGGGAATTAAAACAAGATAGTTAGACCCTAATCGCCAATAAACGGGTTTGTTTTAATCAAAATTTAGGTGCATACTTAACTTAAAAGTCATTAAGTTAAGTATGCAATTACCAGATAAAAAAAAAGTATAGTTTCCTAAATTTGACGAGATCCCAGTTGCCACGGTCAAGATTTGACAACTCGGATCAATCCAATTAAATCAATATGGCTATTTCCTCTTTAAACATAAACTCAAAAATAAAATTTTACACAAAAGCAAACAAATCCACATGACAAATATACGTAATAAACATGTAAATATAATACCTTGGTTTTGAAGAATCTTCTTACGTCTATATAAAAAAATTTACATCAAAACAAATAAATTCATGTAGATCCAAATTTCATAAAAAAACTATTGAAGAAATACTCAATCCTCGACAATGGAATGGCGTTGAACCGTTGAACAAACGGCAGATAACTTCTTCTTTTTTTGGTACTTGTTGCAATATTACGTTGGTCAGTTGTAAAGAACCTGCCCCAACTGGGAATCGAACCCGAATTGGTCATCGATGGTCTACCGTTGAGCTACTGGGACGAAATTGTGGAAGTGATCAATCTATCTCTTATTGTGGAAGTGATCTCTGCATTTTCCACCCTCTAGTGTCAGAATGGCGGGCAATTCACAATCTGCATGACCACCTCTTAATATTTTTATCTCAGGGTATCATCATGCTTGGTCGTGGAGCTCTTAATTTTGAATAGGCTAAAACATTCATCTGAATTTATTTTAACAAGTCATTATAAAGTATAGAAATCGTTTATATCATTGTGGAAATAAAAGCAATTTATTTCCTTGTTTATATGACCGTCTTACAGAAATCGTTTTCTAAATTCATTTTTTGCCGCGGTTAGGCGTGTGATTATAAAACTTTTAACACAAAATTAATTTAGCCACACTGCCTGAGAAAGGACACCGAAATTCACCATAGTGGAATTAAGAAAAATGTTACGATTAGCAAATGGTTTCTTCTTTTTCTATTAATATATTTAATCGTAAACTTATGATAAGGAATATCACATATATTAGACTGCGCTTTAAATGCAATTCTGAAAACGCCAGGTGTTTTTATAGTACCCCTCAAAAATCATGCGTAAAACTATAATTATTGGTGAAACCAGTTGAAACAAAAGATAAAATGCTCAAACTCTTCCACGAGAATTTTCTTAGTTTGCAAGCATAATTCAATTTATCACCATAAATTTTTCGAGTTCTTTTGAGAAATGAGGAAAGATGTCTTCTGGTAAAGATAAAAGTCAATCATCACTCGAGGGACATTTCAGGCTATAACGGGGACGTCCACGGATGATCTTCTGAATGAAAAAAATCTCCTGTGTCATCAAAATGGCGAATTAAATTTAGTTCCTCAGAATTTCTGTCGAAAGAGATTTTTTTTCTTATTTATTATATTAGTACTATGACAAATCTAATTTGCGTGGAATTTATGCTAAAAGTAAGCAGTTTCTAACTTCATGTGTATATTCAACGCATTTTTAAAGCTTTTAACTTGTTTTACTTGAATTCCTACTTGTTCTTTCAAAGGCCGTCTTTATACAATTTAATAAGGCCTAATTTTAAGGCACTATTTTATAGTCGCACTTTAGTGCACAATTTTATACTCACATATCAAAGCACTCTTTTTAGTCGCTCTTTGATGCGCCATTTTGTACTCGCTGATTTATGTAGTATTTTATACTTGCTAATTAAAGCACCATTTTGTACTTGCTCTGTGATGCATCATTTTATACTCCCTAATTAATTCAGTAGTTCATACCTGTTCTAATTAATTCAGTATTTTATACTTTTCTGTTCAAATTCAACACAGATAGTAGACTTATTTACTTTCCCTGCAATACATGATAATGTATAGGGAAAGTATTGGAATATGTCGAAAATCGCAACACGAGTTTTCGACGGATCAACACATTTCGAGACCTCTAGAATACGAAAAAACTACTTTTAGCGTGACGTCTGTGTGTGTGTGTCTGTGGGTCTGTCTGTCTGTTTGTGTGTTTGTCTGTCGGTTTGTCGGTTTGTCTGTGTGTCCGTCTGTCTGTGTGCGCAATGTATATATCCACTCTAACTCAAAAACTTATAGACCGAATTTCATAAAATTTGGTAGATAAGACACTTGGGTACGATCCTGGTGATGATTAGTTTTTGGTACGGTTTGTAGAAACAGAACCCTCCTTTTTTGCGAAATGGCCCTTAAATATTTCATGTATCCACTCTAACTAAAATACTAATTGATCAAATTTCACAAAATTTTGTAGATAAGTTATTTGTACAATACTCTGCTGCTAATTAGATTTTAGTATTAATCGGAAAAGAACAGCCTGCCTCTTTTTACGAAATGACCCGCAAAAATGTCACGTATCCACTCTAGCTAAAATACTAATTGACCAAATTTCACAAAATTTGATAAATAAATTACTTGTGGGATATTCTAGTGCTGATTAGATTTTGGTATTATTCGGAAAATAACAACGTGCCTTTTTTACGAAGTGGCGCTCAAAAATCTCTAAAATCTACAAAAAGGCTACGTATGTTCAAATATATCAATTAAATGCTTGTTCTATACGTAATTTTTGATGAGGAAAAGAATACGAACAACTCTAATATTCTAGGATAAACCGTTCTCGAGATATTTGAGATTTTTCACATTTATTTGTGCAGGCCAACGGCCGTACCGTGCTGAAAACACCGGTTCTCGTTAGATCACCGAAGTCAAGCAGCATCGGGCGCGGTTAGTACTTGGTGGGTGACCACCTCGGAACACCGCGTGCTGTTGGCCATCTCGGGTGCGGTATCCCCGTGGTTTGCGCGCTAGATTTGCACGCTACCACAAATGCCGCCGTGTTCATGCGGAGTACGATCACGTTAAACATGTGGGTCCGTAAGTCCTTCCGAGAGGTTGGTGGTAGGGGAAGGAGGGTACGGTCCCTGTGGATGCCTCCCCCACTGGGTTCCGGTCTAAATTGGGTGGCACTTCCCGGCCGTCCATACAGTTACCTTACACCTTTCTGGTAGGTCGGACTGTCTGGGTCTCAACAACAACAACATTTATTTGTGCCACTTTGGAAAAATGTCCAATTACCAAATAAAAACAAAAATTGAATTAAAAATGCAAATGTAGTGTTATTTGGTTCAATTAAACTCAATCTAATGAATTATTAAAAAAATAAAGAACATATGAATTTGAGTCAGCAGGGAAAGTCATGTGCTGCCCACATCAGATTTTTATTGTTTTCTATCTTATACATAAAGAATTGTCAAATTTGTTTAAAATCCAAATAGAAATATCTTTATACGAAAAAATCAAAATGTTATCCAATTATTTATTTTTTACAACTGAGATAAGTAACATAAGCATATAGTATAAAAGAAAAGTTATTGAGTGAAGTATATATAAAAGAAAAGTTAAAAGTTAATAACTCTCTATTAGTGAACCATCCTTAACATTGACAAACATTTCAACGTATGTGTGGGATTATATGCACTTCATTCAAGACACATGGGACAAAAATTACCATAGCCAGGCGCTTCCGTTTGATTATCGGAGACCAACGAAACTGACCTGGACTGTGTTCGAACGCCTCTTCTCAAAGCAGTTATACGGAAATATACACTTCTACATTTAAGAACAAACTTGATATAAGAATCGGATTGGCTTTCTATAGTTTTGTATCAAAATTAAAAGGTTAAAAGTTATCTTGCAAATGTTTAAATTTCAAACACATAAAATTAATTTTTAGTCTAAGCTGAGAGAAATAAATGCAGATGAAACTAAACATTTAAATATTTAATCTTGTGATGAAAACTCATCTTCAGATTAAGAGGTTAAATATCCAGCTTCCTATTCAATGTTATCAGATTTTTACGGTTTTATGCCGAATCATAAATTAATTTAGCTTATTTTTTTAACATTTTATATAACTTATTTTTACAACATTTTGCTTCACTTGATCTGATGTATATTTGTCAGTGCGATTCAAATTTTTGATCCCCCCACCTCAACTGCTCAAGTTACATAATCATAAGAATATGGAATTTGGTTTTGTGGTAAAAGAAAATTCACGACGGAGTAACAAACCAATTTTAAGTTTAAGGTCGCATATAAATAACTAGGCGTTGTGCCGCATAACCCATCATTATTTCTTCGTACGAGCCCACTTATAAAATTTTTGAATTTGTGAATAAAAAACATTAATGAATTATATAAACAATTTTAACTTTAAAAATAAACATTAGGAATAATGATGAACATAATTAATATTACACAAAAGCTTACTACACAATTTTGCTCAAGGAGGAGAAAACACCCTTCTGAGACCATATAACTTTTACTTTATTCAAAAAGAAAACTCGACCTTCTATATAATTAGACCATCACATACCTTAACATTTTGGCCTTGTTTTGATGGTATGTTGATGGTATGTCACTGTCGAGTTTTGAAGACAAAACAGTAATTCAGAGCCCCATCTATAGCTATCAGTTCTGCTCGGAAAACTGAACAATAGTTGTAGTTTCTCATGATAATTATTACATCTTCCTCCTGTTTGATATACACTCCGCTACCAGATATAGCGTCATCGTGTTTACAGCCATCAGTATATATTTGTAATCAATCAGCAGGAATTTTATGACTGGCCTCCGGAGCAATCAGTTTCAGATATTCTGGGTGTTGGGGTTGGGTTATTTTACTGCCATATGAGCAAAGTTCAGTATTGAAAAATACATGTTCCGAACGGAAGTAGAAACTCGATACACCATGGCTCGTCAAACTGCTGCTCATATCTTAGGACAAGTCGAACGGTCTTGGACTTCCATACCATGACTCGTCAGATTGGGAACATGAACATAGATACTGCCACCCTCTTACCTTTCAGTGGTCATTCCTCAGTGTGATGTTGTATCGATGTTTAATTGGGCATTCTAGCTCGACTGCAATGAGTTTTAACTTCTGACCCTAAGCATTGTTTATACACCAAGTCACACTTATAAGTTAGATGACGTGTATTTATTGAAGTCATAACTTTGTCGGACCAAGATTGTCAAAATTGGCGCCATTTGTCTTCGTCTTTGTTTGATTGCAATCACCAAAATTTCAAATTAGCGCCTACTGGTCTTACACGTATGTCGTTTTATTTTGTATTATATCTTCATTCTTCCGATCTTCAAACTTATCCAGCCAGTTTCTGCACAACCTATTCTTGACTCACTATTATAACCCACCACTTTTCAAATCTTTGGGACCCTCATGAAACATGCTTGATTAATCATAGATACATGAAATTTGGTACGATGTCTTTTGTGGTACATTTTAATTTTTTTTATCCTTCATATTTATAAGTCCTGCCTCTATTGATTCGGCAATGGATCCGCCATTTTTCAAATATTTTAGGCCGTAACTAATCAAGTTTCATCAATCACATGGACATAGGCATGTCGTTGTCTTTTGTAGAATATTTTAATTCTTTAGATTTTCAACCTTATCGCGTCAGCATGTCCGGTCTTGTTACGGAATATTGCTTTTATAAATTAATTATGCAGGCATTTACTATACAATAACTATAGAGAGATGGATTTAATAACTAGTATGGAAAACATACCTCTTAAAGACTCTCAAAATGCAATTATAATTGTTAATAATTCTTAAAGAGTGTCATTTTAAATTAATTCAATCTTAAGTTAAATGATTTATGCGACATGATGTAACATAAGGTATAGTGCCTGGCATATTTACACAATACCGACTAAAGTCATAAATCCCAATTGGGACACCGAGTTAATTGGACAAACTGGAGACTGGTAGTTAGGACGAAATTCTGCATTTTACCAATGAACTAAATTCATCTAAAGCTAATAAAACTTGGCAACATACATTAATTTAACGCCAGGAGATGATATTTATGTTAGTATTCAATGACATGAAATTTGTTGATTATACGTTTACACTTATTCAAATACACAATCTCGAGAAAAACATATTTATATGTTTATCATCTCAAAATTTTCAAATATTCATATTAAGAAATTCCACATAAGATGTTACTTAAATGACTTATCTATCTTTCTTAAAACCATATCTGCTGATGAGGAAATCGAAACCACATCTAATCATCTCCAAGATTGTGAAGTAAATATCACAGACTTTTCAAGGACTAACTTTTCCATTGATGCTCAGACATAGCACTAATTATTTTTTTCTTACACACAGAATGGGGCACTGACATCATGAGCACTGCATTTGTGGATATAACATCAATTTAGCAATTGACGGAACACTTCATAATGATGAATTACACAAGTGACCATTTTGCCCTTCTGGGGGGGAGAGAAGAAATAATGTCATACATTTTTTAATGAAAAGTAATATAATAAGCGGATTCGATGTAGTTATTCGAAAAGTAGCCTAACATCTTTTGGAATTATACCACACAATATTTGAAGAAATTGCATTATGTAAATCATCTTGAATCTACTCCTTATGGATTCCTCCTCGTTTCTTAACGTATATATTTGGCATCTGAAAGGGAAGAGAGAAGTTGCTTAACATACATGTCAAAATAAGAAAGCAGGCAGACTGGTCAACTAACCCTGAAAAATGGGTTTCATTTATCCTTAGCACACGGGATATATGGTTAGTATATAGGATATAGCATGTAGTTCGATTGAAATATTTTAACTCGAAATAAATCGCAATTTCAGTGCAGTTTATTAAAAGAGGAACAATTTTTAGGAAATGGCAATATAAAAAACAAAAACTCTATATACTTACGGTATTTTTTCGGACATGTAACTCATGATTGTGTGGTTAACGCTGCAATCTACAGATTACTAAAAAACTGATAGCGCTTGGTCATATAACCCGAATGGCTATGTAACACGGATTGCCCTAATTGAAGTATTCGCTTAAGGCGAAAGCCGTTCATAAATATTACTTCCTAAGTCTTCCAAATAGAAATCAAATAAAATCCTGTAACTTTGTAATTTTTAAGAAAATGACTTCAAACTTTTGAAAACGAAACAGCGAAAAGTATAAAGTTGGTATGTATTTTTTTGTTGTTGTATATTTAAATTCATGGGATATTGTAATTCTTTGGAAGAAAGGACTTTGTCTGTGTAGCTCATTCATTGCCCTATAGGACTGTACTCGTTTATCTTGAAGAACATGAAATTCGGAGTAGCTAGGAAGATCATATTTGACATATCGCTGTCATTTGTGGTACAGTTGGATGTTGAACGTTGCTACGTAGCCTGTTCTGGTCCTTCAGGGAAATGCACTGGTTTTGGGATGATAACTTGTAAACTAGAGCAGCTAGAAATTCCATATTTGCAAATCGTTGTCTTTTGTGGTATAAATTTTTTGGGGGATAACAATGGCTTGATTTCGAAATTTGAAATAAAAATTTTTCCATTCGGATTATGACAGTGATGTATGTAGGACTAAATACTGTAAAATATAAATTTATGAGTGAGAAGAGTGGACAAATACTCCCCAAATATGTTTTAATATCTGAATAACATTTAGAAGATCTAAACTTACTCGGTTAAAATCTGTTTAATATGTATTTGGCGGCAATACGATGTTAAAATTAACAAATACGATATAACAAATTTCCAAAGATTCCACTTTCTTAACAAAAGTATTTTTAAACCTATAAATAATACATTATTTAAAAGTAAGTTATAGCAATGAAAGTTACACGTGTTTCATTCAATTTCAAGTTGTATATGCCGTCACGTTTACATCACAACTCTATAATGTTACAGAAAATAATCAAGAATCGAGAAACTAGTTAAAATAAAATATAAAATGCTGAAACTCTTCGATAACGAGATTTCAAGGGACACACACCTAATTGGATTTATCACCATAAATTTCGCGAGCTCGCTTCAAAATGAAGAATAATGTATTTTGGTAAAGAGAAAGGTCACTCCCTCGAGGGGACGCTTCTGGCAATAAAGGATAACATGGGATTTCGGTTATGATTTCGTGGATGAACACACCGTATGTGTCATCAAAAGTGCAAATTATATTTATTGTCTTAATAATGCTTCATGAAGCGATTAGTGAGATTTGTTACACTAGAACTATGATGAATTAAATATTTGTAGTATGGTTTTGTCGTTGTTGAATGAATGACTTGAACAGGTTTAAAATTATTCTGTGAGTTATTTTTGAGATTCATGATTTTGATCTCACATTACATTCTGGAGGAGGTAGGAAGACTCACTAAAGATTTCTATGCAAATATCTGTGGATGTAAGAGTACGGCATACATATAATTTCGTCGAAGAGCAGATATAAACGGATGGCGGAACTGCTAGAATTCTAACAGTCCGACAGTTAAAAAGCTTTGCTGGTAAGTCGCCTCACCGACACTTTATTTGCATTTATAGCTATTAAGCAGGCTAGTATGTAGTCTAGGGAAACTGATTGTCATGTTAATATTTTTAGTGATTGTTTGTCTACTGTAATGACCTTAAATTATGTTAGCAATACGTCAATTAGTTTAAAGGAGGTTAAAATTATTATAGACTAAAATAGCGGTATAGTTAATCTGAGCAAATTTAACACTCATGCCGATAATGTTGAACACGAAACTGCAGAACCTTTCGCTAGGTTAGCTCTTTCTAAGGCCGGTATTTTGGAAGCTCCTTATCCTTCCTCTTTATTCACTAAATATTGTAAAAAATTAGTTCTTGACTGGCAAGCTTCAAAAATTTTTTAAATAAGAATTTTTTGCCTATTAGGGTTAGATGACAAGCTTCATATTTAAATAAATACTGGATTTACTTTATTACGGGATGTGATCTTTTAATGGCATATTTACATATATTTAGCATTCAAACATCTCCAAATTGCTCATGTTTTATGGAAGGTAATATAGATCATTATATTTTTACCTGTAAATATATGAAAGATTTTCAATTAGAAGATCCAAGTACTGTAAATTAGTCTAAATTGTTTGCTAGAGCTTTTGCTAACAGTAATTCTATCTCCAGGATTCGTGAGTGTATTATCATAGCTAGACGAATATTTCATAGTTCAAGTTGCTTATATAATTTTGATTTAATTTTAAAAATGTTTGTTCCATGGTGATTTAAAATGTTTGTTATTGCTGTATGTTTTTATATTCCCTGATTTTCACCGTGCGAACAGGACCCCCACAGAGGGGGGGGGGGGTCAGTTGGTACTATGGGACTGGGGCCAGGATATTTTTATGGGGTAGTAAACATTTCATTTATGTACACTGTGCACTTAAGTATTTTCACTTATGTACAATGTAAACAGCAAAATATGTCGAATGAGTGGTATTTGAAATGCTGTATTTCTTTAACACAACATTATTTAGCTCATGGAGTCTGCATAGCAGATATGAATGAAATATTCATTGATTTTACAGAGAGAAGGAAGATTTTTTTTATGAAGGTTTAAGCACAGAGTTTAATTACTTGTAGTTCCATGGTCTTAATTTTTAAGTAAAATAAGTTATTATAGTATTGTGATGAATGAAATGAATGGGGAATTGTTTATGTATGAAATGCTGCTTTTATAGAGAGAGCCGGGCTTGTTATTTCTTCTATGACGACATTTGAATGAATTTCAGTTGTTTTTGATGAAGTTTTCAAATATAATAAATTATCGTAGTATTATGATAATTCTAAAATTATTACGAAGGAATGCATCGCATTTTAGGGATGTTTAAACCAGGCAATTTATATTTCAATGCCGTCATTTGAATGAAGTTCATTTTTTCGATGAACGTTTAAGTTTTCAAATATAATAAATTAATGTAGTATTGTGATAAGTTTTAAAATATTACCGAGGAATGTATTGCATTTTAGACATGTTTAAATAAAATTGCATTGAAGTTGGAAAGTGTTTCATAATCAATGCTTTAAGCATGATTGGCCTTTTTTGTAACCTCTTTACAACATAGTTGAAAAGTGTTTATGACTTTGTTCATTCTGTCTGTCTGTCCGTTAGCACGATAACTGCCGTAAAAATGACTTTATCAAAATGAAATTTTATTATGTTGTTAAGATAGTCTGTGGGACCAATGGGAATATTAATTAATAATGACACGTCATTACTTTTAGATTGAACCCGGATTCAAGAATTGAAATACATTGAACCCCTATGGGACCTAATTTTTCAAACATTTTTTAAGCGGATTTAAAATTCACAAATTGCTTCGAAAGTTTTAGGAAATATTGAAATTGTCCCATAGAATATATATATATATATATATAAAAAATCAGCAAAATGTATTCAGTGGTTTTTTAAATGAAAATTAAAACATTAATTACACCCTTTATAGGAAGAGATCATGTGACCATTATATGCAGAGATCACGTGACCATTATAAAGCGATCACGTGACCATTATATGAAGAGATCGCGTGACCCACTTCAAAATAAAATATGTCATCCATCTTGTGTCAAAATCGTGATTTTTATAGTTCTTTTTAATTTATATTTATCGTTGCATCCGTCCTAAAACCGCTTTATTTTTGCTTAATTTCTGTTCATATATATTCTGAAACAGCGCAATTACAATATATTTGACTTTAAATGAATAATGCCATCCATCTTGTGTCGAAATAGTGATTTTTAAAGTTCTTTTTACATTATATTTAGTGTTGCATCCAAATTTTGTGTTTTATCCCTCCTAAAACCGCTTTATTTTTGTTAAATTATGTGCATCTACATACTGAAACAACGCAATTACAATATAGTTGAGTTTAAATGATCATTCAACTTTGATTATTTCTACAACGAAGCCTAATTTTCACTGGAGGATGTAAATACCAAAAGATGTAGAATGAGTTGTATAAGAATTGCTGCATTTCCTTAACGTAAAATTATTTAGCTCATGGAATCTGCAATATAGCTGATATGAATGAAACATTCATTGACACAGAGAAACAAACGATTTTTTCAATGAAGTTATAAGCATCGAGTTTACTTGTACCTCCATGGTTTTAAGTTTTTAAATTTTTAAATAAAATAAATTATTTTAGTATTGTGATGAATGAAATGCTGCTTTTATAGAGAGAGCCAGGCGTGTTATTATTCGATGACGTGATTTGAACAAATTTCATTTGTTTTCGGTGAAATTTTCAAATATAATAAATTATTGTACTGTTATTGCACGTAATAAATTATTGTATATTATCTAGAAATGTATCGCACTTTAGAGATGTTTAAACAAAACTGCACTGAAGTTAGAAAGTGTTTCATAATCAATGCTTTATGCATGATTGATCTTTCTTGTTGCAATTTGCTGCGGCCTTGTTAGGAGCAGTTGTCTAGATTTTAATAGACATTAACAATCACTATTGTACTCATCGAAAGCACTTATCATATAAAATATACTTCTAAAATATTACCGGGATTTATAGACAAACACAAGAATGTTTCAATTTTAATTTTTCGTAATCTCATACCATGTATACGCATTAGAAAAAAGTTATTACTTTCCTTATATACATAATGTATAAGGAAAGTATTGTGACGGGGTCGAAAATTCGAATTCGATTTTTCGACGGGAAATCACGTTTCAAGCATCCCTGAATACGAATCAAACATTTTTGAAGTGATGCCTGTGTGTGTGTATGTGTGTGTGTGGGTGTGTGTGTGTGAAAGTATGTGTGTGTGTGTGTGTGTGTGTGTGTCAGTGAGTCTGTGGAGACGATAACTGACGAACGAATGGACCGATTCGAACCAAATTTGGTACAAAAATCACAATCCGTAAACACTGGAAGCCTATTGCTTTTATATGCAATCGAATGTTAAGAACCCCCTAAATTTTCGAATGAAATTTTGAAAAAATCGTCAAAAAATCAAAACCACTAATAAAGTTACGCAAATAGACATTTCTTATGTAATTTTTCATTAGAAAACGATTGACATAAATTTTAGAACGCTAACATGAACCGTTCTCGAGATATTGTTCATTTAAAAAAAAAATTATCTAAAAGTCATATAAAAAAAAATTCCTATTGAGAACATGTTTACTTTTCATATGTAATACCATGCGATAAATTGGGTTACATCATTCTCGTGGAACTAGCTCATTCCATTCATGAAAAAATATACTTTTAGTAATACTTTTGTGTTTGAACGCCAATAGTCATTTATCTGCTGTAAGAATAACTTATTTCTGAGTGCATAACGCTTGGCGAGATTTTGGCGACGAATTTGGCGGAATGTCGCCAACTTGGCGAATTTTTGAAATGTTGCCAAATTAACGAAAATCTCGCTAAATGGATAAAAATGACGACTAATTGTCGAAAATTTAATATCTTGGAGAGAATATTAGTATCTACTATAAGAAAAATCTACTTTTTTTTACTGTAAAAGTAGTAAATTAATTACATTATATAAGGAAAGTCATTTGTTGCCCACATCAGATTTTTAATTTTATGATCAACTGAGGGCTGTCGAAATGAGGGCTGTCGAGTAAAGAACTGAGGGTTGTCGAGTAAAAACTTTATCTATTTACTGTTAATTTATAAATAATATAAAATGAAATTTAGACTTAAAATGGCCGAATTATTTATTACCTATATGAAATTCACACGAAAAAGATGTTTCTATTTTCGTACTTTTCCTTCGTTGCTTTAGCAACCTCGAAAATAGTGATTTGATATGAAACCACCACCTGAAAATATATTATGATATTCATTGAAATTATTATATATATTGAAAATAAACACTGTCAGTGTTTCCCTAAAAACACAGAAAAATAAAAATGAGGATGCACAAATGTGGGCGTGGCCATATATACACTTGAAACTTCTCAATTGTTCTTTAATAGCATTTCTGAAATGAAGCGAATTTTCAATATATTAACCTGACTGTCAGAAATTTTAAGTTGTTGCAATTGTTTAACTGTTGCATGTAGTTGTCTGGGCTCATATGAAAAAGAAAAGCACAATTGCCCTTTACAATTATGCGAGGGCATATATAGCAAATTGTTTACAAATGTAATTATAATAAAAAAGTAGAACTTATGTATTTTCGTCTGTTTCTTTGCGCTTTCTATACCGAAAATACTAAACATTGTAAAGCCATGAAATTCGATGTACTGGTACTTCGGGACCTGGGACGATGCATCTCGGAGAGATATGTTTTTTTACATTGAATTTGTTTTTTAGTAATTTTAGGTTTCAGCAGGATTTAGCATGAATTTGAGAAAAGTTTAATACAGTTCGGTTCCTTAAAGACTGACATTATTATCACGCATATTACATCTTATTATTATCGGAAATATAAATACAGTTATTCTTCAAACAATCTTTAAAAGGAATCCATATGTTTAATAGATGAATTTTCAAAAATTCTAAAATAGTAATAACTTGTTTTAAATACGTCTCCGGTCTTAATTAAAATTGCGTTTAAAATATCTGACTAGTAGTTAGATATCTGTAATTTAACAGTTTGTCTTTTAAATATATCATACTGCTCCAAAACTAAAAAGTAATCAGAAACCATCCGTTCAATAATAGTAATGTTTATCTTGTTTAAATGCATCACTAATTTTTGCATACTTTGAAATTCGGCAAAGAAGGTGGGTCCAAGGAAAAGGCCCCTTCGCTCACGAGCATCATCACCGATAAGAGGGGATTTTATGTGTCCTTGAAAGTCGGTTGGAAACTTACTGATGTGTGATCGCAGCGGGGAGGTAGTGGGTCGGGACCATGTTATACTATTCACGATTTCATGATCGGTCAAAAAAGTATCAAACGGATTATTGGATATATAAAAATTACCTAGCTCGTGGGTGACATGCACAATAAAAATGTTGTTATAATTGTGCTACGATTGTTGAAATTAAGATTTAAGTTATGATCGTTGGTAGATAACGTAGAACATAGAGCCTCCGTTACAACGTAGCGTCTTCGAAGGTAGAGTCTCCGTCAGAAAATCGAAATCCTTCTCTGAGTGACAGGGTTGGATTCTCTGACTTGGGGGACACTTGAGGAAAACAAATGCACAATTATGAAAAATGGATATGTATGTTTTGAGGCTTGTGCGCATGATAATTTATAAAGTCATAACAGAAAGGGATAATGATGTAAATACCTCAACACGATTTGCCTTACAATGCAACAGTAAAAATTGCAAAGAAACATGGCACAAATAACTTGGTTATAGAAATCATAATACCATAAAGCAGTTAATTTCCGAGAAACTAACTGACGGTATACACATAAGTGTCAATATGAGAATGTGGCAACTGTATCAAAGGAAAATTATCTGAATTACCATATCATAAAGGACGTAAACATAGAGCAACCGAACCGTTAGAATTAGTACACTCAGATTTTTACGGCCCATGCGTACTCACATTTTTAGCGGAAAATTATATTTTCTTACCTTTGTAGATTGTTACAGTCGTTTACTATAATCTGTCTCATTTCAAAGAAAAGTGATGTACCAAACTTAAGAAATACATAGTAATGACTAGAAATAAATCTGGAAGAGAAATAAACACACTAAGATCTGACTATGGGGGAGAATACATTAGTGAGGAAATTGAAGACTATCTAAAGGATCACGGGAACCATCACCAGGTCCCTGAACCTCACTCACCGTCACAAAACATAATTAGAGAAAAAAAAACTACAGTTTAGCAGAAATGACTAGATGTATGATATTGAAAGCAAGATTAGCACATAAATATTGGGATGAAACAGTTAACATTGCAAACTATCTACAGAATCGCCTGCCCACAAAACCAAACAAGAAAACGCCATACGAAATGTGGATGGGAAGAAAACCCGATCTGTCCCATATTAGAATATTTGGCTGTAAAGCATTCGCTTACATAGATAAAACAAAGCAAGGAAAACTCGATGACAAAGCCATCAGAGGGATATTTGTTGGATATGACAATATGAGCACAGATTACAGAATTAAAGTAGAGGAAAATAACATAATAAAATATTCTAACACATATTAGAATATTTATCTAACACATATTAGAATAACATATTAGAATATATGTTTACATAATAAATTATTCTAACACATATTAGAATATTAGAATATATGATATATTACATATTATATAAAGCGTTCCTTACATAGATAAAACATAGTGAGGAAAACATAAACTGGAAAACTCGACATAGCGAAGAAAACTCGATGACAAAGCCATCGGAGGGATATTTGTTGGATATGACAATATGAGCACATATTACAGAATTTAAGTAGAAGAAAATAGTATAATAATTAGCAGAACAGTAAGGTTAATAGATTAAATTAAAGACGAAAAGATAGAAATTTTTATTATAGAAATTCATGAATCTGAAACTAAAGAACCAAGGAGATCAGAAAGAGTAAATAAAAGACAACCTCCAGAAAGATTCGGTTACTATACTGAAGGTACAAAAGTCATTGAATCAAAAGACTGGGAAGAAAGGCAAACTTCGGAATCAGAAATAAGAAAGAAAGGGATTGAAGTAACTAAAGAATAAATAAATTCTCTAGAAGAAAATGACACATGGGAATAAATAGATTTACCCAAAGGAAGGAAAACCATAGGATATGCAAGTGGATATTCAAAGCGAAGCTGAATGCGGGTGGAAATATTAAAAGACACAAAATCAGACTAGTTACAAAATGCTTCTGTCAACAATTCGGCACAGATTATGACAAAACATTCGCACCATTCGTAAAACATACATCAATAAGAACAATAAGAACATCCAGCCACACACTTAGCTACCATTAGCTCTAGGGTTGGGCGTGTGGTCAGGGCCTTCAACAATAAGAACATTCCTGGCAGCAGCAGCATATAAGGATATGAAAGTTCACCACATTGATATAAAAAACAGTCCTCCATAATGATTTAGAATGAATCAACTAATGGGTTTCAATAAATTTGAAGGAAATAAAGTATGCAAACTGAGGAAAGCTATATATGGACTAAATCAAGCAGCAAGAGCTTGAAACTTAAAAACTGGAGAAAAACTTCAAGAAAACTCGTTCAAGAAAAGTAAAGCAGATCTTGTCTCTTCAAAAGAAATGATGAACAACCTGTATACGTTGATGGCATCCTTATACCGAGTAAAAAGGAAAGAACAATTCAAGAAATCATCAGAAACTTGACAAAGGAATTCGAAGTCAAAGACCTAGAAGAAGTTACCTGTTGTCTCGGAATCAAAATTGAAAGATCAGCTAATGGAAATTTCACACAATCTCAGAAGAGCAAAATCGATGACTACTGCAAAATGGATGATGATGTCTTGGAATATAATTCCAGATATCGAAAAGCAGTAGGGGTGTTACTATACATAACCACAATTACTAGACTAGATATTGCAAACTCAGTCAACTAACTAAGCAGGAGAAATGAAAAACTTAGACAAAAAATTGGATAGCCATAGAAAAAGTAATGATATCTAATAACTACAAAAGATTTGAAACTCCTAATCTCCAAAAACGAAGAACCAGTCCTTAAAGGATATAGCGACGCCGTCTGGTGAAATGATATGACATCAAGAAAGATTAAACAACTTTTATATTAATCAACATGTTAAACAACTTTTTTTATACAGGGTGTCCATAAAACATTGACCTCGGCTTTTAGTCCTTAAATATTAATCTTAGACATATTTAATACATTACAAAGTTGCTTAAAAAAAGGTACTGCATTTTTAGAAATCGATAAAAATTTTCAGGGGATTAAATTTGGAGAAATACAAAATTTAAATTATTATACGGACCCTGTACAAAAACATTTCCAATAAGTAAAATGTGCCTTACACACTAATAGGGTAATGTACAAAATTTCAGCATTTTATCATAAAAAGGTCTAGAGATGTATCTAAACAAAGTTGGTGAGGGATTAATCACAAATTAAAATGTAATTTTTTACAGCAAGAGTGCAAATGACGCAACACAGAAATGTATTATAGGCAAATAATATCTGCTCTTATCTTTAATGGATCTTTGTCATGCATGGAAAACATTTTAAACAAGTTTTGTAATCTTTGTGTAAAGTTATTATTTCTACACAGTGTAGATAATCTTGTACCAATAAATAGCAAACTTATTATTTATTTATGTAATCATTGTTTCCGTTCGTAATTTGTGTATAACCCATGAAACGCGATCTGCCGACATGTTTTTTCCTTTCTGAGAACCCATGTCCATGTATCGAAAAGTGGTTTTCGTTAGCAATTTTGTCTTTTCATATCTCTGGACTTTTTATGATAAAATACTGAAATTTTGTACATCAACTTATTAGTGTAAGGGGCACATTTTGTTCATTGGAAATGTTTTTGTACGGGGGCCGTATAAAAATTTAAATTTTGTATTTCTTAAAATTTAATTCCCTTGAAAAATTTTATCGATGTCATAAAATTCTGAATCTTTTCTTAAGCAAATTTGTAAGTCATTATATATGTCTAAGATCAATATTTAAGGATTAAAAGCGGAGGTCACTGTTTTTGGGACATCCTGTATATATATTTATTAAAATACCCAAGAAATATTATTATACTTATCAATTTCGATAAATACTAAAATTGGATATTTAAAATAAAACTAGGTCTTTCCTTTAAACTTTAATTACTAGCTATATATTACCTAAAGCAGTAAAGAGTACATTATATGAAAATAAATTTCGGAAAATGTTATTGTTATGCTTTTCTTGAAACATTTTTTTTTTTGTTGGTAACAGTATATTAGACTCCAAAGTAATAGAAAAAGGCAAAAATAAACTTCTCATCAACTAAATCTTTCAGCAAATCCATTTTATACAAGATAAACTGTTCTATTGTAAAGACATTTTTAAAAACTGTTGTAAATATATATATATATATATATATATTATACTTTAAAAAAATTACCTGCTGTTTAGGTTTTAAACTATAAAGGAAGTAGCTTCTACTAATTTGAAAGCCAATGCGTACCAACTACTTAAACTAGTTTATACAAAAATATAAAGTTTTTGACTGTTTTTCAATTTATTTGACGTAAGTAGAAACGTATTCTTTGAAGACTATTAGTTTGCTTTAAACAAGGCTTCTTATGTTCCGTTGAGTCTAAATATAATACTATTAATAAATGAATAAATTCGCTATAATTTATAAAAGTTTTGAAATATTTTTAGAGATGGATATTAAAGACATTACACGTTAAAATTGCTTAATCATATACATCCCTTAATTTTTAATTTAGATAAATTGAAGCTTCATAAAAAGGAGCATGGTAATTTTTACAAACACATATATATTATAAATGAACTTTATGACAACGAACGTCTTTCTGAAGTATATTTTAAATAGGATATTTTGATTGGCAGTGATTCATTTTGTCCTTAATGCAAAAGAGGGATACATTTCGTAGACAATAAAAAATAGAAAAGAGTCTTATATATTATATACTATAAAACCACAAACTCACTAAATATATCAATTTAATATTTTGTGAAGGAAGATTCGAACTTGTACCCTATATGTATTATTCACAAGCACATATGTATTATTCACAAGCATGTATTATTATAAATGTGTCACAAGCTCTCAACTAATATTCTGTCATAACTTTATACTGAAAAATAATGGTTCATTTTACATTTGCATGTTCCAAAAAGGGAGTACGTAATTCAGTTTACACGATAACTTATTTGAACTCATTTCTCGCTGCAAAGAGAGGCTTGCCATGTACTTAAATAACGATGCTGCAAGTATTTTCACGAGACCATTTTTGCTTCTATTCAAATTTATAAGTTTTAAACATCCAGCAGCAGAAGTGGTGGAACTATATTGCTTATATTGAAGATTGTTTATACTGCAGTACTATATTGAAGTACTGTATTTGCTTATGTTGAAGTACTGATTACCTAGCAGCAGCAGTGAAACTCTACGAAGAAGCATTACCACTGAATCCGTTTTGTTTATATTCAAACTAAAATATATTGAATGACCAACAACAAAAGTGAGATTCAGTCCTGCAGGCATCTTATTTTAATGATTTTCCATCTGTCGAAACTCAGAGGTATTGAAAAACCAGCAACAGCAGTGAGTCCCACTGCAGCAAATGTAGTCGCTCGTATCTTAAATTTTCTGATATCGAATAAACATTAAAAACACTGAAAGAAAAAACCTTCCATACTCTCGAAATATTAGTTGTTAATCTGTTCAGAGAGGAAGATAATCATTTTAGACATATTGCATAATAATATAAGATTTCTCTCTCTCTCTCCCTCTATTCCACTGTCTCTCGCTCGTGTGCGTGTGTCTGTATGTGTGTATCTGCGGCCTGTAGCAGGGATCCGATATACTAACATTAGCACAAATCTATAGTTTTGAAAAAGTACAAAAGTTACTTATTGTATCTTCGAATCAAAGGCATTTTTTTTCGATTTTATAAGAAATTTCAATGTTAGTTACTTTTAAGTGAAAGAACTCTTAAAAATGTCGCTTTTATATTGTTACCTGTAGTCTTATTCCCGATTGATTTCCGGATTTTTCGACTTATCATCTGCGTATTCAAAAACTGACGGGCCACCTTGTCACCATCCTTACGTGTCTCCGTGCCTGAAGAAAAGGTTTGATCATTTCAGCCTTTCTCTGCAAAGTGTGCTAACGCGGGAAAGGAGCATTTTTTTCACGTTTTCATGAGAGGTCATAATGTGTTTAGGTGTTCGTTGAGGTAAGTGCATAATTTTTTATTTTGGTTACGGTCATATCATTGCTCCAGTATACACGTATTGCAAGTAATGTTAACTATTATTTATAAAGAAAATTTATTTACTCTCTTGTTTTTTTAATTATCAAATAAATAAGTTCAATTATTCGACACATTAACTCTCACTTTAATATTAAATTCATTAATTTGACATGGCCGTTATTCTCATATAGTGGAACTAATTTAATGTACATTGCTATGTTGTGCCGCTATAAACCCTCCAATTATTTTTACCTTTAGTGTGGGTCCTGAAAAGGAATATTATTTTAATTATTAAAAAGATTAGACCAATTTAAACTTAACAATAACATTTATTAAATACACAAAATACCTTTTCAATTCCAATACTTTAACTACTCTTCCTATTAATTATATATTAAGATATAATGTGAAAGGAGAGCATATGAGACCCTGAACCATATACCTAACATATTTATTAACCTGTGGATGATTGATGAACTCATACCTTCAATCTGGGCTTTAATAGCAGCACTTGGTTAATCTCGTCTGTAGTTACACGCATCAAGTCGAGGTGTAATGCCCACTCGTAACTTCATTGAATACTGCTAACTCAAACACTCCACTTATTTCATGCTATTAGGCGGTTCTATCCACAAGTCATCATAACATATCTGCACCAGTCAACTCTGAACAATTGTTCACCAGCATCATTCTTAAGTCATTTTAGTATATCTCATTTTTAAGTCACAAAGTCATGATTGTCTTATTTCTGGTCTGCTCTTGTCTCCTAAGTCAAAATCCAACTGTCTTCTCCAATGTCTGAAATCCCATTACTTTCTTCGTCTGATCTCGTTCTCGGGTCTCAGGCTGTGTTTCCCTCGGTGTGTGTGTGTGTGTGGGGGGGGGTGTAACTCCGCCTTTACTTCTTTTTGGGGCTTATTGGTTACCCCTTACCCAATGGCACCATTGCACATTTAGTACGGCCCAGCTCAGCCCCTGTGGTATGGCACCCCCAAATGTATAGTCTTCTGACATTTCGGTTCAAGTAGTAATAAACCTTTGTGCCAGCCAGACTACAAGCTTTGCCTGCTGTTCTGGCCACCATAAATATCACACATAAAAGTGTCTAATCAAATGTGAGAACAATTTCTGGTCTCACAGTACATTTTCTAGTACTTGCCATATACATAGCATACTATGAATTGCAGAGAATATAAAAATGCGTTCAACATTGTGAAGTACATAGTCTAAGGCTACATATAGCAAAGTTTCTAAGATCTAAAAGTTCTGTTGGGAAAGGTTAGAAGCTATCTAAATAAATTATATTAGAATTATGGATGGGGAAAGGAAAATAAGCACCTTATTCATTTCGGTCCTTCTGTATTTGACTGATTTGATTATTATACAAAACACCTGGTGTAGCGCTTCCTATTTGTAAATTATTTGAGCACGGATTTCTTACGCCTGCGTAGGGAGCGTATTGTGTTGAACATGTATCAGGTGTAGAAAACATTCATGCAGGCAATATTTCCTATGACGTTTATCTAGGGTTATCATATGCTGATTTTTCAAACATTTTTCATGTAGTGGTAAAATTCACAAATGGCTTTGAAAATTTTATTAAATATTCAAATTATCATGTAACATGTGTAAAAAATATTCGTCAAAATATGTTAATGTTTTTTTTAAATAAGAATTGAAATAATAATAACATCCATATTATATGAAGTGATTATGTGAATCATTGCAAAATAAAATGTGGCATCCATGTTTTTTTCGCTTAGTGAAAATAGTGATTTATAAGGAATGCTCATATTTATATTTATTGTTGCACCCGTCCTAAAACCGCTTTATTTTTGCATATTATCTGTGTGTCTATATTTCGTGTTTACGCAAATACAATAATTTTGATTTTGAAGGATTACTAAACTTTAGTTATTTTTACAACGAGGCTTAATTTTAACGTATGCACATTTTAAATAATTTAATCGATTGTAAGATGAGTTGTATAAGAATTGCTGAATTTTTGAAAGCAAAATTATTTAGCTCTGAAGTCATATTCATTGATTTTTATAGAGAAGAAAACAATTTTATAGCATTTTCTTTTTTAATGAAGTTTTAAGCTTCTAAGTAAAATAAATGATTGAGTATTGTGATAATTTTGAAAAAATCGCCGCTGAATGTATCGCATTTTAGAGATGTTTAAATAAAATTGCATTTCAGCTCGAAAGTGTTTCATAATCAGTGCTTTATGCATGATTAATCCTCCTTGTTTATTTTGGTGCGGCCTCAAGCGGAACAGATTTCTATGTTTTTAGAAATTCAGATGCCGCATATACTGGATTAAAAAAACCATTCTTTTTATTATGTATACAACTTTTAAAATATCACCGGTGCATACAGACAAATGCAAATGTATTTCAATTTTACTTTTTCGTAATCTGATACTGTGTATAGAGTTAGAAGAAAGTTATCCCTTTTATAATGAACCAATGGCTGTCCAAATGGCTGCAGCCAAAATATTTACCCATGTACTGGTAATAAATGAATAACATTAAATGAAATTTATGCTTAAATGGCAGAATTTGTGCCTATATGGAATTTGCACCCAAAATCTGTTCAATTTCTTTGTCGTTTTAGCGCCCGCGGAAATAGTGATTTGGGATGAAATCATATGCTTAAAAATTTTCGTCTTCCATATTTATTGATGAAAACTCTACGCACAATCCGTCTTGTTTATTTTGCAGCGACCTTATTCGGAACAGCTTTCTAGATTTTTGGACGCCTGATCACTCTTTGCGTTTAATTAACGAAATGATTCATTATATTAAGCGTTATTTTAAAATGTTACCGGTAAATACAGACAAATACAAAAATATTTCAATTTTAGTTTTTCGTAATCTGATACTGTGTATAGAGTTAGAAGAAAGTTATCCATTTTATAATTAACCGAGAGCCAGTTGTCCAAATGGCTACAGTCAAAATATTTACCTATGTAGCGTTAATGAATTATAGCATTAAATGAAATTTAGACTTTATATGGCAGCATTGGTGCCTATATGAAATTCACACACAAAATATGTTAATTTTTTTTTTTTTTTGTCGTTTTAGCACCCGCGAAAATAGTGATTTGGAATGAAATCATCTGCTTAAAAAATTACTTTCCCTCGTCTTTCATTGAACCCATCTATAATAAAAAATGACTATGTCTGTCTGTTCGTCTGCTTGTGTTTTCTGTAACGACAAATGTGAATGTTGTATCACCATAAAATTTAGTACACAGGTACTTCAGGACAAGAGACAACGCGTCTCGACGATATTTTTTATATTGTTTGTAATTGTGTGTTTTAATAACTTTTAGCTTGATGTTGAGCAATTTTGAGACACTCAACTATATGCGTATTGAACTATTATATGATTTTCTGGAAAACTAGTGCTTCACAACTACTGTTTTGTTTATGAATTTGTGTACTTTATTTATGTACATGGGTTTTGAAATGAATTTAATTTAATTATTTTTGCTTGAAATTTCTATACTTATTTGTAATATATGTTAATTTTAGTGTCGAGTTATCCGATTTACCCTATCCAAATTTGCATTAACGATTTCTGGTTGTATAAGAGCTCACTTCTGTCAATTCTTTATTATAACCAATGATGATGGACACAATATTGTTCGAAAGCACTGTGGTATTTTGAAAAACTTTTCCAGTAGGTTAAGATGCCATGATGGTGTGTGAAATACAGTTTACAATACTTGTGCCGGAGTGATTGTGCTTGAATAAGGCGATAATAACACCAGTTATTGAGGTAAATACTACTATTTCGCCAACATAACGTCAATCAGTATTTTTTTTAATTATACACCAATGCTCAAAGGTTATCACAGCTCATAGATTTCTAGACCACAGCCATTCGGCTCAGTTGGCTGGATTGCACTATTTGTCACGTCTTCTCTGAACGAGATTCTATCATTGTCAATATCTAATATTCAATTTTCACCAAACGCGGCGAGAGCTTAACCTTAGCTAAGTTAGGTAGTCTAGCTAATAGAAAGAGGGGAAAATTTTGAATTTTTTTCTACGTCCAAAGAACTCGTAGGCACACGAGGCGTCATCCGATGGGTTGGTCGATCTCACCCAGTGGCACTTCAGCGCACGCCGTATTTGCTGAAACCCTACGTAAGGAAAACCGGGATTCGTCACTGCAACTAACTTAAAGTCATTTTACTTCCAATGTCCCTGGCATTGTCTATGTTAACATTGTCGACTATGATTTTATCTCAGTGTAAGCAGCGTAATGAATGATGTTCATGCAACTGTAATTCCGCCAGATGATTGGAAATCGTTGGAATTATACGGGTTTGAAGATGTCAGCTATCACGTCTTATCTTGCAGTTGATAGAGTGACAGTACAAGCAGTACAGTGCTTCACAGTGCTTCAGTACAAAGCAGTAAAGTGACAGTACAGTGCTTCAGTACAATGCAGTACAGTGACAGTACAGTGCTTCAATGACTACAGTGACAGTACAGTGCTGCTATAGTGACAGTACAGTGCTTGTGATAGTACAGTGCTTCAATTCCCCAGTTGATTCAATTCCCCTACGTGCTTCAATTCTCTAGGTGCTTCCCGTGTTTCAATTCCTCTATGTGCTTCAATTCCCCATATTATGGGTGTCGGTGCCTAGTTTCAACCATTGCTAGATAGATCGTTAAATTCTATTATTTCGGTATTAGGATGTGAAATAACACCTCCTAAATACAGTTCAAGGCCGAGGTGCTGAGGTCGCGATAGCGGCTTGAGTCATAATTAATAGCCCTATTCCGGAATTCAAAGCACAAGAGTTGCTGAACAAGTCTTCCTGGTCTTTGTTAAAAAATTCCTAAAATATCTTGCAATGATGAACATTATTTTTCTCTTTCAATATTTCAATATTTTAGTGATCAATTTATTTGATATTATTTACCCCCATGAACTGTTACGTGTAATTGAAACTGATATTCCATTTATAAGTCATAAAACTGAAAATGAAAAGCTAATGTGTTGAAGACCCAAGCCACCTAACTCATCCTAAGGTATCAGCAGCAGGATGAGTGGCCGGACACAAAAAAAGCTAATGTGTGAAGTAATTGATTAATTCTGAATACAATTTAATTAATATGTTCTTTGTAATTGATATTTGTTAAATATTTCAGTCCGGATATTCATGAGTTTTTTTAATTTTAAAAATTTAGAACATTTCCATGTAGGTTAAACATTTTATAAACATTATAACTACATATGAACGTGTTAACATATTTCATATGTTTAATTCAGATCTAATATCTTTTGAAATATTTCCAAATATATATATATATTTTTAATACATACCAATTATTTTTTATTTGCATTATTTACGATTCATCCTACGATCATGGTACAATCATGGAAATGGCGGCGAATGAAATGTATGGAATTTTATTATTTAAAATATTTTATTCAAAATGTGATATGTTTATGCATTCTTGGTAGCAAATCAAATATATTTGTGACAGTACCAGGTGGATTTCCATTATCGCATAGCCGTTATATGTACTACATTGCTCTGCATTATAGTTAGCTTCATGAAAATATCTGTACTTAGTTAAATAAACATATGTTAAGTAAACAAAAATTTGTAAAATAAAATATTAAAAATTAATGTAGCAAAAATATATTTGTGTTTGAAACTTATTTCACGCTGTTGAGATAGTAATGATAATTCATGAATACAACACCTTAATCATTATCGTAAGCATTTTCAGAAACACTTGTCCCAAATAAATCTAGCATAATTATTGGCTGGTTCACTCAATCTCGTGAAAGACAAATATCCGTCTTATCTCAATGTGTGTTAGCTGATTGTATTCCATGTGAATACGGCCTCAAGAATTTTTTTGAATTTCTAATCATCATTACAAAACGAGTTTTAATTTAAAAGCAAATTCAAATAACCGTTTTTGAATAGAAGTGCGTTAAATTTCAATGTCACTATTGGCGAGTATGAGACCAGTAGGCAACAACTAAAGATTTTGATATTTGCGACTAAACAAAGGAGCAGACATATAATCACCAATAGGTCCAATTCCGACAGTGTTATCCCGGAAAGCTCTGACCCGAATACATTCACATCACACAGATTGCAGGTGTGGTTGGGGCTTAAAAATATTCTAGGGCCAAGACTTAAATCAAACTTCATCCGATACTAAAAAACCAATGAAACATCGGTACGATCTCACATTGAGGAACAGTCAATGGAACTAAACGGTGTATCTTCACCCGATATAAAAGAGATGTTGTGAAGAAAAGAGGATCGACAAAAAAATAATCAGAATGCATCAGACATGCAGTTGACGTCAGACAGTTGAAGTCGTATGACAGTTGAAGTGGTGCTTCAGAAAGCTGAAATTTGAAGTCTGATTCAGTTGTTAGATATGAGAAAAATGTCATGAGTTATGTGTCAGAATGAAACAATAATAATCAGACGAATGCCGGTTAGGGAAGTTAGTGATATCAAAGCAGATCAACAGACCATCAAAACGAGGGGGATATGCAAAGGTATACGAGTATGTGCTGATCTTTACATATTAGGTCGTTTTGCCAATCGAAGTAAGATAAAAGTGAATTGGTTTCACACGGGTACTATCTCCTGCTTAAGCGAATTTTTTGTGATTTTATGTAAATTTAATTATGAAATAATAGAAGTGGTGTGTTATAAAATACTAATTCGTTTAAAGTTAAACATGTGGATTGAGTAATGATTCGTATTTACTGATTATGGTAAAGGGGACTCGTATAAAGAAGTAATGGTGGATATTGCGGCCATGTTAGCAATTATTCTAATGAAAAGTGAATACGCAATTTAATTTATGTTTCCTCTACTTAAGTTAGTAGTTGTCATTTGTCAGATTAATAACAGTGAGATTTCGCCTTATATCAGCAACCGCTTCTATTGCTATTGAGCTTCAAATATTTGAATACGTTCCTGTGATGCCCTCATACGGAAATTATCATATCTGTCATACATGCAGTTTTATATTTTGTACTTCCAATTTCACTCAGTCTATATTGATATATATGTCATTTGTCAAATCCTTTTTTTTCGTCTTTTGTCAAATATCTGTGAGCTTTGCAACTTTATACATCCATATCAGGCTAAAAATATAGTACAGTTTAAACAAGATTTAAAAACAAGCTGAAACAGAAGGAAAAATTAAATCGCCCTATCAAAATACCCCTTAAGACTCACACTTAATTGGATTTAACGGTTTTGGGTATAAAGAAAGATGTTTTTGTGAGGAGAAAGATCACTCCCTCGAGGGATTTCAAGCAATAAAGATAACAAGGACTTCTGTGGATGACGTCTTGGGTGAAAACAAGCTGTTCAAAACTGTTGAAATGAAGAATATAAATTGAGCATTCCGTATTTTAGTCGATTTAAATGATTTTTTTTTCAAATTATTCTAATGTGGAATGTTGCTTCTACAACTCTAATTATAAGGCTAAGGAAGTTTTGATTATTATAAATATTCATGAAATTGTTAAGCTGTTCAATTATTTTCTTAAATCATCAAAAGATAATTGTATCATAAAAGATAATAGTTTTACATGTTGTCATTTGGAATATCGCCAAATACGCAATTGAATGATAAAAACAGAATACCGTGAACCTTATACATTATATTTTGACTGCAAAAGTAGTAAATTCATTGCATTACATAAGGAAATGAATTTGCTGCCACATCAGATTTTTTATAAACGCAATCGAATGTTCAGACCCCCCCATTTTTTGAGTGAAATTTGGGGGACCCCTCATTTTTGAAAGACCCCCCATTTTTCGAGTGAATTATAAATTTTCGAGTGAAATTTTGAAAAAAATCATGAAATCAAAACCTTTAATAAAGTTACGTAAATAGTCATTTCTTATTTAATTTTTCATTAGAAAACGATTGACACATTATTTAGAACGATAGCATGAACCGCTCTAGAGATATCGCACTCTTTTCTAATACTTTTACAAAAAATCACGTAAAAAATGAATTTACTATTGTAAAATATATTCACTTTTCATATGTAATGACATGCGATAAATTGGAGATATTCTCAAGAATCTAGCTCGTCCCATTCATAAGTAAATATACTTTAGGTAATACTTTTGTATTTGGACGCCAATGGTCATTTATCTGCATGACTTATTTCAATAAGCGTATTATTAAAGCGTCTTTTGGTTTTCGAGAATTCGCTGTAACTTCTGATGCGAATGTAATCAAAAGTTTGCATCTTGGCAAAGCAGAGTACATTTTTTGGAAAGTCCCGATTTAAGATGCAAATATCTGATAAAGACTGCACCTGAATTCACAGAGAATCCTCAAAAATTAGAGAATGGTTTAACAATACGATCGCTTAAAAATATATATATATATATATGTATATACTATTGCATGGGTTCACGCACGGATAAGCCATTACCGTTCATCTTCCATCCCGGGAGTACTCTTATAAGCAAAATAAACAACCATAGCTTTATTCAGAGTAAACTATAAAAAACCGATTATAAATAAATCACATTATAACTCATAAAAAAATTCTACTGAATCGATGCATTATTTACTTAAAAAATAGTAACATTTCGCAATGTCCGAACTTGTTATATTAGATATATATCCATAATTTTTTATGCGAATATATATCGTCAAAACTGATTATCTTTCAACGTGATCATGTGTTTTTTAAATAAGAGAAAATAGAAGTAAGATCCTTAAACTACCATATAAAATGGTTGTTTAAAACATACACTTAATTGGATATACGCTGTTCAAAAATGAAGAAGATTGGCTTTTGGTGAAGAGGCTGTCAATCCCTGGAGGGGACCTTTCGCGCAATGAAGAATAACGGGGAATTGCGCCTCTGATTTTGTGGCTGGACACCTTAGTCATCGGAATGCAGAATAAAAAAAACTTCCTCTCCCGTTTTGTAGTTTTTTAAACGATTTGGAAGGTTTATTATGTTAGAATGCAGAAAATGCAATTATGGAGCAGATGGATTTCTGTTCATTGCAAATATTTTAAATGTGTTGCAAAGCTGTTACATTTATTTTTAATTATTCCATGTATTTATGTCTGTTTGATTATTTGTTTTTGTGTATGTATACATGTCTGCGGATATGTTAAAATAAAGCATGTTAGAGCGCAGGATATGGAATTATCAATGAAACAGACTTTGAAAGACAGTACGCTATTAATAGCTGAATTTTTGTGTATTTAAAAAAGTATATATCCTTTTCGTATGTTGAAGACTTAATCTCCCGAAATAAGTGGCTTTTTTATAAGCGGATGTAGTATTAAAGCATTCTTTGTTTTCGCGAATTCGCTGTGAGTTCCTCTGAGATTGCAATCAAAAGTTTGCATTTTGGAAAAGCCGGTTACATTGTCTAGAACATTCCGGAGTTGCACGGGATTTAAGATGCAAATATCGGATAAAATCTGAACCGAAATATCACAGAATTCCCTAAAAATAAAAAACATTTTAATAATATTATCTCTTACAACAAAAATAAAATACAGTCAAACCCATCTAAACGGTCACCCCTGAGATATGGTCACCCCGTTTTTACGGTCAGTTTTAAATTCCCCGGCAGAAAACTCATTCACAATATGCACTTTGAACCCCTGATTAGCGGTCACCCTCAGATACGGACGCGGACACTATTTTAATGATTCATTCCATTAGACTAAAACCTCTGTACGGACACAGTCAATATTTGAATTTTCTATACTATAGATGGATTCCCAGAAAAAATTGCAACTCACCTGAGTAAGAAAAACACCTGCTTCTACAACAGTACTTCTACAACAGTTCTAAAACACCTGCTTCTACAGGAGTAACGGGGACTCCCCCACCCCTCAGTCACAAAGGAGTGGGATCCACTTCAAGGAGAAAACTCGACTAAGACCACAAAGGGTACGGAAGTGGAGTACGCATGGTCGTTAAATTAACATTTAATGCATTGCTTTTCAAGAATTTGAAGTCACATCGGCGTTGAGGTCGTAGAGTTCATACGTGTATGTATAGTCACCCTTCTTTCAAAATGGCCAGCATTAGTAATCGTCGTGCTCTGTCTCTGAAAGATAAAATTAATGTTATTGAGTATAATGGAAAACATAAAGTGGGAGTTCGTACCCTCGCGACTAAATTTAATGTAGGAAGAACCCAAATATGCTGTATTTTGAAAAAGAAAGAATATTGGCGAAACCAATGGTTGAAATCAAGAAAGAAAAAATAAATTTCCTAAAACACCTGGACTTGCTGTAGATACAGTTGTTTACGATTGGTTTGTTTCTGCAAGAAACAAAAATATCCTTATTTCCGGGCCAATTCTCCAGGAGAAAGCGAGATAAGCCGCAGAAGAGTTAGGATTCATAGACTTCCAAGCCTCGAATGGTTGGCTGGATCGATTTCGCGTTCGACATGAAATCGCGTTCAGGAAACTGGTCGGCGAATCTGCTGATGCCGACAACGGTGTGTGTGAAGATTGGGTTGAAAAAATACTAAAAACTATTGAAGGATATTCAGCAAGGGATATCTGTAACATCGATGAAACTGGACTGTTTTATCGAGCTCTTTCTGATAAAGCGCTTTGCTTAAAAAGGAACGCTGCAATGGAGAAAACATTTCTAAAGAGCGATTGACAATATTGCTGGGATCAAACATGCAAGGTGAAGAGCTGACCCTTTGGTGATTGGAAAAGCAGCAAAGCCTCGCTATTTTAAGGGACTGGATATACGTGGCTTTCCCGTCGAATGGCACTCTAATAGGAAAACATGGATGACTTCTGATATCATGTTGAAATATTTGATAAACTTACACAAGCACTTCGTAAAGAAAAAAACAAAAGTCCTGCTGTTTATGGATAATGTCACGTCCCATCCAACAGACGTTCGCCTGAAAAACATCAAGGTTATTTTCCTTCCCCCTAACACGACATCAAAGTGTCAACCACTGGATCTCGGTGTAATCAAATCTTTTAAAGTTCAATACCGCAAGCTACTTTTGATCTGCAAAATGGAAGAAGCTAAATCAGCCACAGAACTATCTAAGTCGATCAACGTTTTGGATGCAGTTGGATGGATAAAATTCGCATGGAATAGTATAAAAGAAGAAACGATTTCTAACTGTTATCAAAAAGCTGGTTTTAGGGAGTTTGCAACACTTCAATGACTGATTCAGATGAAGAATCTAAAAGTTTACAGAGCTTGATCGAAAAGGATGGATTCGTGGGCGTATCATCTGAAGAATATGCTCCTATGGATGTAGATGTGATGATGGAAGAAAACAACAGTGAAATATCCGATATCGTCAGGGAATTTGCAACAGAATCATCTGAAGAGGAAGAAATTGAGGAAGAAGAAATCGAGTATGAAGAACAAGGAGTCAGCATCAGATATTACTCTGAAGTTTTTAAAGTGTTAGACGGACTAAAGACATTTTCGTGTAAGCATAATGATGGAAAGGCATTAAATTTAGTCTCACAACTTAAAATACACTTCGAAGGAGAAAAACTGGTGGCTAAAACCCACCAAACATCAACTGATCAGTTCTTTCCCCGAAGGTAAATAAATTCAATGTATACTACTGTACGTTTTTTGCATATGAGCTTACATGTTGTGAATTTAATTGTTTTTATGAAACAAATGTACACGTTCGCCACCAAGATCACAGCTGGGAGGGGGGAAGTTACCCCCCCATGAAAGAAAAATTTAACACTGAAATGATACAAGGTCAATATCTAATCAGATATAGTATCAAAACGTTACCTTAAAATTGTTTTATGTTCTCAAAAATAGGTATGTTTCAATATGAGGAATTTAAAACTATTAATGTGTAATATTTGAACTAATTTAGAACGATCCCCTCTTTTACGGTCACCCCTCGTTTACGGACAAATGTTTCTGTCCGGAAAGTGACCGTAAATGAGAAGTTCGACTGTATAATAAACTATTGCGTGCGTGGACCACTTTACGCTTTGTTACGTCATGACCGTTCACCATAAATCTCGGGTAACGCCAGTGCATATTTTAGTGAAACATGAAATCTTAACTCAATTTAGAGTAAACAATAAAAGGCCGATTATAAATACACCAAATAAATATTAAAAAATGTTCTACTAAATTATCGTAACATTTATTTTTTCAGAAATGAAAAAAATAATAATATTTCGAAGTGTTTCAGCTTTTGTTATATCGGATAGAATCGCAGAGTATTTTTATACAAATATGTATCGTTATAAATGATTGACTTTCAGCGTGATCACGTGTTTCTTAAATAAGATAAACTAGAAGTAAAATCCCGAAACTACCATATAAAATGGTTCCTTAAAACATACACTTAATTGGATCTACTCCGCTCAGAAATGAAGAAGAATGACTTTTGTTGAAGAGAATGTCAGTCCCTGGAGGGGACGCTTCAGACACTGGAGAATAACGGGATATTGCGCGGATGATTTTGTGGCTGAATACCTGAGTCATTGGAATGAGGAATGAAAAAAAAACTTCATCTCCTGTTTTGTAGTTTTTTAAACGATTTGGGAAGTATATTACGTTAGAATGCAGAAAATGCAATTATGGAGCAGAATTGTTTCTGTTCATTAGAAATATTTTAAGTTTGTCGCGAAGTTGTTTCTTTCCTTTTCATATTTTTCCTATAATTATATAGTTATTGTAAAAGTAAATAGTTGTGGTAGGCTTATGAATCCGACACTTGGATTTATGTGGATCGATTTTTTAAACAACCTGAGTATGAATCTAGCATAATTTTAATGATATATGCATGTCTGTCTGATTATTTGTATGTGTTTGTGTCTGTCTGTATGTCTGCGTCGATATTAATGTAAAACATCTCATGCCGCTGGATATATAATGAATTATGAAAGGAATGTGTCGCGGATGAAACGTAAATATGTTAACTAACATCCTATTATTTGGAATAACTAAAACGAAACTTTTGCTATAACTTTATTGCCTGGGTCAATTAACCTTGGTCGCAAAATCGGTTCCCTTGGTTTCAATTTGGCTAGTTATCGCCAACTTTAAAGGTCTTGGCGAATTCTGAAAAGTTATCAAACATTTTTGGTTGGCTAAGAACTTCACGATTTATGTGTTTTTCTCGCAAATTTTTCGCAGAATAGACACTTCATTGTTCAGTTGATTTGTTTACGTGATATGAGCCAAAGCATCTAGCGAACTTAGTACATAACCCAGTATTAGATTTTCCTCCGATTTTACATACACTTTAAGTTGTAATATAAATATATATCGGGCAGAAAAATATAAAAATATTAAATTTTAGATCTGCGATATCGGTGCATCGAGAAATGCGCTACACGCTATCACGTAGTTATCTGTTGCGCCGACTGCACACTCGCCAATTGGAGAGACGTCAAGAATTATATTCACATTTTTTACCATCAATAATTGTAGTTAGTTGTCCAATTCAGACAAAATAAACAATATTCTAATAATCTACCAAAATTGCATAACTCTCCCTTAAAAGTATATTGTCTTGATCGCTGAGATCAATAATTTGATGTCAGCGGTTTCAATGACAACCGTGGAATATTTCTTAGAAGAATTGGAGAAGAAAACCTCAAAAATATTTTTAAACGCATTTCTTAAAACGCTTAAACATTAGACATATATTTAATAATTCATTATTTAAATATTGTCCCCTAAATCAACAAACTTCATTGTGTTCAAAAAGTAAAAATGTTTGATTTATTTATCGAAGCAAAAATAATGGCTTTTAGTTTGCATCCGTCAAGGGAACGTTAAAAGAAATATATAATTTCGAGGAAGTTAGGCATTGATTTCGAAGTTGTTCTTAATTATTAATTGATTTATTGCTTCTAGAATAGAAAATGGTTGATTTAACGCCTTATAATATGCCTAATAAGAATGTTGGTATTATATAATTCAAAGGGTTACTCTCGTAATAGGAAGTTAAATTAAGCTAACTGGTAATTTTTATGTTGGTGTTGTTTTTCTTGTTTGGTTTATTACAGTTTAATTCATATGGCCCAGTAAAGAAAAACGTTTTATGAATGCCAACAGATAAGAAAAGTATTTTGTAGTTAATAAATAAGTTCACTCCCTCAAAAGGGATACTTACGGAAGCAGGAATTGTCAGACACATTTCCGACTATTGAGGTGACTCAAAATACCTTTATAAAAAGTTGTGATTTCCTCTGACATGTCTGAGATGATGTTATTTTGCTTGTGTATAATATTTACGATCCATAATATATACATTATTTACGATATAAATAATTTTTGATACCGCATTATCCATAGAATATACATATGATCTCATATTATCCATACTGGCCATTTGCACATATTCCACAAAGAACCGTCATGGTTGTCTACTTCGAAATGCTGGATGGTATAAGCACCGATGTGCTAATGGGTCCAGCCTTCATATTGTTGTCAGATGATTTAAAAATATGGATGTACGCTATTAAAAAATGTTATATATTAAGTTAGATGTAGGACATTATTTGGAAATAGATCCATATTTACCATCTAGAAACAATAAAGAACATCATGATAAGCATGCTCTGACATAGGATGGCAAAACGATCATTCCGTTCAACGTTACACACTATAGGAAGTGAATTTCCTGGTACAGAAGTCACTTGCAAACTGTCAATACTGCAAGATTACATATTATCCATATACTACATGATCTCTCACTTTTTAAATTTTTATAAAGATGCCAGGGATACCAAAATTATAAGGTCAAAAGTTAACTTGCAAATAATTGAGTTTCAAAAATATAAAATTCATTTTAGGTCTATGCTGACAAATAAATGCAGATAAAAGTAAACATTAAAATGTTTAATCTTGTGATGATAACTTATCTTCAGTTTAAGAGGTTTAAGAGGTTAAATTTTCAGCTTTATATTTACTGTTATCAGATTTTTATGGTTATATGCCGAATCGTAAATTAATTTAACTTATTTTTAAAACATTTCATTTAACTTGATCTGGTGTATATTTTTAAGTGCGATTCTCAAATCTTCGATCCCCCCTCCAACTGCTCAAGTACCATAATCAAAGTAATATGGAATTTAGAATTGTTGAAACTCGATGGTGATAGACACTTGCAACGGAGTAACAAAGCCGATTTTAAATTTAAGGTTGCATATAAATTACTAGTCGTTATGCCGCATAACCCAGCATTATTTCTTAGTACGAGCCCATTTACCATAATTTATGAATGAAACATATTACTGATTAATATAAACAATTTAACTTTAAAAATTAACAATTCGTAAGAATAATGTTGTGCATAGTAAATATTACACAAAAGTTTACTACAGAATTTTACTCAAGGAGGAGAAAGCACCCTTGTGAGACTTTTACTTTATTCAGAAAGAAAATTCGACCATCTATATAATAAGAGCAGCATATACCATAGTATTTTGACTTTGTTTTGATCGCCTGTTGATCTGCATTGATCTTACTCTGTCATTGATCTGCATTGATCTTACTCTGTCATTGATCTGCATGGATATTATTCGTCTGACGGATATGCATTGATCTACACTAGATTTCATTCTCGGAATAACTCACTGATCTCTATGAACTCTCTTTCTCAACTCATCTTGATCGCCTCTCACCATCACCTCTTTTTTGCTCTAAAAACGTAACTTACTTCACTCGATGATATCTTCCTTTTACCATCAGCCTCTTTTGGCCTAGGGCAAAGACCGAATTCCTGTTGTTTTTGTTTCTTAGTCCCACTTGACTGACAGCAACATCAGATCCAATACATAAGCTCGTAGGACTTCAAAAGGTCAATGATAGTCTCAGGACTGCACTACAGCTGGATATTGTGGCAACCAATACATAACAAAGTATACATAATCAATACATAACAAAGTATGCATAACAAAGTATCCGGCCACACACCTAGCTACAGTAAGCATTCGGGTCTGTGCGGTCTGGGTTTTTCACTTAACAAAGTATAAGAAAAGTAGACAGTGCTACATTACACCTAGGGCACAGGGGATATTCCTTATGACCTAAAACAATGTTTGGTGTCCGCAGATGACCGTTGCGGAATCTGTCCAGAGCTGTTTAGTCTCCTCTGTTGTTTGACCTAATCAGAGCAGCACTAGGCTCGCCTCAAATATACCACTCATGCGACAGAGCCGCTCTCCAAGAAATATGTATTTCGAAATTGACCTGGGAGGCAAGTTAAGTAAAAGAAAGGCCGCAAATGTCTGTGGGATCTTTAGGGTTACCTTCCATAGACAATTCATCCGCAATTTCATTGCCATATATATCTGAGGCACCCATTAGAAATATATCTTATGATGGTCACTTAAACTTTTTTAATTTCTGGACAATATTTACAGTTGCATGGTCATCCTGTCTCCAAAACTCAGTTAGATACTGTAAAGTTCTATGGCCATCACTTAATATCCAGATGTCACTGTCGAGTTCTGAAGACAAACAGTAATTCAGAGTCCCATCTATAGCTATCAGTTCTGCTCGGAAAACTGAACAGTGGTTGACGTTTCTCTTGATAATTCTTACGTCTTCCCCCTGCTTGATATACACTCCGTTACCAGATATATCACCATCGTCCTTACTGCCAACAGTATATATTTGTAATGAATCATCAGAAATTTTATGACTAGTCTCCGGAACAAGCTGTTGCATTGAATTTGGAGAATGGAATTTGGTACGTTTTCTTGCGCGGTGCATTTTAAGGATTTTGATGTTCATATTTATAGGTTCTGCCTGTACTGGATCCGCGATAGATCCGCAATAAATCCGTAATAGATCCGCCATTTTTCAAATATTTACGGCCCTAACTCATCAAGTTTCATTAATCACTTGGACTTTTGTAGAATATTTTAATTCTTCGAATTTTCAAACTTATTGGGTTCGCACGCCCTGGTCCTGATTTTGATCTAGCATTAAATTCTGGAGGAGGTAGGGAGACTCACTAAAGATTTCCTTGCAAAGTTCCTTTCCAATTTCCAGTTTAAAATTTCTCCTTTTCCTTGAAATATCCATTTTTTAAGTTTTGTTATAAATAGAACTGATATGGTGATAACTGATATGGTTACAGCATCAAATCCTGGATTCAAGAAAAATTTTTAATTCCTGTTATTTTGCCAATTCCGGTTCAAAAATATCCCCTGCGTCATCTATTTCTTGGAATTGGCTAAGAATATAGCTTAATCGGCGATTTATGTATTATCACATTTCGAAGGGGGGTAGAGGAAATCACTAAGAATTTCAATTTCTGGTTGTCGGGGTGTCACTTCTATTTAAAAAATTTACATTTTCCTTAAAACATTTACTTTTTTAAGGATGATCTTAGATGATAATTGATATAGATTCAGCATCATATTTCAGAATAAGTAGGGTACCTCCTGCCTACTCTGGAATTTATTTTTCTGAGGATTTGCACTTGCGGGTTTTCATCTTACGATTCAATAAATGTGCTAGAAACATATATTTTGATTGACTGTAGAGTTTAGATGATAACTGATATAAATTTTGCATCGAATTTCAGGGAGAGGAGGGAGTGGGGTTTACTAAGGACTTTCACTTCTAGTTCTTTTTCCAACTCTGGATTAAAAAAAATAATTTTCTTTCAGACGTCTATTTCTCAAAATCGGCTATTGATAGATCTTAAATAAGATATGATATGGATTCAATATAGAATGTCTTAGGAGCTAGGAGAATTCATTAAGGATTTCCACTTCTGGTTCGACAGGTGCCACTTTCGATTAAAACTATTACACTTCTTTTACAATACCTATGTCTCAAGATTGGCTATAGGAATAGCTTAGATAATGATTGATATGGATTCAATGTCGAAGTTTGCAGGGAGTAGGGATCCCTAAATATTTACACTTCTGGTTCTGGAGATTGCACTTCTGACTGTTCCAAATATTGGTATGACTATGAGATATACGTGTGCATCTGAGTATACAAATATTTTGTTTAAAATGAAATGTATACACCACTTGCCATCCTATAAACGATCTTCCATAAACTTCTTATTTTTCTGTGTTGTATTGTGTTAAACCTCGTACTAGATTTATTTTATGAAATTCAACTCTACCTCTAAATAATATATAAAAGAATAAAAAGGTACCCCCTCTCCCTTGTTTTTACCTATATGTAATCAAAATTATATGTAATACAATAACGTGCAATATGTAACATCAAAATTATATGCAATATTACTTTTAATTAATCATACGAAGACATTTAAAAAATGCTGTGTTTATTTGAAATTAAATTTTTAAGAAAAATATTTCTACATTATATTAAGTATACTTCAAGCATATAGCTATTCATAAGCATATGCAGACTGGTCTTTTAATGTTACGGGATTTTTTCATAAATGCATTTGAAAAATGTGCAATATCTCAAGAACGGTTCATGATAGCATTCTAAAGTTTGTGTCAAGCGCCTAAGGCTACTTTATGTATGATATGATTATTTAAATAACTTTATTTGATGTTTTGAATTTTGATGATTATTTCAAAATTTCATTCGAAAATTTAGAATTTTTCCGAACGTTCGATTGCGATTATAAACTATAGACTTCATGTATCCATATTTCTGAATACTTGTTAAAAGTCACGCCTAAATCTCGTTCATTTATGTTACAGATTTATTCAAAATTTGTAGAAAAATTCAAGTAAATAAATTTGTATAAAATGTTTTATTAGAGTGTTGGTTTTACGAATTACTAAATTGTTTTACAGTCGAAATGTGGCTAGGATGCAAATGAAGTCTTGCAGATATATAGACATTTAATAAGATATTTTATAAAATAGCTAAGTATCGGCCAATTGCTCAAAATAATCAATGGCGAAATTTTTAGTATCCCTACAAAGTGGATGGTCATGCCGAGCTACACGTTTCCTTTTAGCCAACCAATGTATTCTGGAGAGGAGATTTATTCAACATTTGGAAATTGGTGTCTTGGTTTATAAGATTCTTGAATATTTGTTAATGTGTTCTATCTTTTTATAATTTGCTGCGACCTCATTAGGAGCAGTTGTCTAGATGTTAATGGACGCTGAAACCCCACACCGTAGTTAACGAAAGCACATTTCATATAAAATATACTTGTAAAATATTGCCGGGATATACAGACAAACAGAAAAATGTTTCAATTTTAATATTTGTAATATAATATCGTGTATAGATATTAGAAAAAGTTATCAATATTATGATTAACTGACGGCTGTCGAAATGGGTGTGAAAAAAACTTTACCTACTTACTGTTAATTTATAGGACCGAATTATTTATTACCAATATGAAATTCATATCAAAAAAGTGTTCCAATTTTCGTATTTTTAATTGGTTGATTTACCACACTCGAAAATAGTGATTTGCTATGAAAGCATATGCTTAAAATATATTATCATATTGAAATTATCATATATATTGAAAATAAACACTATCAGTGTTAGATCCCTTAATCCCCCCCCCCAAGATTCATCCCTTAAAGCTCGGAAAAATAATTATGAGGGTGCACAAATGTGGGCGTATTCACGAATGTGGGCGTGGCTTTTACACAACTGAATCTTCACAATTGAATTTTAAGAGCATTTCAGAAATGAAGCTAATTTTCTATACATGAACCTAATTGTCAGAAATTTTAAATTGTTGCAATTGTTTAATCGTTGCAGACACTTGTCTGGGCTCTTATGAAAAAGAAAAGCACAATAGCCCTTTGGAGGACATATATAGCAAATTGTTTACAAATGTATCTATAATAAGAAAATAAGTCGTCTGTATATTCATCTGTTTGCTTGCGTTTTCTCTAGCGAAAATACAAAGCAATTTAAAGCCATGCAATTTGATGTACAAGTACTTCGGGACCTGGGTCGATGCATCTCGGAGAGATGTACTTTTACATAGAATTCCTTTTTTAGTAATTTTAGATTTCAACATGATTAAGCACGAATTTAAGAAAAGTTTAATACAATTCGGTTGCTTAAAGGCCGAGATTATTATCAACACATATTACATCGTATTATCATCGGAAAGATGCCCATATGTTTAATAGATGAATTTTCAAAAATTCTAGAACAATGCGCTGTTTTAAAAACGTCTCTGATCTTATTTAAAATTGCGTTAAAATGACTGGAAATCAGATATTTGCAATTTAACAGTTCGTCCTTTAAATATAACACACAGTTCCTAAACTAAATATATATTAGAAACCATCCGTTTAATAATAATAATGTTTATAATGTATAAATATATCACTAATTTTTGCAAACTTTAAAATTCCGCAAAGAATGTCGGTCGAAGGAACAGTTCCCTTCTGTCACGAGCATGAACGCCGATAAGAGAGGGGATTGGACGTGTTCTTGAAATTCGGCCAGAAACATCCTGAAGTGTGATCGCAGCGGTGAGGTTGTGGGATTAGCCCATTTTGTCCTATTTACAATTTCATGATCGGTCACAAAAAGATTAAATGGAGTATTGGAAATATAAAAATCACCTTGTTTGTGGATGATACAGACAATATATTGTTATTATCGTGATAAGATTGTTGAAATTAAGATTTAAGTTGTGATCGTTGGTAGATAACGTAGAACATAGAGTCTCCGTTACAACGCAGAGACTTCGAAGGTAGAGTCTCCGTCAGATAAACGAAATCCTTCTCTGATTGACAGGTTTGGATTCTCTGACTTGGGTGTCACGCATGTTGTGCTAATGTAGACACAGTGAATGAATTTTTCATACTTATTTAAATGAATAAAGTTATTATTTTTTATATACATATCGGATGGTCTGAATTAAAACACCCCTACTCTGAGCTCTCTATACATCGAACTACTCAGTGTAAAGGCTCCAAAATTGTTGAACCTACTATTCAAGACATAGGGAAAGGGATTACGCGAAAAAAATAGTTCCAGAAACACCGATAGGTTGCGCTGTACAACAGAAAATATGCTGTAAAGACACAAAATAATCACAAAAAACAAACACATGCGATATGGAAATTTTCCTTTTTAATTGCTTTTGCTGATACAAAAAAAAGAAGATAAAACAGTGAAGAAAGAGAGTTTCGTCGACTTAAGAATTTGCGCAAAGGACCATTACTTCCACAAACTCTCAGGAGAATGATCGCTCGATTCGAGAAAACTGGATATCTTGGTGTTCAGCCGGGTCGAGGACGCAAATCGACTAGTTCAGATGTCGTTGACCATGTTGCCACCGCTATTGTTGAACAATCAATGGATAACGTTATAGGCTGTAGTAGTGCACGTGGAGTGTCACGATATTTGGGTGTTCCCTACAGCCCAGTGCGGAACGTACTGAGAAACATAGTGCATTTTTTCCCGTACAAAATTAGTCACAATCACCAACTGCTGACCATCGACAAGGAGAAGCGACTGACCTTTGTATTGACATTTCTGGCTAGAGTTGAAGTGGATGCATCGTGGCCATGGCAGATCCTATGGAGCGATGAAGCGCATTTCCATCTAAGTGGAACAGTCAACACCCACAACTGTCGCATTTGGGACACGGAAAACCCTCGTACCTTCCAAGAGATTCCACTTCACTCACCGAAAGTTACAGTCTGGTGTAGATTCATAGCCACATATATTCTTGTACCTTTCTTTTTCGAAGAGGCTACTCCCAATGGCCTTGTGACATGCACCGTGACGGCCAGGAGGTACAAAAACATGTTCGAAATTTTTGTTGTACCCCATCTGCAACAGCACCAATGTCTTGATGCAATTACCTTTATGTAAGATGGAGCGCCTCCACATATTGGACTCTGTGTACAGCAGTTTCTTCGGCAACATTTTACTAATGTTAGAGTAATTAGTCGTGCGTTTCCGACAATCTTGCCATCTCGTTCTTCAGATCTTAATCCCTCTGATTTTTGGCTGTGGGGATACTTAAAAAGTCTTGTTTATCTAGGATGTCTGGTAACCTTGGCAGATTTGAAATACAGTATTACTCTGCATGTGAGAAGCATCTCAATAGACCAATTACGATCCGCAATTGAGCAAGCTGTCCACAGACTGCAGATTTTACATCTTGCAGAAGGGAACCATATTGAGCAAAATTCACTGCATCGATAAGGTCCTTGTGATATGAATGTTTGGTACGTTCGAATAAAATGTGTTACAAATGTGTATTCTGTGTCTTTTCTCGCATATTTTCTTGTACAGCTCCACCTATCGTTGTTTCTGGAACTAATTTTTATTTCGCGTAATCTCTTTGCCAATGTCTTGAATAGTAGGTTTAACAATTTTGGAGCCTTTACACTGAGTAGTTCGATGTATAGAGAGCTCAGAGTAGGGGTGTTTTAATTCTCACCACCCGGTATGTAACTACACTTCTTTAATGCTCGGGGAATTCGGAGGCGTTAAAACGCGCAGCGCCATATTTTCTAGTCTAAACAAATAAAAGAAGATGTCTGATTAATCATCTGTTTGTTTGATTGTGCTGTCTGTAGCGAAAAATCTAGGTGTGATACCGCTATAAATTTGGTACACAATTTTATCAGGACCAGGGACAATTTACAAATTTTTCCTTTAGCTACCAAAAATATTATAATATACCACCATCTAAAAGTTGGAAATGCTTTATTACTCAATCAGAATGCAGTTTTACTTTAATGCTGTTTTATTTAATCAGAACAGCACAGGGCTCAATGCAAGCATACTCCTTATGCGAAGGAACCGCTTTACAAAAAGTATGGATTTCGATTTTGATCTGGGAGGCAAGTTCAGTAAAAGAAAGGAAACCCTGTCTGGGAGTTCTTTAAGGCTACCTTCCTTAGACAGTACTTCCACAATTTCATTGCCATATATCTCTAAGGTACTCATTGGAAATATATCTTATGATGAGCTCTTAAAACTTTTTCATAATATTTGCAGTTGTATGGCCACCATGTCTCCATCACTCAGCTAGATACTGTAAAGATATGCGGTTATCATTTAATATCCAGATGTCACTGTCGAGATCTGAAGACAAACAGTAATTCATAGCTATATCTATAGCTATCAGTTCTGCTTGGAAAACTGAACATTAGTTGGCGTTTCTCTTGATAATTCTTAAGTCTTCCTCCTGCTTGATATACACTCCGCTACCGGATATAGCCTCATCTCATCGGCCTTACTGCCATCAGTATATATTTGTAATGCGTCATTAGGAATTTTATGACTGGTCTCCGGAGCAAGCTGTTTCAGATATTCTGGGTGTTGGGTGATTTTATTTTCATATAAGCAAAGTTCTGTATTGAAAAATACATGATCCTGAGAGGAGGTAGGTATCCATACACCATGGCTCGTCAGATATACCATTCCTCAGTGTGATGTTGTATCGAGGTTTGATTGGTCGCTCTAGCTCGAATGAAATGTATTTTCAGTTCTGGGCCTAAGCATTGTGTATAACACAAGTTACACTTAAAAGTTAGATGCCGTGTATTTATTGAAGTCATAACTTTGCAGGACCAAGACTGTCGAAATTGGCGACATTTGCCTGAGCCTTTGTTTGATTACAAACACCAAAATCTGAAATTGGTGCCTACTGAACTTACAGGTATGTAATTGCCAATTGTAGTATATTTTCTTTCTCCTGATCTTCAAACTTATAAAGCCAGTTTCTATCCAACCTATTCTTAGCCAGCCATTATAATCCACCATTTTTCAAGTATTTAGGGCTTTAACTAAACATGATTGTTTAATCATAGTTATATGAAATTTAGCACGTTGCTTTTGTTCCCGTTTAAGTTCGCTTGAATAATTTTAACTCGAAATGAATCGTAATTCCAGGGCAGTTTCCTGAACGAGTTAAAATTTTGAGGAGATGGCCATATAAAAACCCTATATACATACAGTGTCTTCCACAACATGTAACTCATGATTGTGTCGTTAACGCTGCCATCTATAGATTACTACAAATCTGGCAAAGCTTGGTCATACAACCCATATGGCCATATATCCCGGATTTACCATAATTGAAGTATTCGATTAAGAGTAAAGCCGCTCGTAAATATTCTTTCTTAAATTTTTCAAATTGAAATCAAATAAAATCATGTAACTTTGTAATTTTTTAAGCAAATGCTTTCAAACTTCTGAAAGCGAAAAGTATAAATTTGGAAAACCTTAATTATTTGTGGTATATTTAAATTCTTTGAATATTGTAATTCTTGGGAAGTAAGGACTTTATCGGTTCAGATTTTTATGTGCCAGGCATAGGATTGTACTTGTTTATCGTTAAGAACCGAAGATCCGGTGTAGCTAGGAAGATCATATTTGGAATATCGCTGTCATTTCTGACCATTAGAATGTTGAACTTTGCCACGTAGCCTGTTCTGAGTCCGCCATGGAAATGTACTGGTTTTGGGATGATAAATTGAAAACATGAGCAGCTAGATATCCCATATTTACCATATCGATGTCTTTGGTGGTATATTTTCTTTTTTGGATAAGAATGACTTGAGTTCGAAATCTGAAAAAAATATTTTCATTCTGATTATGACAGTGATGTACTCAAGACGAAACACTATAAAATATGAATTTATGAGTGAGAATAGTGGAAAAATACACTCCAAATATTTTTAAGTATCTGATTAATATTTTGAAGTACTAAAATTACTCGGTTGAAATCTAACGATGTTAAAATTAACAAATACGTTATAACAAATTACCAAAGGTTCCATTTTCTTTACAGAAGTATTTTTAAACCTACAAATAAAACATTATTTAAAAGTAAGATATAGCAATGAAAGTTAAACGTGTTTAATTCAACTAAGTTACACATGACATCACGTTTTCACCACAACTCTATAATCTTACAGAAAATCATCAAGAATTGAGGAACTAGTTAAAATAAAATTTAAAATACTGAAACTCTTCGATAACGAGATTTCAAGGGACACACACCTAATTGGATTTATCACCATAAATTTCGCGAGCTCGCTTCAAAATGAAGAGTAATGTATTTTGGTAAAGAGAAAGGTCACTCCCTCGAGGGGACGCTTCTGGCAATAAAGGATAACATGGGATTTCGGGTATGATTTCGTGGATGAACACATCGTATGTGTCATCAAAATTGCAAATTATATTTATTGTCTTAGTAAGGCTTCATGAAGCGATTAGTGAGATTTGTTATACTACAACTATGTGGAATTAAATATTTGTAGTAGGGTTTCGTCATTGTAGAATGACTTGAACAGGTTTAAAATTATTCTGTGAGTTATTTTTGAGCAGACACAAAGTAATTTATTGTGTTAAAGCCCCTCCATGAACACTCAGTTTTATCTTAAGTTAGAACTGACATGCCAAACAGTGTTTTACTATTCCATGCCCCACACATTCACAGATCAGTCGGTTAGTTCGTAAGCTTCAGAATTTGAATGAAAATAATACAGATACAGGCAATATGGAGCTAATATGTAGTCTAGGATGTAGTCTAGGGATAATGATTGTCATGTTAATATTTTAGTTACTGTTTGTCTGCTATAATGACCTTAAATTATGTTAGCAATAAATCAAATATTTTAAAGGAGGTTAAAACAAGTGTAGGCAAAAATAGGGATATAGTTGATCTGAGCTGTTTTAAAACTCATGCCGATAATGTTGGAAACGAAACTGTAGAACATTTCGCTAAGTTGGCTCTCTCTAAGGCCGGTATTTTGGAAGCTCCTTGTCTTTCCTCTTTATTCATTAAATATTGTAAAAAATAGTTCTTGAATGTCAGGCTTAAAGAAGTTTAATTACATAAGAATTCTTTGCTGGTAAGGATTAGATGACAATCTTCATATTAAAATAAATTTAATAGCATATTTACACAGATTTAGTATTGAAACATCTCCAAATTGCTCATTTTTTCTGGAAGATAATACAGATCATTATATTTTTACCTGTAAATATATGAAAGAGTTTCGAGCCCAGCATTGTAAAAAGGCCTAAACTGTTGGCTGGAGCTTTTGAAAACGTCAATTCTATCGCCAGGATTCGTGAGTGTGTTATCGTAGCTAATCGAATATCTAATAGATGATTTTGCTCATATAATTTTGTTTTAATTTTGAAAACTTTTGTTCCTGTGGTGATTTAAAATATTTGTTATTGTCCTATGGAGTTTTTATATTCCGTGTTTTTCTCATGTGTGATGCATGTGGCCTGAAACCAGCAAACCAGCTGGATGTACTTATACCCGCTTCCCTCTGTGTGTGTTTTATTAGTTATACTATTATTCTATTGTTACTTGTGTTGTTTGATTTTTGCTATTTGAGTGTTAATCCAGAACATCGGCTGTAACAGCTTTGCATCCTTTGTGTGAGATGGAGGGCCATTATAAAAACAATTTGGACATTTCAAGCTCATTGGAAGCCGATACTGAACGTGTATGGCCCACCCAAATGCATATCAGAATGTATTTTGTGCACAATAGTAAGTAAACCTCACATGATGAAATGGCAACAGTGTTCCCTCGATGACTTTTGAAAATAAAAGTATGGTCCAATCTACGCCAAAGTGAGCTACCCCATGCAGGTATTCATATCATGGTATATGATAAAAATTGCCAAATATATTTTGATAAGCATTATAAAATAAAAAAATAATTTACGTTCTTAAATACATACTAAAATCAAATTAAAGGAAAATTTAATGATCTGGTGTTTTACCATGTTTTGATTAACATTATAAGTTAATTATTACATTTTTATGCTTTTTGGAACTTACTCTTTTATTACTTCGAACATCAAAATTATACATAATATTACTTTTAATTAATCATATGAAGACATTTAAAAATGTTGTCTTTATTTGCAATTAAATTTGTTAGAAAAATATTTCTACATTATATTAAGTATGCTTCAAACATTTAGCTACTCGTAAGCAAATGCAGACTGGTATTTTTTTCTTCTTTTTTACTGCTTTGTGATTTTTTGATAAATGCATTTGAAAAATGTGCAATATCCCGAGAACGGTTCATGCCAGCGTTCTAAAGTATGTGTCAAGCGGCTAAGGCTACATTGCATATGGAATGATTAGTTAAGTAACTTTATTGGATATTTTAATTTTTGACGATTATTTCAAAATTTTATTCGAAAATTTGGGATTTTTCCGAACGTTCGATTGCATTTAAAAATAATAAATAAGTTTCGTTTGTCCATATTTCTGGGCCCTGGTAAAAGTCACGCTTAAATCTTGTTCATTTATATTACAACTTGATTCAAAATTTGCAAAAAAATACATGTAATTAATTTGTATAACATGTTTTATTAGAGTGTTGGTTATACGAGTAACTAAATTGTTTTACAGCCCTAATGTAACCGGGATGGAAAGGAATAGCCCTGCAGAAATATTGACATTTAATAAGATACTTTATAAAATAGCAAAGTATCAGCCAATGTCTATAAATAGTCAATGGCGGAATTTTTAGTATCCCTACACAGTGGATTTTCATTGCGAGAGACACGTCTCCTCCTGACCAACCAATGTATTCTAGAGAGGATATTTGTCCAATATTTGGAAATTAGTTGCTTGGTTTACAAGTTTCTTCAATATTTGTCAATGCGTTTCTACCTGTTTGTAATTTGCTGCGGCCTGGTTAGGAGCAGTTGTCTCGATGCTGAAAAAGGACATCATACACTTTCAAGTTGTCGAAGGAGTTTCTCATATAATATATATTTCTAAAATATTACCGAAATATATAGACAAATAGAATAATATTTAAAATTTAATTTTTTGTAATCTCATACTATGTTTAGATATTAGAAAACATTTATCCGCTTTATGATTAAATGTGGGCTGTCGAAATGGATGTGTAAAAACTTTACTTATTTACTGCTAATTTATAAATAAAATAAAATGCAATTCAGATTTAAAATGACCGAATTATTTATTGTGTATATAACATTCACATCTTAAAGATGTTTCTATTTTCGTATTTTTTTTGGTTGATTTAGCAACTTCATAAATAGTGATTTGATATGAAACCATCTGCTTAAAATACATTATCATCTTTATTGAAATTATCATATGCATTTAAAATAAACTCTATCAGTGTTTCCCGAAAGCTCAGAATGCTGAAAATGAGGTTCCACAAATGTGAGTGTAGGCACGGATGTGGGCGTGGCCATATATACAACTGAAATTTCAAACTTGAACTTTAATAGGATTTCGTAAATGGGGCGAATTTTCTGTATATGAACCTATGTCAGAAATTTTTAATTGTAGCAATTGTTTAATTGTTGCACAGCACTTTTTATTATGCTCCTATGAAAAAATAAAGCACAATGACCCTTTACAATTAATGGTGGTCATATATAGCAAATTGTTTACAAATGTGTATATAATAAGAAAGGAGAACGTCTATATTTTCGCCTCTTAGTTTGCGCTTTCTGTAGCGAAAATACTAAACATTGTAAAGCCATGACATTTGATGTACATGTATTTCAAAACCTGGGGCGATGCAACTCGGAGAGATATATTTTTACATTGAATTCATTTTTTAGTCATTTTACGTTTCAATATGATTTAGCACAATTTTGAGCAAAGTTTAACACAATTCGGTTCCTTAACGGCTGAGATTATTATCACACAGTTTACGTCTTAATATCATCGAAAAGATAAAAAAAAAATCCTTCTGCAAACAAACTTTAAACGGAATCCATATATTTAATTAATTAATTTTCAAAAATTATAAAATAAGACTACCTTGTTTTAAATATTTCTCCCATTTTAATTAAAACTACGTTTAAAATGTCTGACTGGTAATCATATATTTGTAATTTAACAGTTCGTGCTTTAAATGTAACACACTGCTCCAAAATTAAAAAAAACATTAGAAATCATCCGTTCAATAATACTAATGTTTATAATGTATAAATGTATCACTAATTTTTGCAATATTTAAAATTCCACAAAGAAGGTCGGTCAGGAAAACAGGCTACTTCGCTCACGGCATGAATGTCGATAAGAGGAAATTAGATGTGTTCTTGAAAGTCGGCCGGAACTTCCTGATGTGTAATCGCAGCGGGGAGATGGTGGCTCCAGACCATTTTTATCCTATTCACGATAGGACAAAAGAAGATCAAATATGTAGAGTATTGGAAATTAAAAATTACATCGTTTATGAATGATATGGACAGTAGAACGATTTGTATAATTGCGATAATGTTGTTGAATATAAGAATTAAATTGTGATCGTTTGAATATTACGTAGAACATAGCGTCCCCATTACAACGTAGAGTCTCCGCTACAGCATAGAATCTCCGAAGGTACAGTCTGCGTTACAAAATCGAAACCCCTCTCTGAGTGCCGGGTTTCGGTCCTCTGCTTTGGGGTATCACGTGTGTTTTGCAAAGAGTGAATACAATTTTCATACTCGTGTATATGAATAAAATTATTTATTTCGTTTTTTATGTAACTACACTTGTTTAACGCTGGGGCAACGCCAAGGTGTTAAAGCGCACAGAGCCATATTTTCTACTCTAAAAAAAATAAAGGAAGGTGTTTTATTGTGTTGTCTGAAGCGAAAAATCTAGGAGTGATACGGCCATAATTTCGGTATACATTTATTCCAGGACTCGGGACGATTTATATAAAGGGCAATAAATATTATAAAAGTCCGATAAATATTATAAGTATATCCGATAAATATTATAAGAGTTTCAAGAGTTCCCATCATACTACCATCTAAAGATTGTAAAATGCTCTTCTATACAAATTTTGAACGGTATGAATAATATTATGTGATGCATGTTCGGGAATTAAAAAATTGTATTTTTTTTCGTGTTTTGACTTCTCTAGGCTGGAGGCCCCCCGAGTTATTATCACATAATTTCTATCTCAGCAACATAGAGTAACGATTTTTTATAGTCGCTGTTATTATAAGAGGGCGTATTTATAAAGCGTTCATGAGTCGTGAAAATTTGCTGTGAGTTCCTGTGTGTTTTTATTCAAAGGCTTGCATGCGAAATCCTTGTAAAAGGAGGTTATCTTTGCTAGTTTACTTTATTAAGCCGATTTTGAAAACACGAAATTGCAAAATAATGTCTATATTTTAAAACTCAGCAAAATGAATTGTTGCGAATCTAGGAAATATATATATATATGTGTGTGTGTGTGTGTGTGTGTGTATCGTAAATAGTGTATGGCCCTCCTAAATGTATATCCGAACGTATTTTGTGCACAGTAATAAGCATACCTCACACACTGAAATGGCAGCATTGTTCTATAAATGATATATCAGATGCACCAAAGTGTGGTAATTATTGTTAATATTAACGGTTTTGTAACGAAATATATATACTTTGTTTGTCTTAACAAAACTCACTAGCGTGTATAGTTCTGCATCAACCTGTAACTAAAATAATCATTATGCAGAACATTAATCACTCCGGTGATGATGCATTTTTTCTGAATTTAAAATTTTATTACAATTATCATTACACATTATTGATATACTTATTATTTAAATTGTCCTTAATATTTGAAATTTAGAAATCTACGTTGTCTTAAGTTATCTAACAATGTTTTTGAGCTGTTAAGAGAAATACATTGGATAATTTCACATTTGTATGTTTTAATAAAGAGAATGCGGTGTTAACACGATGACTTCGGTGTTAACTCAATTCTCACTGAGTAGAGGATTTCCATGCATTAAAATACCAATGCAGGAAGTGTTATCGCTAAACCAATTTTGCTTATATTCAAACTCAGAAGATTTGAACAGAAAAAAGCTGAAGTGGGGAGACAGTAGCAGAGGTAAGGAACAGCTAGCAGCAAAAAGCATCATTGCTGGAATTATTTTGCTTATCTTAAGGGGACGGTGGACGTTGAAATGAGCAAAAATCGACTAAAAAAAGTTTTTTTTTAATATATTACATTATTTTACACATTTAACATTTTGCTTACAGGTGGGACAGCGTCCGTCCCAAACGAAGAACCTACCAAAAAGACAGGTATTTGACATACCCTATCCCTTTCGTTTGGGATGGACGCTGTTGCACCCGCAAGCAAAAGGTTAAGTGCATTTTTTTCTAAGCAGAATTTTCAAAGGTTTTACATTTTTAAAATGCTCCATGAGTCTTAATTTTTGTTTGAGATACATGAAATTTGGCAAGAAGACACCCTTTATACCTTTTAATAAAACTGGGTGTGCATTTTATAATTGGACTTCATTAAGGTAATTAAAAGTGAATAAGAACCTAATTAAATGATGAAAATTAAGTTTCAATGCAGAATTTTTTTTTTAATTGACTTTCTACGGGATTTAAAAATAAATACCCAAATTTGTTTATAATGTGTTTTTGAGTGATAATAATGCAAAATTAATCAAAAATGTGAGCAAATGACACGCAAGGAACATTTTCAAATGTTTGTTATAAAAAAATTAAATTAAAAAAAAAATACAAAATTATAGCAAAATTGAAAACAAATTTAATGGTATTTTATATAGTAATGTTAAGAGGAATATTTATACAAATTTTCATGTTTCAAAGTCAGTAAATAAATAAAAAAAATTTCAACGTCTACCGTCCCCTTAAACCGAGATATTGATTACTCTGATTGATTCAACGAAGAGGCATCATAGCTGGATTTTTTTTATTGAAACTCAAAGACATTAAATGGCCAACAACAGCATTGCGACCTAGTGCTTTCAAGCATCATTATTTGAATGTTGGCCTTCTGTTGACACTCAGAGATATTGAAAAACCAACATCAACAGTTAGACTCTATGCAACAAAGATAGTAGCTCATAACTTAAATTAAAACATCGAATCACCAAATAACCAGCAACAGCAACACGAGGTAAAACTCCCCTCCTGTCTATATACAGGGTGATTATAATTAAAGTTCCCGGCTTGAAAATGATCTCAAATAAAAAACACTGGTCAGAATGATTTGAAATTTTGCGTGAACACTCGTGGAGCAATAGTATTTTGTTTGGTGAAGAAAAAACAGTAGTTCAAAACGTCGCCGCTAGGAGAATAATCGCCGCTTTACTACACTGGAATGCAATACAAAAGTAATAAACGTTGACTTACTCATTGGCTAATGACGTAATCAATGTTCAATATTCTGTCCTTCGCATTCCGAAACAAGCTGAAAGAGCAAAATAGCGTGTTCAACAACAGATTTGATTGTTTCTGTAGAGATGTTGTGGATGTGATGCGTGATGCTAGCTTTAAGTTCTGCTAAATTGGTAATGTGTCCATTAAACACCACATTCTTCAGATGCCCCCAAAGCCAAAAATCACATGGATTGAGGTCAGGGGGACGTGCTGGCCATCTTACAGGAAAATGGCGGCTGATGATTCTGCCATCTCCAAACTGATGCGAAGTAGCAGCTTCACTGGTTTTGCGATATGTGGCGGAGACCCATCCTGCATGAAAATAGTGTTATCGACACACTGACGCTCTTGCAGTATGGGTATAAAGTGACTTTTCAAAAGACGTTCATATCGATGGCCATTGTCAGAACAGGTGACGAGGCCATGAGGACCAACTTCCTCAAAAAAGAAAGGCCCGATAATAAACGCTGCTGTAAATCCGCACCACATAGTGACTTTGGGGGAATGCAGAGGCACTTGGCTTAGTTCTTGTAGATTTTCGGTTGCCCAGTTTCTGCAATTTTGCGTATTAACAGTTCCGTGGAGATGGAAGTGTGCTTCGTCAGTCCACAAAGCTTTCCAGGGCCATGCATCGTCCACTTGTATCCGAGTCAGAAATTGAAGTGCGAACATTTCAGGTGCAACATTGTCCGCAGGTAGCAACTGTTGAACATGGGTCATTTTGTAAGGATAACCTTTCAAAATGTGTTTCAAAATTTTTTTGCACCGTACTGGAGGGTACGTCTAATGGTCGGGCAATTCCAGGTACACTCGTAGATGCATTAGCGTTACGCTCTTCTTCTACCGCTGTAGCTACGTCTTCCACTATCTCTCCATCGACTGCTTTTCGTCCCCTGCCAGGTTTGATGTCCAAAGAGCCAGTCTCTTAAAATTTTAAAATCATTTTGCGCAAGCTTTTGCCACACAGAGGACCATATTTTAACTTCCTCAACGTTCTGAACTTTCTAAGAGCTATTATTATCATAAAACAATTTGACAAGAAGAGCACGAACTTTTAATGATAGAGTCATTGCGACAGAACAATAGGGAATTTCCATTAAGTTATGAGAAACGAGTTCCGTTCTTCCTTTTTTATAGCAAACGTTTATTGCAACGTCACTGTCTTATGCAAATTTGAAGCAGCATTTGAAGAGCAATTAAGCAAAACAAGTTAAATCCACTTTTTTGTGAAAAAAGGTACAGCTTACGTTTTCTTAGAATTTAACATTGTTTTAATGGATGAATGTTTTTTCATTACTTGCATGCATATGATGATGAAAGATCGACTTTTAATTCAGTATTCGAAGGACAGCATATTGAACATGTATTACGTCATTAGCCAATGATTAAGCCAGCATTTATTACTTTTGTATTGCATTCTACTCTAGTAAAGCGACAATTATTCTCCTAGCAGCGACTTTTTGAACTACTGTTTCTTTCTTCTCCAAACAAAATTCCATTGTCCCGCGAGTGTTCACGCAAAATTTCAAATTATTCTGACAAGTGCTTTTTGTTTGAGACTACTTTCAAACCGGGAACTTTAATTATAATCACCCAGTATTAGAGGCTAGCCTTTTCAGGGAGAAAGATAATAATTTCGCGTAATAAATGAAGATGTCTCCCTTATTCACCCACTCTCTCTCTCTTTCTCTCTCCCCCTCTTTCTCTTTCTCTCTCACCTTCTCTCTCTGTGTGTCTATGCGTCCTGTAGAGCTAAATCTAAACATTGCCTGGCCAGACAATTTGGTACATAGGTACTTTAGGGCCCTGGAAGTTCCACTAGGCGATATTTTTAATGCGAATTATATAGTTTTTCTGTGTTTTGGCATCTTCAGACAATTCGTTTCTTTAACGACCTAAAATGTTACAACGGAGTGTCCATCTCGGCATCATCAAAAAGATCAAAGACCGTTCTGTCAAATAATATTTGAACATCGTCAGGCATTTAATTCATATGTATTTAATTTGTTTAAAATAAAAAATTGCTTTATTCAGATTATATGATACTTCTTTCATGGCATCCAAAAAACTAAAATTAGCACAATTCTATAGTTTTGCGAAAACTACCTTCCATATCTTCAGATTCCAACAATTTTCAAATAATTTTAAATACTGTCATTTTTAAGCAAGCTATCTGTTAAAATAATCCATTCTATTTTCTCTCCGTGGTCGCTTTCTGGATTGAAGTCCGGATTGTTCGACCTATGGAATTCGTATGTGGAAACTGACGGGTTTAAGAAGGGGAGATCATTTCTGCATTTCAGTGGAATGCAAGCTTGCGCTGGATAAGAGATACATTTTTTGCATTTAAGTGAGAGTTCAAAATGGATTTCGATGTTCATGGGAGTAAGGGTACCATTGTTGATTTTGGGTGCGGTCATATCATTGCTCAAGTGTAGCCGGATTGTATGCGATTTTCACTGTTATTTAGATGAATAAAATTTATATATATATTTATATTTTTTTAGATTAATTAATTCAATTTACCCAATCTTTGGCCCCCGGGTAACGCGGAGTATAATTTCCGGTACTTATCATTACATGGCATATTGTAAGGAATATAAAAATGTCTTAAATATTGCGATGTATATAGTCTAAGGGCATATATATCTGTATTCTAAGGTCAAAAGTGCTGATAGGAAAGGGTTAAAGCTATTTTTTTAAAAATCTGATGTGGGCTGCATATGATTTTTCTCATATATTGCAAAGAATTTACTTCTTTCACAGTAAAATAAATGGCGTATTATATCCACAGCACAGTGTGTATAACGTTTTATGTACAGTTGACGTTTTTTCGGATGATGCATGTAAAACTATTTCGAAGTACCCAATTAACTTACATTCCGCATAACTATGGATAGACAATTATCAATATTGATTACATCCTCAATAGACTAAAATCGATATATTAGAATATTTTAATAATTAATTCATCAATTCATTTTTGCAATTTGGACGATATATTCGTCAGATGGGGCGAAATATCGCTAAGTTGGCGCTATGTAGCTAGATTATTCACCAAGTTTTCCAAAATTATTGCAAAGTGGTACAGACAAAAAAAGATAAGAACATTTCTTATATACTGGAAGGTATGCCCGTCATATGACAGAATTCAAAATTTGCAAAACATTACCTCCCTTTAGCATATTTTTTATTAATTTGGTGATATTTTTGTTAGTTTTTCAATATTTAAACAACTTGGTGACTACCCGCCAAATTTTTCGCCAAGAGCTGCTGGCTGACAGAAAGAGAAATTGGTTATTCTTATAATTGATTCTTACCTTATCTCCAATATATTAAATTTTCATCAATTTGTCGTCATTTTCATTGATTTAGCGTAAGTTTTATCAATTTGCCCACAGTTTTACATTTTTACCAATTTGCCCACAGTTTTACATTTTTACCAATTTGCCCACAGTTTTACATTTTTACCAATTTGCCCACAGTTTTACATTTTTGCCAATTTGCCCACAGTTTTACATTTTTACCAATTTGCCCTCATTTTTACATGTATTTGGAGACTTTGTCTTCAATTTGGCAATATTTAAAAAACATCACCAAATTGTTATTCCGCTTATTTATTTAGAGTCGTTTTTATCAATTTAGCATCATTTTTATCATTTTAGCGGCATTTTAACTATTTGGAGACATTTTCGTTAATTTGGCAAGATTAAAAAAAGTAGCAAAGTTGGAAATATTCCGCCAAATTTGTCACCAAAATTTCGCAAGCTTAATGAACGGTGAAATAGGTGTATTCTTATAGTTGATAAATGCCTAATGGTTTCCAAATACAAAATTATCAAACAAAGTACCTATTTTCGTGATTGATAGATAGATCCACAAAACTGATGTTATCAAATGTATCACATACAAGAGGAAATAGTTCACACAATTTTTTTTTTTTTTTTTAGTGATTTTTTGATACATCTATTTGCAAAATGTGCAACATCTCGACAACTGTTCATGCTAGTGTTCCAGAATTTATGTCAATAATTTTATTACAAAATATTAAATAAAAATTAATAATTTACGTAACTTAATTGAAAGTCCTGATTTTTTGATGATTATTTCAAAATTTCATTCGAAAATTTTGGAGTCTTCCAAACGTTTAATTACGTTTAAAGACACTGTTTTTCCAGTATCCATATTCCCAAATAATTCCCCTACTTTGTTAAACGTCATGCACAATTCGTGTTCATTTGTATTATATCTTGATTAAAAAATTATAGCAAATTCATATAATGAAATTTGTGTAAAATATTTTATTAGTGTGATGGTTATACGAATAGCAATTTTTTTTGCAGTCCAAATGTGGCTGGGAATGTGTAATAAGGGTTATTACAAAATATATAAGTATCGGTCAATTGCTGTAAATAACCATGGGCGAAATTTTAGGCGTACCTACACAGTAAACTTTAATGCAGTTTCCTCATTGTCGGGTAATGTGTTCAGGAGAGTGTATATTGCGCCAATTTAATTTACATGCTTTGTTATTCGCTTCATCCTTATTCGGAGGAGCTTTCAAGATTGAGCAGAGCGTCATAACAAAACGGTGTAATTGTCGAAATTATTTATTATGTAATATATTTTTTTTAAATATTACCGGAATTTATGGACAAACAAAAAATATTTCAATGTTATTATTTTTGGGATCTCATTCTCTATATAAAGGTTAGAGTAGATTTATGCGGTTCATGATTAAGTGAGAGCTGTCTAAACAGCTGCCGGTCAAAAATTCATAGGAAATTGTTACTTATTTAACTTTATTGAAATATTTTATTTCTTGATGATTATTTCAAAATTCCATTCGAAGCTGTTACCCTTGACCGACTTGGTACTGGTTGTTGTTGTTGTTGTTGAGACCCAGACCGTCCGACCTACCAGAAAGGTGTAAGGTAACTGGGCCTGGTACTGGTCGTCGAGTAACATCTCGAGTTGTTTAGAACCTCTGAAGCAGTCTGGAGATCATACACTGAGGCACAATCAGAATTCGAGACGCTTCGGTTTGGGTCCGCCGGATTCCAGTATTCCAATAATTCGTCCCTCCAAAAACATGTCCAGTTGGCATTTTTGCGCTATCTTTCGTCCTTTTTAACACTTTACAACAAAGTTGAAAAGTGTTTATGACTTTGTTCATTCTGTCTGTCTGTCCGTTATCACGATAACTGCCGTAAAAATGATTTAATCTAAATGAAATTTTAGTTCGTTGTTCAGACGGTCTGTAGGACCTACGGGAATATAAATAAATAATATCACCCAATTAGTTTTGGATTGAACCCGGGTTGAAAAAATGAAATACATTCAGCCCTATGGGACCTAATTTTTCAAACATTTTTTTAAGCGTATTTAAAATTCACAAATTGCTTCGAAAATTTTAGGTAATTGTCAAATTGTTCCATAAAATATATAAAAAAAATTCAGCGAAATATATTCAGTAGTTTTTTAAATGAAAATTAAAATAATAATAACACCTCTTATATGAAACGATCACGTGACCATGATATGAAACGATCACATGACCCACTTCAAAATGATATATGGCATCCATCTTGTTTCAAAATCGTGATTTTTCAAAGTTCTTTTTAATTCATATTGAGTGTTGTATCCGTCCTAAAACTACTTTATTTTTGCTTAAATTCTGTGCATCTACATACTAAAACAACACAATGACAACATATTTGAGTTTAAATTCTCATTCAAATTTGATTATTTCTACAACTAAGCCTATTTTTCACCTATGTAAAATGTAAACAGCAAAATATGTAGATTGAGTTGTATTAGAATTACTGTATTTCTTTAACACAAAATAATTCAGTCCATGGAGTCTGCATGGCTGATATGAATGAAATATTAATTGATTTTATAAACAGAAGGACGATTTTTTTCGATGAAGTTTTAAGCATAAAGTTTATGAATTGTAGCTCCATGGTCTTAATTTTTTAATAAAATAAATTATTATAGTATTGTGATGAATGAAATGGTGAAATTTATGAATGAAATCCTGCTTTTATAGAGAGATCCAGGCGTGTTATTTTTTCTATGACGTCATTTCAATTTATTTCAGTTGTTTTTGATGAAGTTTTCAAATATAATAAATTATCGTAGTATTATGGTAGTTTTAAAAATATTACAGTGGAATGTATTGCATTTTAGAGATATTTAAACCAGGCAATTTATATTTCAATGCCGTCATTTGTATGAAGTTCATTTTTTTCAATGAAGGTTTAAGTTTTCAAATATAATAAATCAATGTAGTATTGTGATAAGTTTTAAAATATTACCGAGGAATGTATTGCATTTTCGACTTTTTTAAAATAAAATTGCATTGAAGTTGGAAAGTGTTTCATAATCAATGCTTTAAGCATGATTGATCTTTCTTGTTTATTGTTAACAACGCTCCGTACCACAACAATTGCGAAATTCTGTCTCAAATGGCCATACCGCGTGAGGCCGTATTATAATCATTCAGACGTGCGCCAGTGCTTTGCGCATGTAGACGTCGACTGAACTGTTTTGCATATGCACAATGATGTAAATTCGTCTTACGTATGCACAATGATGTAAATTCGTCCCACGTATTTCCACAACTGATTGTGAACCATTGTATCCGTATTAACTTCGAATTTTTTCGCATTTTACGAATTATGCTTAACTTTTGGACATGAGTGTATATATATTAGAATAAAGTTATCTATGTTATGATAATTTATAAATAAAATAAAATGAAAGTTATCCTTTAAAGGGCCGAATTAGTGCTTACATGAAAGTCACAGCAAAATGTTGTTTCGATTTTCGTATTTTTCCTTCGCTGTTTTAGCACTCGCGAATTGGAATGTAATAATGATTTGGAATAAAATCATATGTTTAAATTCCTTCTCCGTATTTCATATTTATGGAAAATAAATAGTATTTCACTGTTTCCTCCAAAGTTAATACTAAAAATGAAAATACACAAATGTGAGGGTGGTCATGTATACAAATGATACTTCACATTTGAAAATTGAATATATTTCTTAAACGGAGAAAATTTTTTATGCACCCAATTGCCATGACTTTTAAATTGTTACATTTTTTATAGAAGGCAGGGCAGCAGCATCCCTTGCCCGCAATGCTATGCAAAAGTAAAGTACAATGATCATTTTCATTTATTGGAAAGAACGTATATCAAACTGTTTACAAATTTAATTATGATAAGAAAGGAGGACTTCTGTCTGCCTGTTCATTCGTATGCCTGCGTTTTCTATAGCAAAAAAACTAAATGACTTAAGACATGAAGTTTGGTGCATATTGTTATGAAATGCATAACATGTGTTTATTAATTATTCCTTTCTAAATCTAACATTCGATAAATTTTCTTTTTCTTTCGATTCTAAAACGTGTTCTTACTTATTTTATTCCAAATTGATTAAGCGCCAATTCTGTAGTTCGGCTTTTCGATATGTTCCCGTCTGTTTCGATAAACCTTGGTGTTGGACTACTATCCCGCCCTTTCTACGTGTACCGCGGATTTGTATTTCGTATTGAAATGCATTGGAACTATACTTTCTGTTCCGTCATGAGCGCGCGCAGTCATACAAAGACGCTTCGGAGGGAATATTGTGATTAGTTTTCAGTTGGCTATGTAATCTTTAGGCAGTCGGACGTGCCCGCGGGGAAAGTATGTATCTAAAATTAAATTAATAATGAAGTAAATTGTTTAAGTCACGTTTTAATGTAATTTCGAAGAGTCGCGAGGTTTTGTCATCATAGATTGATTATTCCGAGATGTCTAACCGGCGCAAACCAATATTGGATCCGCAGTTGCATTCAAAGAATATTGCTCTATATGTTGGAAATCTATGTGTATTTTCAAGTATCATCGTCAATAATTTTGATATCCAATACTCCTTGATGTATGTGATTTGAAGCATGATAATTCTTCATCAAATAAAGAAAAAGGTAAATGTAAAAGATTCGAGTCATCATTTCATTATCTTCTACTGGAGCTCCAATCGGTCAATCTCCAATCAGCTCCAATCGGTGTACACAACGTGTTGGTACCCTTGCTACGTCAGCGCGGATATCCCCTCTTCTCCGATGCCAGGGAGAAACCGACCGCAGCGATCGCGCTCCAGTTGCTTGTCTTGCAATTCTGTTACAAATGCTGTGTGCAGTTCTACTACAAACCGATGTCAGGGATCGTATTACAATATGCAGTTCAGGACACGAGACGATGCATGAGTCTCGGCGAGATTTTTTTTTACATTAGAATTCGTTTTTTAATTAGTCTGTGTTTTAAAATGGTGTGGCAGGATTTCTAATGATTTTTACACAAATCGGTTTTTTAACGACCGATATTATTATCAGAGTTTATATTTTAACATCATAAGAAAGGCCAAAAAATTTGTTTCATAGAAACTTTGAATGGAATCTATATTTTTAATAAATTAATTTTCGTAAATTTTAAAATAACATGTGTCAATCGTATTTGAAAGACGTTTAACTGTTAGTCCGATAGACAATAGTTTAACTGTTTATCTTTAAACATTACAGATTGATCAAAAACAAAAATTGGAAGTAATTCGTTCAATAATAATAATTTTTTTTATTGTGTAATTGTATCACTATTTTTTGTACACTTTGAAAATCCGCAAAGTAGGTCGGTCAAAGTAATAGTAACCTTTCACGCTAACGCATGAAAACCGATAGGTGGCAATTAGATGATTTAATGAAATTCGCCCTTAAACGTCCTGATGTGCGATCGCAGCAGGGAAGTGATGGGTCAAGACCTTTTTGTTAATTATTATGTCGTTTCAAAAGGAAATTTTTCCAAATTATGTCGTTTGTGGCAGATATGAACAAAATTATAGATTAATATAATTGCGCTAAGATTGTTAAAATCAAAATTTAATTTTCGATGGACGGCAGATTTTAACATAGAAGTAGAGTCTCCGCTAGTGACGGGTTTTGGTTTTCTGACTTGGAGGATGATGTCCGTTAGGGTAGAGCGAAAAATTAAAGTTGAAATCTTGTTTTGGAATAAACACGAAAAGTTGCGCATTTTATAAGTACAATACATGTGTAAAATATTATCAAGTTTGAGCAACTTGTTAGGCCCTCTACCGAGGCTTGTTTTTTCTCCAAAAATTGTAACTTTATTGTATTTTAATTGCACTTTTTGAATCAAACACAAAATTAATTATTTATTCATTATTTCATCGCATGCTAATATTTTAGTTCATGCTAATAATTTTTTTTATCTTGCATGTTAATATTTTAATAGCATGCAATGTAGTATTAAGTAAATAGGCTACGATTCTTTTCCAAACAGTAGTTTCTTTTCCAAACAGTAGATGGCACTAATGATCCGTTATCAGCGCAGAGTTCAGTTATCACATGATTTTATTATTCGTTATTCGAGAGGTCGTTATTTGGTGTCTGTTTTTAGTACGACGAAGAGCTACTATTTCGCATAAGTTTTGATGATTATGGAGAAGAATTACATTTGAAGAATATCGCCGATTAGAGTATTCGTGTTAGCAAGAGGTATTAATTTTTTGAATTCTTTGTTTCGCAATATTAGTTGAATATTTGTTTACATCGTTTGCAATAATGGCTGGCGGTGTAAGTGGGCGATCTGTTACCAGAAGTACAATTGAATGTACCATTTTCGTTGCCCCATCAGAACTTGAAAATAGAGTTTTACCAACTGTTGAAGACACTATAAAAGGTTATTTGTATGTTAGGCATGAATTCAAACGTGAAAAATCCGGCCAAGAACCAAAATTTCGGAAATATCCAAAAAGGTCGGACAGCCAATAGAATAAATTTAGCAACGAGTTTCGATTCCCATAGTATCACAGAAATGCATCTTTCAAATGATTTGTAAGCATTATAATATCTCAGCCGTATCCCATATCCCAAAATGAAAAGAAATGAAAACTACAAGCAAGAGTGGAAACTTGTAAAACTGAATCAACGAAGCTCTTTGATATCGCAGCTTCTAAGTGCTAAATATTCACTTTCTTATCTTGCTATAAGTCGCATAAGGTTGGGTCCAATTGAAGAAGCCTTTCCTTCTGGATCAGAGATCAACCAGAAGAATGGTTATTGGAACGATCGATAGAAAGTAATAAATTAAGGAAGAAGTTTGAAAGGATAAAAGCAGAAATGGAATGGGAACACCTTTATCTTTAACGGCAAGAACGCGAATGTATTAAAAGTGTTGAAACTGCTAACATTGATAAGGGTCAAATTAGCATCATTGCAATCACAGAACTGGAAAAAAGTGCAACTGATACGTTATCCATCAACATCAAAAGCAGGACAAATGAGGTTTTCACTTCCAACTCTCTCACGAGTGTGTGATCCTGACCAGTACGGCATTTCTGACAGATGCTCTGTAGCAATTGCTTCAGCAACGTTACAGAACATCGGTAATGTGACAGAAGATGATTGCTCTAAAGTCGTTGATAGGAATAAGATTCGAAGAGAGCGACAGAAAACACTTGCTTCATTTAAAAACCAGCAAACTGGAAGTGGAGGAGGCTTGAAAAGTATATTTTTCGATAGCAGAAAAGACAAAACTCTGTCACAGGGAATGGTTGGAGACAAATATCATAGAACTATAAGCGAAGAACATGTATCTATGATACAAGAACTAAATTATCTTTATTTGGGCCATGTGACGCTGGCTTCTGGAACGGGGAAACAACTAGCGTCAGCAATATGTAATTTTTGCATCGAAAATGGGTTAAGCATCGACGAACTTTTAGCTGTTGGTTATAACGGCACGGCCACGAATACCGGAAGAAAGAACAGTGCTATTGCGATCTCATAGAATAAAGTGGAGCGTTCTTTGCAATGGTGTATCTGCCAACTGTATGCGAACCAGCTGCCTCTGCGTCATTTATTCACATTCCTTGATGGTGAAACTAGCGGTCTCCGTGAATATTCGGGACCAATAGGTAAATTGCTAGAAAAATGCGGGCAAATGCCACCTGCCCAATTTGAAGCAATTACTTGCGTCTTGCCGGAAATAGACCATAGCGATCTCAGTACTGACCAGAAATATATGTACGAAATTTGTCAAGCGGTTTCGTCATGGCCAATGCTCCCTAAATCTGAGTAGCCGTAATCTTGGAAAGCTGTCGCACTCGAGAAGGATTACAGCCGTATTCAGAATGGTGAGGCTTTACATTGCAAGTGAGAGTCCATCTTCAAATTTGAAAATGCTAGCCGAGTACATAGTAAACGTTTCTGTTTCAGTTGGTTCCAGATGAAGAAACAACCCTCTTGCTCGAATGGAGCAAGGCACGTATTTAAGTCAATAACATTATCTCGTTATCTAAGTGACGATCACAAAAAAATTATTGATCCTGTCATTCAACAGAATGCATATTTTTGCCACCCGGAAAACATTCTGTTAGCAATACTAATTAATGAACGAATGTACATCAAATAACTCGATTTACGGAGAATTTTGAAGGCTAGAGAAGTGGCCTCTGTTCCAACAGAAGTAAGATAATTCCGTATTCCAAAGCTGAACTTCAGTGCATCAGACTACATTGATGTTATCAACTGGCATGCGTGTGATAACATCAATGTAGTCTGATGCACCCCCCATTCTAACTGGCGTATAGAATGAAAGTCTCTAACAATCGATCAAAAGTACCGAAGCGGATTTGGAGTTCGTTCAGTTCCCCTATCATACTCAGGCGGTGGAACACTGTGTTAATATGGTGACCGAGGCTTCTTTGTCCGTGATTGGCCAATCGGCTAGGGTTGGCGTCAGACGAGCAAAAATTAACTCTCGAAACATCATGTCATCGTTCGAATCGAAAAAAAGTGGTTTAATACGGAATGGTGGCTATTCCTTATGGCTATAATTGACTAATGACTATTAAAGTTTCTTATCTAGTGAAATACTGTTACTTATATTGCAGTTACTGTGTGCTTGTGTATTAACAACTAGTACATAACGTTCGTCCCTTTACTTTATGGTTTCTTGTTACTAAATAAATCATTTACCAATTTTACTTCTAATGTTAAATGAGTGATATATACATATTATACAACATCGCCCGGTAGAGGGCGGAAGATATACTTTGAATGCGTTCAAATTTTACACTTACGTTGAGGGATATAAACGGCAACTTTTTAACCCTATTCCATTAGTTTTTAAAGAAAAAAACAATTTTTCGCCCTATTTCACTCCACCCTAATGTGTTAATTCGTTTGTTTTCTGTTTCAGAACAATTTAACTCAGATTTGAGCAATTTTCACACAAATCCGTTTTTCAGCGGTCAAAAATATTATGGTAGTGTCTTCATCATACCATCAACAAAAAATTCGAAAATGTTCTTCTAAATCGATTTTGAACGGAATGAACAATATTATTAGATGAATATTCGTGAATTAAAATTAAATATTATAATTGTTTCTGTATTTTGAATACCCGACACAGGAATATCTCCAAATTATTTTCACATAGTTTCCATCTTAACACCATTGTGCAACGGTATCTTTTTTGTTGCTGTTATTATAAACGAGCGTATTGATTAAGTGTCAGTTTGTTACGAAAATTCTCTATGAGTGACGGTGTGTTTTATTCAAATGGTCGAAGACTAAAGTTGCACACGTCACGTTGGTTGCACACAACGTTGGCTACATTTGCTAGTTTACCTTCCAATTTATAGAAAAATGGTTTTGAACAGCACGAGATTGCAAAATAAAGTCCATATTTTAAAACTCTGCAAAATGAATTGCTGCGAATCTAGGAAAAATATAAATGCAGCGTAAATAGTGTATAGCCTATCTAAATGCACATCCAAACGTATTTTGTGCACAGTAATAAGTTAACCTCACATGCTGAAATGTCAGAATTGCTCCTTAAATGATACATAAAAATTAAGATCTCGTTCAATCTGTGATGTGAAAAGATCATAAGCGCAACAAAATGTGCTAACTTTTTTATTATATGTGGTTTTATGTAGCGTTATTATGTAGGGTGCTTGTTTTAGCAAAACCCACCAGTGTGTATAGTCCGGCTTCAACCTGTAACTTAAATAATTATTATGCATAAATTAAAATTAATCTCTTTGAAATGATGAGACGTTTTGTTCTCAATTTAACATTTTATTACAATTATAATTATGTACATATTGATATAATTATTATTTAAATGTTTCTTAATATTTGACATTTTTCAATTACTTTATCAATTCTTGGTTTGTCTAACTACGTTTTTGAGCCGGCATTTTAAGTGTGATATTACAGGATTATATTCGGCTTGACTTAACTCTCAAATTAATTATTTCTATCCCCAGTTCTGAGCAAAATGGTTATTTTGATTTTCTTGGTATACTCGTCTGCAGGTGTTGGGTCACTTGGACCTTCACATTGGTGCTTACATCATTCTCGGTCTTGCCTTAGTTCACTTTTCAACTTTGTTTTGCTGTGCTACATCATCGAAATTCAACTACTGAACTCAGTCTGTTTTTTTTTTCATCTCATATTTCGTTGCATTATGTTTTTTACAAAATTCCATCTGGGATGCCCATTGGCTATCATGCTTGTGTAAGGAACTGTGTCATGGCTTGTTTATTGGACAAATATCATATCGCTTTCGGTGTAGTCGATTCCTCATTGGACGCCTAATTTCACATCTTCCGGTCTGGCATATCACGTGACACTTTGTATGGGCTATCTCTGTAGAATCATTAATTTCAGTAGGCATTTTTATTTCTTGGTCATAAAATACATGGCTCATAATGTCAATTCTGGCGCCAGAAAATGTTCGAAAGAACTAAATTTTTATGACTGAGGCTTCGGTTTGGCTTATATATATATATATATATATCTTGTTACCATAGAACTTGTTAAATACCTACCACCTGTATATCCTGTATATCACACACTCTACCACAAAACGAGCTTCCACCATATGCAGATTTTCATATCATGGTGTATGATAAAAAATGTCAAATATATTTTGCTCATTTTTGATCAGCATTATAAATTCAGAAACTTATTTGTGTTTTTAATATACATACATACATCAGATTGAATGAAAAAATAATGGTCTGCTGGTTTCCCTTAATTCTGAATAGCATTATGTGCTAATTGTTACATTTTTATACTTTCTTGAACAAACATTTAGTACTTCAAACATCACAATTATATGTCGCATGTAATATTACTTTTTATCTATGATATGAAGACATTTAAAAAATGTTGTCATTATATTTGCAATTTAATTTCTTAGAAAAATATTTTCTTCATTATAATACGTTTGCCTCGAAATTTTCTCTACTCATAACCAAATGTGAACTAATAGATTTATTCATATTTCAGGAAAAAAACAGCTGAAACATGTTAGCATATAGGGGTATCTATATTAAGATGTTTAACATAAAGAGAAAATAGTGAACTCTAAAGTTTACTTAGAGCAGAAATTGAATTTACGATCTTCCGATTTTATAAAGAAAAAATAGCTATCTGAACCACCATATACTTTGATTTGATATTTACATAGCTAAAATAATTTTTATTTTCGAATGTATCAATCCGATATTTTTCTATAATTGATATTTGCTCACCTTCTAACGACCAAATAAGTGTTTACACAACCAATAAAACTGGCTATGTTAGTAATAAGAATTAGTGGTGGAGATCATGCTTTACCATCAAAACTCTTTACAATTATATGGATAAATGCCGCAATATTTAAAAGTAATACGTTCACGATAAAATAAGACCAAATGGAATATAAACTTTGTGTTTAAGGAAAATAAGTGAGTTTTATTTGTAAACACCGGTTAAGTTTCGTAATTAAATTGAAATCCTGGAAAAGTAAAAATATCTGAGTAATAAGGGGAAAATCTAGAATGTAATTTGAGCACACGTTTAAAAAACGCAGTATGCAGCTATTTGTAATGTAAGTCGGATATTGTCATTGCTAAATAAACAATAAGCCTAAAGTCAGAAATGTACATGAATATGCATTGGACGTGGTTCTCAGATGACCAGTCTGAAAACAATAGATTCTGAGACTACAAAACAACGTGCAGGACAAAGCAATGTACGAGGTGATAGGAATAATAATTAGGCTAATCAAGCTCTGACGAAACACGTACAAATACCACAGAAGTGTACTAAAGGGATAAGAAACAACGGCGAATAAGAACATGGTTGCAGTGCTACAATAAAAGTCTGCACTTTCTACCTTAGGCATGCACTTAGTATAAATATCATCCAAAAAAAAAATTGTCAAATAGCGTTTATTCTACAGTGAATAAATACGTTGCGCATACAACACAGACATCATGCTAAAAAGTTTTATTTATTTTTTTATTATTTCGATTGCTGTTCACACGTTGATCTGAAGGTTGTTCGAAATGTGATTGAAAACTTATTTTCTTTTCGACCCTATTCTAATACTTTCTATATATACAGGGTGCATAGCACAGTCAGCAGATAACTACATTTATAAACGAGGCGTATAGGTATAATAAAGTTGTTATGTTACAAGCCAAGACCACTTGCATGACTTTTAGGAGGTAAGGAAGGGATCTCTAAACAAAGCTCACCTAGGGTTTCAACAGCTCAAGATCCGGCACTTACCCAATAGTCTACTTGCAATGCTAGTATTGCCCTTACAAACAGGTTTTGTGCAATTACGAGGTTGACTTAGTATAAATATCATAAAATATTTCTGTATCACTTAAATAAATTTATATTTTAAACATCAAGATTGGGTTATTATGGTTATTCAGCTTCGTAAGCATAACATTTTCTGTCATCTTACTTCACTACTTGCGCAGTGCAAAAGTGAACTGTATGCTGACTCATGAAAAAAAAAAGTCTGTACTACACTGTTCAAATTAATTAGAATGAGTGTCAGTGCCTGTAATTTATACTACACACCATGACACTCATAATTCTTTTGAGTTGAAGTGTTTAATTCTATATTACGCAGGAAACACAAAACATAAATAAAAATTACCTAATCCCAATTAAGTACATTATTATGGTTAGCTTCGTATACATAATCGTTTTTGTCATCTTACTTCATCACAACTGTGCAGTATAAAATTGAACTGTATGCTAACTCATGGAAGAGAAATTCTGTAGTACAAGGTTCAAACTAATTAGAATGAGTGTCAATGCTTGTAATTTATACTACACTCCTTAACACTCATAACTCTTTTGAGTTGAAGAGTTTAATTATATTATACGAAGGGAACACGAAACATAAATAAAAAGTACCTTATCCCTATTAAATACATTCACTAAGATTAACATTATACACACGGCTCATAAGATCGTCACAGATGCGTTGACAAGGTTCTTATAACGTTAATTATTGAAAACCTGTAAACAGCACACGATGGTGAACATATAAGAGGCATGGAGTACATATATTGACATGGGCTAATTTGCGAGATAAGCGTATGTCTATAGATGACGGCCGTAATTTCCGTTATGTTTTCAATTGGAATTCTATCATGTTATGTAAGAACAAGTGGGAAGTTGCTTCTGTGTTCTAGCAGCGGGTGTGTATTTTTTTAAATAATTTAAATTATAAAACGTATTGCTAAATACATTGTCCCCACGTACACGCAGCGGACGGTTGTTAACCGACGGCGACTAGTAAAAATAACTAAACTTACGAAAGTATGATTTCGAAAATATGAAAAATGAGATAACTTCTAAATTATGTTATGATGATTAATCTTTATGATTATACTTATCAATTTAGATAAATACTATATGTTGTCATTTAAAATAAAACGAGGTCTTCCTTTTAAACATTAATTACTATTTTTATATTACCTAAAGATGTAAAGTGTATATTATATGAAGATATTTTTTGAAAAATGTTAATGATATGCTTTTTTTGAAGCATTTTCTGTCTTGGTAATAATATATTGGAGTGCAAAGTAAATAGAAAAAGACAAAATTAAACTTTCCATCATCCAAATATTTCAACAAATCCATTTTATACAAGTTACACTTTTCTATTGTGAAAACATCCCTATAAACTGTTGTAAACATAGTTTTTTACTTTAAAAAAATAAGTATCTGTTGTCTGTGTTTTAAATTATAAAGGGAGAACACAAAACAGAGTCTCATATATATTATATACTATAAAACCACGGACTTACTAAATATATCTATTCAATATATTTTGAAAGAAGATTCGAACTTATACCCTATAAGTTCACTTATGTATTATTCACAAGAATGTATTATAAGAAATGCGTCACAAGCACTCAACTTATATACTATCATATTTTTATACAGGAAAATAATGGTTCATTTTACATTTGTATATTCTAAAAAAAGAGAGCACGTAGTTCAGTTTATACGATGACTTATTTTGACTCAGTTCTCACTGAATAGATTATGTATTCCCATGCACTGAAATAACAATGCAGCAAGTATTATCACGAGACCATTTTTGCTTATATTCAAATTTAGAAGATTTAAACAGCCAGCAGAAGAAGTGGTGTGATTATTTTTCTTATATTGAAGACCAGAAGTACTGATTAAATAGCAGCAGCAGCGATATTCTACGAAGAAGCATCATCACTGAATCTGCTTTGTTTGTATTGAAACAAGAAGATATTGAATGTCCAAAAACAGAAGTGAGACCCAGTCCTTCAAGCATCATTATTTGAATGATTTTCCCTATGCTGAAACTCAGAGGTATTGAAAAACCAGCATCAGCAGTGCGACCCAATGCAGCAAATGTAGTCGCTCGTATCTTAAATTGAATTTTTGGATAATCGAATAGACAGCAACAACACTAAAAAAAAAACCTTCCCACCTGTCGGAATATTAGTGATTAATCGTTTCAGGGACTAAGATAAAACATTTTAGACATATTGCATAATAATATAAGATATCTCTCTCTTTCTCTTTCACTATCTTTCTCTCTCCCCCCTCTCCCCCCCTCTCCCCCCTCTCTCTCTATGAGATCGTGAGTGTGTGTGTCTCCGTGTGCATGTATCTGCGGCCTGCTCAGGGTGATCTACGCATTGTACAGCCACCAATATTGGTAGACAGATATTTTAAAACTTTGGAAGGACAGGCTCCTCGGCAATATATATTTTTCAATTCGAAATATGTTTTTAGACATTTTGCGTTTTAGTACTTCCACATAAATCGGTTCCTTAAGGACCAAAAATTGTATAACAAAGTTCCTAGCTTGATATCATTAGAAAGAACAAAAAACGTTCTTCCCAATGGTGTCCAAATTGGGTAGGGCAAATCCTTCACATATATTTGATTTTTAAAATTACATCAAAAATTGCATTATTTAGGTTATTTGACACTTATTTCATCGCATCCAAAAAACTAAGATTAGCACAATTCTATAGTTTCGAGAAAAGTACAAAAATTACTTTCTCTATCTTCGGATTTCAGCATTTTTATTCGATTTCATAAGTAATTTCAATTTTAGTTGCTTTTAAACGAGGGAACACTTAAAAATATCGCTTGTATTTTGTTACCTGTGGTGGATTGATCGGATGATTGATGTCCTGATTTTTCTACTTATCAATTGTGTATGCAAAAACTGACAGGTTTAAACCATGTTTTAAGAATTGGGTTCATCATTTCTGCGTTTCTCTGGAAAGTGTGCTCGCGCGGGAATGGAGCATATTTTTCACGTTTTCATGACAGATCAAAATGTGTTTCGGTGTTTGTTGAGGTAAGTGTATAACTTTTAATTTGGATTGCGGTCATATCATTGCTCCAGTGTACGCGGATTGTAAGTAATGTTAACTGTTATTTATAAGAATAAAATTTATTTATTTTGTTATTTTTTATTTTTCAAATGGATGCGTTCAATTTTTCCACGCATTAACTCTCACCTCTCACCTTTCTGGTAGGTCGAACGGTCTGACTCTCAATAACAACAACGCATTAACTCTCGGGCAACTCAGGGTACATTTTCTAGTACGTTTCATATACATAACATACTATGTATTGCAGAGAATGTAAAAATGCGTTCAACTTTGAAGTAAATATTCTATGGCTGCATATAGCTGAGTTTTTAAGATCTAAAAATTCTGTTGGGAAAGAGTAAAAGCTATCTACATTATTAGAATTATGGATATGGAAAGGAAAATAAGCCCCTTATTCATTCCAGTCCTTCTGCGCTTGACTAATTTGTCTAATATACAAAACAGCCTAGTTTAGATCTTCATATTTCCTATTTTCCTATTCTAGTTATTTCAGCACGGATTCCTTGCGCCTGCGCAGCGACCGCATTAAGATGAACATGTATCAGATGGAGAAAACATTCGTACAGACACCATTTTCTATGACTTTATCTAGGGTTGCCATATGCTGATTTTTTAAACATTTTTTAAGTAGTGGTAAAATTCGCAAATGCCTTTGGAAGTTTTAGGATATATTCAAATTTTCACGTAGAAAGTTTAAAAAATATTCCTCAAAATATGTTATATTTTTAAAAAAATAAAAATTAAATTATTAATTACATGCATATTATATGAAGTCAACGGCCGTACCATGCTCAAAACACCGGTCCGCCTTAGATCACCGAAGTCAAGCAGCATCGGGCGCGGTTAGTACTTGGGTGGGTGATCACCTGGGAACGCCGCGTGCTGATGGCACATTTCGGGCGCGGTAGGCCGTTGGTTTGCACGCTGGATTTGCACGCTGCCACAACTGCCGCCGTGTTCATGCGGAGTACGATCACTTTAAACATGTGGGTCCGTAAGTCCTTCCGAGAGTTTGGTGCCAGAGGAAGGAGGGTACGGTCCCTGTGGATGCCTCCCCAACTGGGTTCCACTCTAAATTGAGTGGCACTTCCCGGCCGTCCAAACAGTTACTTTACACCTTTCTGGTAGGTCGGACGGTCTGGGTCTCAACAACAACAGCGCATATTATATGAAGAGTTTACGTGAATCATTGAAAAATAAAATATGGCATCCATGTTTTTTTCGCTTAGTGAAAATAGTGATTTTTAAGGAGCGCTTATATTTATATTTAGTGTTGCATCCGTCCTAAAACCGCTTTATTTTTGCATATTATCTGTGTATCTATATTCCGTGACTACGCAATTACAATAATTTTGATATTAAAGGATCACTAAGCTTTGATTATTTCTACAAAGAGGCCTGATTTTAACTTGTGCAGATTATAAATATATCAATCGATTGTAAGTTGAGTTGTATATGAATTTTTGAATTTTTGAAAGCAATATTATTTAGCTCTGGAGTCAATTAAAATATTCATTGATTTTACATAGAAGACGATTTTATAGCATTGTCCTTTTTAATGAAGTTTTTGGTTTCTAAGTAAAATAAATGATTGAGTACTGTAATACTTTTAAAAAAAAATCACTGTTGAATGTATCGCATTTTAGAGATGTTTAAATACAATTGCATTTCAGTTGGAAAGTGTTTTATAATTAGTGTTTATTCGTGATTAATCTTCTTATTTATCTTGCTATGGCCTCATTCGGAACAGCTTTTTAGATTTGACAAACCACTGTCGTAAGCATTTCGTTAGCTAAATCATTCATTATATGTAGCATACTTTCAAAATATTATCGGTACCTACAGACAAATGCAAAAATATTTCAATTTTAGTTTTTCGTAATACTTTGATACTGTGTATAGAGTTAGAAGAACGTTATCCATTTTATAATTAACTGCAGGCTGTCCAAATGGCCGAAGTCAAAATATTTACCTATGTACTGTTAATGAATGAATAACATTAAATAAAATAATAAGTGTTTTATAATAATAAGTGTTTTATAATTAGTGTTTATTCATGATTAATCTTCTTGTTTATCTTGCTACGGCCTCATTCGGAACAGCTTTTTAGATTTGACAAACCACTGTCGTAAGCATTTCGTTAACTAAATCATTCATTATATGTAGCATACTTTCAAAATATTATCGGTACCTACAGACAAATGCAAAAATATTTCAATTTTAGTTTTTCGTAATACTATGATACTGTGTATAGAGTTAGAAGAACGTTATCCATTTTATAATTAACTGCAGGCTGTCCAAATGGCCGAAGTCAAAATATTTACCTATGTACTGTTAATGAATGAATAACATTAAATAAAATAATAAGAGTTTTATAATAATAAGTGTTTTATAATTAGTGTTTATTCATGATTAATCTTCTTGTTTATCTTGCTACGGCCTCATTCGGAACAGCTTTTTAGATTTGACAAACCACTGTCGTAAACATTTCGTTAACTAAATCATTCATTATATGTAGCATACTTTCAAAATATTATCGGTACCTACAGACAAATGCAAAAATATTTCAATTTTAGTTTTTCGTAATACTTTGATACTGTGTATAGAGTTAGAAGAACGTTATCCATTTTATAATTAACTGCAGGCTGTCCAAATGGCCGAAGTCAAAATATTTACCAATGTACTGTTAATGAATGAATAACATTAAATAAAATTTAGACTTACAATGGCAGAATTAGTGCCTATATGAAATTCACGGTCTAGTTTCCACTAACCATGTGGACACGATCTCAAGATATTTTTGAAGGCTTACTCGTCTTTACAGTAAGAGTTTTATTTTAAAAGCAAATTCAAATAATGGGTTTTCAGTAGAAATGCGTTAAATTTCGAAGTCACTATTTGTGAATTTGAGACCAGTAGGCAACATTTGAAGATTTTGATATTTGCAACCATAAAAAGGAGCAAAGATATAGTCACCAGTATGTCCAAATTCGACAGTCCTGTTCCGGAAAGCTATGAACCCAATAAATACACGTCACACATATTGTAGGTGTGGTTGGGGGCATAAAAATATCACAGGGCCAAGACTTAAATCAAGCTTCATTCGATACTGAAAAACTAATGAGACATCGGTACGATCTCACACTGAGGAACAGCCAATGGAGTCAAACGGTGTATCTTCACCCGATATAAAAGAGATGTTGTGAAGAAAGGGGGATCAAGAAATAAATAATCAGAATGCATCAGACAGGCAGTTGACACCAGACAGTTGAAGTCGCATGACAGTTGAAGTGGTGCATCAGAAAACTGAAAGTTGAAGTCTGATTCAATTGTTAGAAATGAGAAACATGTCAAGAGTTGTGTGTCAGGATGCAACAATCATAATCAGACGTAAGACGGCGGGGGAAGTTAGTGATATCAAAGCCATAATCAGAACATCAAAACGAGGGCTAAATGCAAAGTTATACGAGTATGTCGTGATCTTTACATATTAGGTCAGTTTGCCAATTTAAGTAAGATAAAAGAGAACTGGTGTCACACGGGTGCTTTCTGCTTCTTAAGCGACTTTGTTGTGACATTATGCAATTTTACTTATAAAATAATAGAAGTGTTATAAAATACTAATTCCTTTAAAGTTAAACATGTGGATTTTAATGAGCAATTATTTTTATTTATTGATTATGGTAAAGGGGGCTGGCATAAAAAAGTAATGGTGGATATTGCGGACATGTTAGCAATTATTCTAATGACAAATTAATGCATAATTTAATTTATGTCTCCTCTACTTCAGTTAGTAGTTATTATTTGTCAAATTAATAACAGTGAGGTTTCGCCTTTTATAAGCAACTGCTTCTATTGCTATTAAACTTTAATCATTTGAATATGTCCCAGGGATGCCCTCATATGAAATATATCATACATATCACACAGGGAGTTTTATATTTTGAACTTTCAATTTCACTCAGTCTATATTGATATATATTCCATTTGAATGCATTCCCCAAATGGAAAAATATAGATATTATTAATATTTATCGTCGGGACATTCCAGTTCATAATATACAAGCTGATATTTTTCATTGATTATTTAAATTGTGGCGATTGTGCGTCGCCGTAGTCCCGAACCAGGGACCTGATGCTTCGTAGACCGACATTATAATCACTGAGCAAAAGCTAGCTCTTCCTCTGTTCTTATAATTCGGGTTTGGCTCGTGTGGCATCTTTGATAGATGTCTTTGCTGCCGCACACTCCCCTCGCTGATGAGGAGGCCGAGAGGCGTGTCGCCTCGGCGTGACGTCAGGGCCGGGAGGCGTGTTGCTTCGGCGTGACGTCAGGGCCGGGAGGCGTGTTGCCTCGGCGTGACGGTCAGTTGTGGTCAACCAGGACGGGAGTGTCAAGGCTTCTGATTCCTTGTGGTGCTGCCATCTCGTGCTGAGAGGCGAAGTCGTTGGAGAAGGTTGCGTCTTTCAAACGTCCAGTCATCATTGTGGCGATTGTGCGTCGCCGTGGTCCCGAACCAGGGACCTGATGCTTCGTAGACCGACATTATAATCACTGAGCAAAAGCTAGCTCTTCCTCTGTTCTTATAATTCGGGTTTGGCTCGTGTGGCATCTTTGATAGATGTCTTTGCTGCCGCAAAATAAACAAAATTCCCCTAGCATAGTTTGGTGACGAAGATCCACCAATACTATATCCTTTTGTCATAAAATTGTGAGCTTTGCAACTTTATGCATTCACATCAGGCTAAAAATATAGTACAATATACACAAGAATTTAAAAACAAACTGAAACAGAAGGAAAAAATAAATCGCCCTATAAAAATTTTCTTAAGATTCACACTTAATTGGATTTAACGACTTTTGGTATAAAGAAAGATGTTTTTGTGAGGAGAAAGATCACTCCCTCGAGGGCTTTCAAGCAATAAAGATAAGAAGGACTTTTGTGGATGATGTCTTGGATGAAAACAAGCTCTTCAAAACTGTTAAAATGAAAAATTTGATTGAGCATTCCGTGTTCGATTTAAATGATTTTTTTTTTCAAATTTGTTTAATGTGGAGTACTGTTTCTAGAACTCTAATTATAAGCCTACGGAAATTTTGCTTATTATCAATTCATGTAATTGTTAAGAGGTTCTACTCTTTTCTTAAATCATCGTAAGATAATTGTATCATATTTTGGATGCTTATGTATCTATTTGCATATTATGCTACTATTTGTATATTTGTATATTCTTATTTTTTACTTTTCCTATTTCCAAAGTGACAAACATGTCTCTAAATTGAAAAAAATGACGCCATATTAGAAGTAATGTTTTACAAATTTTGATTTCCGTCATATGACGGGCATACCTTCTAGTATAAGAAATGATCTTCTCTTGGTTTGTTGGTGATGCATTTTGGCGAACTTGGCGAACAATCTAGCAATGTATAGCTAAATTTACAATATTTCGCACCAGATTGACGAGGATATCGTAAAAATTGCAAAGATGAACGCTAAAATAATGATAATGGCGTCTAATTGATGAAATAATTATTCAAATATTCCAATATATAGAATATATCATTTATTGAAGATGATATCAATATTGTTTATTTAGTTAAGCGAAGTATAAGTTAATTATGTACTTTGAAATAGTTTTACATGCTATCATCCGGAAAATCGCCAAATGTATAATTCAACCATAAAAACACAGTACCGTCGATCTTTTACAATATTTTTTGACTGTAAAAGTTGTAAATTCATTGCATTATACAAGGAAAGTCATTTGCTGCTACATCAGGTTTTTTATAAACGCAATAGAATGTTCAGACCCCCCCCCCCCTAAATTTTCGAGTGAAATTTAGAAAAAAACCATCAAGAAATCAAAACCTTTAATAAAAGTTACGTAGGTATTCATTTCTTATGTAATTTTTAATTAGAAAATGATTGAAACAAACTTTAGAATGCTGGCACGAAACGCTCGTACTATATAATAATATACTCGTAATATAATCACGTAATATATATATATATATATATATATATATATGATAAGCGTACAGCCTTCAACTTTGACGTAAACCTTATCACTTCATGGGAAACTTGTTTAAGTAGAGCTGTCTTCCGTAATATAATTGTCAATCAACTTTTAAGAAACAAAAGGTTAAACTCTCAAAGTAGCGACAGAATTCAACAGGATAAAAGGTATTTGAACGAGGCACGGAAAAAGGGTTATCCGGTTGGCTTTCTGAACGTAATTGAGTCATCTTTTTACGGTAAACTGTAACCGTTGGTTATTTAGATCACGGACATATAAAGTTGATGACTTGGTACTATATATATTGGGGATTTGTGTTGTATAAGGCATGATTTCGTTAGGGAGTAACTTGAGGTCTTGTTTGCACAAATTCTAGTGTTGTGTTTGGCTTCAACGATCATGGTCTTTTCGTTTCCAAATAGATCTTCTTAGGTATAATGGTCTAGATGCGGAATGGTACCGGCATCCGGAAGTGTGGCCATGGCGTAAAGCATGCTGAACCGGGGTGAGGGGGTCACAACACCCCTCTGCCAATTTTTGGTACTTTTCTTTTTCTTATTTCTTGTATCATATTTGATTTTCAGATTTGGACATTTCCTTTAGGATATATATATATATATATATATATATATATATATATATATATATATATATACTATTGTGAAATATGTTCACTTTTCATATGTAATATCATGCGATAAATTGGATATATTCCCATTCATGAGACAATATACTTTGGGTAATACTTTTCTAACGTCTCGACTTTCCCCCCGGATTTAAGATGCCAATATCTGATAAAAACTGCACCGAAACTCACATTGAATTCACAAGAATTAGAGAATGTTTTAACAATACGATCGCTTATAAAAAATACAAAATAAAATATACTATTACATGTGTGCATAAGCCATTACCGTTCATCTTAAATCCCGGGGATACACGTTTTAGCAAAATATGCAACCATTGCTTTATTCACAGTCAACTATAAAAAAACGATTATAAATAAATCTCATTATAACTGATAAAAATATTTTAGTAATTCGATGCATTATTTACTTACAAAGGTAACATTTCGCAATGCCCGAACTTGTTATATTAGATATAAGTGCAGAATATTTTTATGCGAATGTATATCGTCAAAACTGATTAACTTACAGAGTGATCACGTGTTTTTTAAATAAGATAAAATAGAAGTAAAATACCGAAACTACCATATAAAATGGTTGCTTAAAACATACACTTAATTGGATCTGCTCTGTTCAGAAATGAAGAAGTATGGTTTTTGGTGAAAAGACTGTCACTCCCTGGAGGGAACGCTGCAGGCAACAAAGAATAACGGGAAATTGCGCCGATGACTTTGTGGCTGAATACCTGAGTCATCGGAATGAAAAATAAAAAAACACTTCCTCTCCAGTTTTGTAGTTTTTTAAACGATTTGGGAGGATTATTACGTTAGAATGCAGAAAATGTAATTATGGAGCAGAAGGGCTTCTGTTCGTTGCAAATATTTTAAGTATGTCGCATTGTTGTTACTTTTAATTTTAAATTATTCCATGTGATTATATAGTTAATCTAAAGAGAAATAATTGTGATAGGCTTATGGATCCGTCACCTGGATTTATATGAATCGATTTTTCAATATTCCTGAAAACGAATGTAACATTTTTTCAATTATATATGTATGCTTCTCTGATTGTTTGTTTTTGTATCGCTGTGCATGCCTGCCGATATATTAATGTAAAACTGTTTAGAGAGCTGGATATGGAATTATCTATGAAACAAACTTTTAAAGACTCCACTCTATTAATAGATGATTTTTTTCGTATTTAATATATATATATATATATAAATATATATATATATATATATATATATATATATATATATATATATATATATATATATATATATATATATATATATATATATATAAATATATATATATATATATATATATATCCTTTTCGTATGTTGAAGACGATATCTCCCGAAATTGTCTCCCGAAATCGGAGGCTTTTTTATAAGCGGACGTATTGTTAAAGCGTTCTTTGTTTTCGGGAATTCGCTGTGAGAATTGCAATCAAAGTTTGCATTTTGGAAATGTCGGTTACATCGTCTAGAACGTTTCGCTGTTGCACGGGATTTAAAATGCAATTATCGGACAAAAACTGAACCGAAATATCACAGAATTCCCCAAAAATAAAGAACATTTTAATCATACTATCTCTTACAAAAAAAAATGAAATATAATAAACTATTTCTTGAGTATACCGCGCTACGCTTTGCTACGTCGTGACCGTTCACCATAAATCTCATGCAACGTCAGGGCATTTTTTAGTAAAACATGAAATCGTAATTTAGTGCAAACAGTAAAATATCGATTAAAAATACACCAAATGTATCTCTTGAAATATTCTAATAAATTAATGCAACATTTATTTTCTCAGAATTGAAAAAATTAGTAATATCTCTCAGTGTTTCATCTTTTGCTATATTGGATAGCACTTCAGAGTATTTTTATACAAATATATATCGTTATAACTGATTGACATTCAACGTGATCACGTGTTTTTTAAATAAGAGAAACTAGAAGTAAAATCCCGAAAATACCATATAAAACGGTTCCTTAAAACATACACTTAATTGGGTCTACTCCGCTCAGAAATGGAGAATAATGTCTTTTGGTGAAGAGAATGTCACTCCCTGGAGGGGACGTTTCAGGCAATGAAGAATAACGGGAAATTGCGCGGATGATTTTGTGGCTGAATACCTGAGTCATTGGAATGAAGAATGAAAAAAATGTCCTCTCCCGTTTTGTAGTTTTTTAAATGATTTGGGAAGTATATTACGTTAGAATGCAGAAAATGCAATTATGGAGCAGAAGTGTTTCTGTTCATTACAAATATTTTAAGTGTGTCTCAATGTTGTTGTATTCCTTTTTATATTTTCCCTTTAATTATATAGGTATTGTAAAAGTAAAGAACTATGGTAGGCTTATGAATCCCACACTTGGATTTATATGGATCTTTTTTTTAAACAACCTGTATATGAATCTAACATTTTTTAATGATATATGATTGTCTGTATGACTGTTTGTATGTGTATTTGTCTGTCTGTATGTCTGCGTCGATATTAATGTAAAACATCTTATGCCGCTGGATATAGAATGAAGTATGTATGGAATGTGACGCGGATGAAACTGACGGTTGTTATGTTAACTGACATCCTATTATTTGGAATAACTAAATCGAAACCTTTGCTAAAACTTTATTGTCTGGGTTTTGGGGAGTTATCGCCAACTTTAAGTGTCTTGACGAGTTCTGAAAAGTTACCAAACCTTTTAAATTGACTAAGAACTGCACGAGTTGTGTGCCTTTTCCTCAACTTTCAACAGAATAGACACATAATTGTTCAGTTGATTTGTTTATGTGATATGAGTCAAAACATCTACCTAACTTAATACATAACCCAAAATTTAATTTTTCCTCCAATTATACTTAACCTTTAAGTTGTAATTTAAATAAATATCGGGCCGAAAAATATAAATATATTAAATTTTAGATATTTGATATCGGCGCTTCGAGAAATGCGCAATCAAAATCTACACGCCAGCACCTAGTTATCTCTTGCGTCGGCCGCACGACCGCCCATTGGAGAGACGTCAATAATTATATTCAAATTTTTACTATCAATAACCGTCGTTTGTGCTCCGAATCAGACAAAATAATCTCTATTCTTTTAATCTATCAAAACTGTATAACTTCACCTTGAAAGTATCTAGAAAAAAAATCCAAACATTTCCCTGGCATCGTATATCATCGTCACACACAATCATTTCCCGTTCGACATATGAGGAAGGAATAATGTTTCACCCTAATCTATAACGAGTAATAAAGTTTCTCACTATTTTTTCTTCTCAATTTGACATTATCAAACTTTTATATCTCTAAAAACATCAAGTATATCAATGCATTTGGAACAATTATTTCATTTGATTAACGTCATAGCGCTTTTAATTTCCGTCATAAAGGGACCATGTGATGGTTCCTAATTAAGTTTTAGCACTAAAGTTTTAACTTACAGTATTGTTTTGCAATCAAAAACAATTATGAAATACACTTATGTTGAAAATTATAACAAGAAAAGTAATTCCATATGTACATTTTTATTTCAACGCGAATGGAATCTTTAACAGAACTTTAATATTCGCCGTTCTTAAGACATTGCACATTTGTATCTAATATTTATCTGACCATCTATAAGCCCTTATCTATTGAGACAGTTTATTTGAGGTCAAAATGCAGTTTCCTCCTGTATGCGACATACCTCATTCCTCAGAAATGTTTTACTAATCTTCTGTTGAACTGTTAAGGATTTTAAAGTGTGGGCAATTCTTTAGAAACTTCAATGGCCCTCTCAGAAGAATGTCCAGAGAATTGTTCTAAAATTTAAATAATTTAATTATGTAAAACTTCATGTTATTCAATTGATAAAAACATCTAAAATAATTAACATCCTTCACAATTAAAATTACATATGTTATCTTTGATACATTTTTCTTTTCTAATACGGCTGAATATAGTACATAAAAAATATTGCTTTCACAAAAATTTTTCATTTCGCGATTTGATTTTGATGCCAATATATGTTTTAGGATCTCCTGAACACGTTTTGTATATATTTAGTACACGATAGCTGCTAGAAATATCAATGGTTCTTTATGTAACTTTTCCCCAGCTTTGTTAACGAAGAATCTAGAGCTGGAGAGAATTTATTGTTAATTCAAGCGAAAACTTTATAATTTTTCGATATTTCATACTTTCTTGACATGCCTGCATAGGACAGAATTTGATATAATCATGAATAAAGGCGGGTTATTAATCGTTCAGTGATCACCCAATTTCAGTTTCAGTCATTGTAGTGAAAAATTGCCACAATACAATTTTAGCGTTTGTGACGTCATCACTCCTCATCAGGGGGAGGCTACATACCACCCCGAGGAGGCATAATGTCATATTTGGTACCAATCGAAGTATTTTACAAGCCCTTTAAAATGAAGGGTAACATACTATAATTCTGATCATTTGGACTTTACTTTACAAATGTTTTCTTGCAAAATTTGAAAAATAAATTAGGCAGCTACTTGAAAATGATTTTTGGAATGAGAAAGTAGAGTTGAGGCACAATCCGCAACAATCAGCCACAACAAATTGATGTCAGCGATTTAATGATAACCATGGAATATTTCTTATAAAAATTGGAGAAGAAAATCAGAAAAACGTATTAAAAAGTATTTCTTAAAACTCTTAAAAAATTAGACATTTATTTAATAATCATATTAAATAAATATTTTTAATATTAATTACAAAAATTATAAAATATAACGCGAAATTTGAGAATTGTTTTGGGGTGCTCCATTTTCATTATTTAAATTATTATCCCCAAAATGAATATATTAGATTTATTGTTTTCAAAAAGTAAAAATGTTTGATTTATTTATCGTAGCAAAAATAATGGCTTTTAGTTCGTATCCCTCAAGGGAACGTTAAAAGGAATGGATGATTTCGAGGAAGTTTGCGATTGATTTCGAAGTTGTTTTTCATTATTGATTGATTTATTGCTTCTAGAATAGAAAATGGTTGATTTAACGAATTATAATAAGTCGCCTTATATTAAGCCTAATAAAAATGTTGGTATTATATAATTCAAAAGTTTACTCTCTCCAATAGGAAGTTAAATTAAGCTAACTGGTAATTTTTATATTGGTGCTGTTTTTCTTTTTTGGTTTATTACAGCTTAGTTCATACTGCCCAGAAAAGAGTAATAAAACGTTTGATGAATGCCAACAGATAAGAAAAGTATTTGTTTTTAGTTAATAAATAAGGTCACTCCCTCAAAAGGATTACTAACAGAAACAGGAATTGACAGACACATTTTCGACAATTGATGTGACTCAAAATATATTTATATAAAAATTGGATATAGGACATTTGGATATAGATCCATATATACCTTCTAGAAACAATAAAGAACATCATGCAAGCATTCCCTAACATAAGATGACAAAGCGATCATTCCTTTCAACATGGCACACTATACGAAATAAATTTGCTGGTACAGAAGTCACTTTCAAACTGTCAATACTGCATGATTACATATTATCCATATTCTACATGATTACATATTATCCACATACTGGATAATCTCCTAGTTTTTAAATTTTCATAAAGATACCATGACTTAAGACAATATACTGTTTACCTTAACAGCGAACAAAATTGTGCGTTTCAAAAATATGAGATTTATTTAGTTTTAGAATGACACATATTTCCAATTAAAAATGGGTATCTTCAATAAAAAAATAAATATATGTTAATAACTTGCTTTAACTCGTTTAACTTGTATAATACCAGTATACAGTACAGTGAAACCTTGTTAAAGATACCACACTTGGGACTGAGAGAACTGGGCATTTCTTGAAAATTGCGAAGACCACTGTATGAAAATGGTATGATCACTTTGGGAAAACACTTTAGCCAGGGGGTCAGTAACTAAAGTGGTCACTTTAGACCAGTATTAACTGTATATCTAAAATATTGCAACAAGAATGAGAATTACTGTATTTGATGGACTTTTTCATAATTGATTATTTTAAACTTATAATATTTAAACGTATAACAATCCCATCCGATTTTGAAAGTATTTCCGGAACTATTTCCTTACTTCCATTTACACTAACTTCCAAAGTTAAGCACTCACAACAAATTTTCATTTCTCCAAAGCATATTTGAATTTGTGTGGCTGAAAATCCCTGCGAATGTAGATGGCAGTATGCAAATATCGTATGTTACATCGAATCACGATTGACTGCCTGGATATATGCTAATTAGTCATTCGTTGAAGACGCTAGCATTCTGAAGGGTTTGAGGAGGTGCATTTAAATGCTGATACGAAGTTTTTGTAATATTTGTAGGATTATTGTTGATGATATTCGTGTTTCTATGGCTGAAAGAAAGCAAATAACAGATAGAGGGCGCTAGCGTGCTGTCAGAAGCATTGAAGCAGGACAGTCAATAAAAGATGTCGCTATTTTCTTTCGCGTTGATCATCCGGTAATTTATCGATAATGAAAACAATTCCAAACAAGTCAAACAGTTGTCTGAAGAAATGTGCCTGGTCGTTCAAGGGTTACCACCCTCTCTCATGAGCAGTATATTGCTATAGTAGCCAAACGGAATCGGTGAGAGATCTCTACAACTGTTACATCCATGGTTGCAGCGGTACTTGGTAAGACAATATCTGACAATACTGTGCGCCGAAGGCTCCACATGAAAGGACTGTACGCCAGAGTACCACGTTTTTGTGTTCCACTGACCGTCCAAACCAGAGTGGAAATATTAAAGTGGTGTCGTCAACATGTCAATTGGATTGTCTCAGATTGGTGCAAAGTCCTGCTCATGGACGAGTCCAGATTTGGCCTGGAATCAGATAATAAGCGTTTAAGGACCTGGAGAGAAAGAGGCACACGCAATCAGACCAAGAACATCATCGAGCATCACGCATTCAGAGGTGTCAAAGTCATGGTGTGGGCTGGAATTTCAATGAGACATCGCACAGAGTTGCACATCTTTAAAGGCGATCCTGTGACAGAATCGGGATGAGGTCCTAGTCCCGATTGCGAGACTTTAAGCTGCAGCAGTTGGTCGTGATATCCTCATTATGGACGATAATGCCCGTCCCCATCGAGCTAACATCGTTCACGAATACCTGGAATCTGACGAATACCAGGGCATTTCTCGTATGGAGTGTATAAAAATATATGAGTGTATAAAAAAAGTTGCATCTTAATGTTTTAAAAGTATTGGTTTCTCTGTCTTTGGCAGGTTAAAATAGGAATTCGCTTAGTTTATGGTGCTTTTAAGACTTCTGAGACCAACTTAACCAATTATATGACAGTACAATAGACCTCTGGTCGCTGTGCTAGGCTCTCTTTGAGCCACCCACCTAAGTCATAAGTCATAACCAATTACATTAATAAGACACTTGATTTCCGGAATTTGGTGTTTCTAAAAAGTTGGAAATATGAGAATCAGTAATGTGACTTCCATTTTTTAATGAAACAAGCGAGTTGATTTTCAAATAAGATAATTCTATCTTGCAAAGTAATAACCAATAAAATAGCTACGTCTGGAGTCCAAAACAGCTTGTTAGCGATTTAAAGGTAACTGATTTGAAATCTAATATGCGTCCGACATGTATAAATAGATTTTATGAGTAAAAATACCACTGATATCTTTTTCCTTTTTATGTCCGTTGTTTCATATTCCAAGAAAATAGCACGGATTTCTTCGAACCAGATTGAGGGATTAGTTTTGGCTATTTATGGAATTATTTTCGCTTCAGACGAAGAATGAATTTTTCGGAAACCATATTATATGACATGAATTGATTAATTACATATATATATATATATATATATATATATATATAGCAAATGAAATTACTAAGGAAAAAATGGGAATCAAGCCAACGGGAAAGCAAAAATGACCGAGGGGGATTGTGACCCCTCGTTCCCGATTATAGCATGCCAGGTAACACTTACCCATGTCACACTTACAAATACTTTGCAGAAACTTGACTTCCGAAAGGGTGTCGAGCACAAGACACCGACCGTGGAAGAGAGTACGGAACTTCAATTTTGAGAAAAATATATTACAAAATATTATTGTAAATCATCTGAAACGCAATCAAAGAACCCATACTTTCATAAAACATCGAACTACCAATGACAAAATAATAATGCAGGATGCAATTAAGAAACATTATCCCTTACATTTCATTAGATATTATTATAATACTGTATACAACGATGTGAAAAAACGCTTATTTTAGGGATATAACTGGTATACACCTGTAATGTTAACGATTTTGGAAATGGTAACTGTGTGGTTAACCTACACGGAACTTACTGAAAGCGCACCCTAGTGGTAGTATAATGCTATATATGGATGGCACTCTCCTCTGACAACGTATCTTTGCCTGTTTCATTATGGTTTTTTACTTCGGATTTGTACTTCCGATTTTTCTTCGATACTTGAGTTTCGTATTCTCTTCCACGGTCAGTATCTTGTGCTCGACACCATTTCGGAAGTCAAGTTTCAGTAAAGTATTTGATACCGGGAGTGTTACCTAGGTGTAATAGCATGCTATAACCGGAAACGAGGGGTCACAATCCTTCTCGGCCATTTATGCTTTTCCGTTGGCTTGATTTCCATTTTTTCCTTAGTAATTTTATTTGCTATAATTGCTTTACGTGCATGTGCAGTATTGCGCCATCTGCGTTAAGCCGTTTTCATACTTTTGTATGCTTTCGTTTTCTTCATTTGATTACTTTTGTAGTATATATATATACATATACATATATATATATATATATATATATATATATATATATATATATATATATATATAAATATATACATTTGCTGAGTGGTGTCGCGCTTGGAATTGGACCGCAACCGAATGGAACCAGGCCGTCTTCAGCGACGAATTGAGATCAATTTGGGCAGTGATGACAATCGTGTACATATGTGGAGGCCCCATGGTGAACGCTTCAATCCTCCCTTCGCTTTACGGCGGAACACCGCTCCCACAGATGGTGTAATGGTACCGTATGGGTTGCCGTCGCATACAACACTCGGTCACCTCTAATATTGATCCACAGAAACATGATAGCCCATCGGTACGTTCGTGACATCCTTCAGCCACATGTGTTACCACTCATGGCGGGGCTCCCAGAAGAAACTTTTTCAATAGGTCAATGCTCCGCCATACACAGTAAAGATGTCCCAAGAATGCCTCCGCCACTTTACCACACTTCCCTGGCCTGCCCTCTCCCCAGATTTGTCACCGATCGAGCATGTCTGGGATCACTTGGGATTGCAAGTTGGACAGCTTACGACTTTGGTCGAACTAGAGGCGCGCTTACAACAACTGTGGAATGAGATGACGCAGGACACCATACGGGACCTGTATGCCTCAATACCCGCCCGTATCGCATCGTGTATTCACGCTAAATTTGGCCCAACAGGTACTAGAACCTCCATTCATTTGTAGTTCCCCCTGTAATAAATGATACTTTTGCTTTAATTTTGTGTCACTTATATAAACGTTGCATCCACATCTATAAAATTTCGTTCGATTCTGACAACTCCGTTTTGGTGCTCAAATTTTTATGGCAATGAGTGTATAGTCCTTGAGATATATCATTATTAAAAAAAAGTTTATTTATGGACAATTATGATATATAAGATACTAATGTTGGATAACTGCAGTCTATTTCTTAGAAACAGGCAGCAACAGACAGCTATGTTTGATCCAGAATTCGGTAGTTAATGTTATATGCATAATACATGTGGAACCATTTGTTTGATTTATTACTCTTTCACATTTAAACAACTTCTTAATGGGTTAGATGATGCCGAAATGTCTTATGTCATCATATGAATAATGAAATTTCTGAAAAATGCGTTAGGTTTTAGCGAACCACTAAGTGTTACCCTTGCCACCGTTTGGCCCCCACTGGTCCAGGGGCACCGATAAATATTAAAGTGGCCCTGATAGTGAGAGTAGAACTAAATTCAATGTTTTTGAATGTATGAGAGATTCAAGTCGAAACTAAAACTCAAACATTTAGAACATTTAAATATACTAAAGTGCAGATGTTCTGCGCGGAGTACAGCTGATGCATAATACATTTATAAACGTTTCATACGTCAATGACTGAATTTAAATTTACTGGTAAATCTTAAACAATTTTCTCACACTATGTTTAAGTTCGTTGAAAATATCGTTCTTCGATCTTTCCGATAGTGTTAAGATGGAAATTCTAATATTTTCGATCGTTATTGAACCGATTTTTCTAAAAAATTGCTGAAAATGGCAACTCATTATCAAATAATAAAAGTATAATATTAGCTAAACTAATATACTAAATTCAGATTAAAAGGAAATCAATATAAAGTCTCTTCGCACTTGAACAAAAATTTCACTATACCACTTTCCCAGCTATGGAAATAGATTTCGCGCTACGCAACTAAATGTACAAGCAAAAATATATACATCTTATTTTATTATTCTAGATAAAGCTAATTGTATTCTGCAGCATTGTCTAAATGTTCGGTTAGTTTTAGATGGGATTATATTGTATACATTGATTTCCAGGGTTACTTCCCATCTTTTACTGTGTGAGAAAAATGCTCAGTGTTAAATTTTAAATGCTCTACAATATTGCTGTTCCCCTTCAACTTTTCTATAATTTGGAGTGTAATTGATCCATTATCTCCTAAAAAGTGCATCAGATCTCATAAAGTTGTCTCATCGTGTAGCGCCATAGTGTTTCTTATACGCTTGCATTAAATATACAATAACCCTATTACTTCTCGAGTTATTGGTCTGGTCCTTGACTTTTTTAGACACTATATATATTGGGGATGAAAGAAGGCTCAGGATGAGTGAAGGATTGTTTATATTGAAGGAAGGTTCACATTAAAGGAAGGTTCACATTGAAGGAAGGTTCATGGAAGGGAGGTTCATTGAAAAAAGACTCAGTAGGTTTGAAGGAAGGTTCACTTTGAAGAAGGTTCACATTAAATTAAGGTTTACATTGGAAGAAGTTTCATTGAAGGAAAATTCATATCAAATTGATACCCCGGTTATGTATCAAATTTTGTGCAGCACTGTAATCTTCAACTACTTGATCTCATTACACACTCTACAAAAGGAAATATATGGGTGTGATAGAACCTAGTATTTATGAACTGATATCATACCTTCAAATTTAAACCACAATTGAAAATAAAGAATACGCAATATATTATGTTTTCATACTTACTACTGCTACCTTAATCATGCCCTTTCTACAGCATAAATTGTAATGGGCCCTTAACCCCGAATAAAGGGTTTCAAACCTCATAAAGTTGTCTCATAGTGTAGCGCTTTAGGGTTTCTTATAGACTTGCATAAAAATACATTAACCCTGATACTACTCAAGTTGCTGACCTGGCTTAGGATTTTCTTTGATACCCTGTATATGTATTGGACATTGACAGAAGGCTCAGGGGGATTGCAGGAAAGTTCACATTGAAGGAAGTTTCATTGAAGACAGATTCAATGAAGTAAGGTTTATTGAAGGTGGGTCATATCAAATTGCTACCGGTTTTGCATCATACTTAATACAAGGCTGTAATCTTCAAACTCTTGATCTCATTACACACTCTAAATAAGTAAGATCAATCATGCATAAAGCATTGATTATGAAACACTTTCCAACTGCAATTCAATTTTATTTAAACACCTCTAAAATGCAAAATATTCAGATGTGGAGTTTTTAAAATTATCACAATACTACAATTTATTATATTTGAAAACTTCATCAAAATTAAATGGACTTTATTCAAATATAGTCATCGAAATATAAATCTCCTGGCTCTCTACAGAAAAACAGAGAGAATTTCATTCTTTAAATTTTTTCCATTCCTTTCATTCAGCGGTATCACAATACTACAACAATTTATTTTACATAAAAACTTAAAATCATGGATTTAAATAACTGTATAACTCCATGCTTAAATCTTCATCGAAAAACGAAATATAATCGTCTGCTTCTCTATGTTAAATCAATAAATGTTTCATTTATATCAGATATATTGCAGACTCCAAAACTAGATAATTTTGTGTTAAAGAAATCCAGCAATTGCTATACAACTCATCTTGCATCTTGATCTATTTGCAATCTCCATACGTGAAAATCAGGCTTTGTTGTAGAAATAATCAAAGTTTGATGATCATTTAAACTCACAAATATTGTAATTGCGTTGTCGCAGTATATAGATGCACAGAAAAAAAAAAAAATAAAACGGTTTTAGGACGGATGCAACACTAAATATAAAGTAAAAAGAACTTTAGAAATCACGATTTCGACACAAGTTGGATGGCATTATTCATTTATAGTCAAATATATTGTAATTGCGCTGTTTCAGAATATATATGCACAGAAGTTAAGCAAAAATAAAGCGGTTTTAGGATGGATTCAACGATAAATATAAATTAAGAAGAACTTCAAAAATCTCGATTTTGACACTAGATGGATGGTGTATCTTATTTTGAAGTGGGTCACGTGATCTCTTCATATGATATGGGTGTAAATATTATTTTAATTTTTATTAAAAAAACTGCTGAATATATTTTGCTGATTTTTTTATATTTTTTGTGGGATAATTTGTATATTTCCTAAAACTTTCGAAGCAATTTGTGAATTTTAAATTCGCTTAAAAAGTGTTAAGAATTAGATCCCATAGGGTTCAATGTATTTCAGTTTTTCAACCCGGTTTCAATCCAAAACTAACTGGGTGATATTATTCATTTATATTTCCATAGGTCTCACAGACCGTTTGAATAAAATACTAAAATATCAAATTGATAAAGTCATTTTTACGGCAGTTATAGTGCTGACGGATAGACAGATAGACAGACAGACAGAATGAAGAAAGTCATAAACACTTTTCAACTATGTTGTAAAGTGCTAAAAAGAAAATATACGGGTATGTAAGAATCTAGCATTTATTAAACGGCATCATACATTCAAATTGAAACCACCATGGGGAATGAAAAATATGCAATAACTTACGTTCTGCATATTTCCTACTGCTGCGTTAATTATATTCGTCTTTGGAAGAACGTTTGGCTTCATCTTTTGTTAAAGCTTTACAAAGGTTTTACACTCCTCCCCTTAGGAAGGGGAATTCCCCCCTTTGCGGTGGAAACAATTTATTCCCCACCAAATATTTTCTTCTTCATTTGAATATTTAATGGGTTGGAAGACACATACATGTCAACCCATTAAATTAAAATAAGAGAACAAATTACACTTTTGACAGGTAATATTGAAAATGTCTTCTGTATGTTCATTATATGCATGCCGGATATATTCCCAGCCTTCCATTTTATTAGACATGATCAAGACTCCAGATGATAAATATCCTTTATTATAGAAAATACATTTTACAGTTCTGATAGCTGCATTAAGTAAAATGTCATTTATGGAGAAATCTTCAAAAAATAAAATTTTAACATCTAACAAAAGAACATAACTAAAATATATCAAACAAAAATATATGAATGGAATTGGAAAATCTATTTTATTTGCTGTTTGTTTCAGCATCACAAGAGAAAGGCTGCACCGCATTTTATGAATTTTTGATATATGGCTCCAAAATGAAGCGATCCTCTGTCATTCTTCTTGTCTATCTTCATATCCTTCAAACTGTTTTAATTCTATTTGTAAGCAAAACAGTTACAGAAGACTATTTTTAATCATATGTTATCAATAAATTTATTTATAATTTTTGTTTTATTGAGCTAACTATGTGTAGCATTTAATTTCGAAAGAAAACTCAGATACTTAGTAGAGGTATTGTCAGGACGAAAAAAAATGTGAAGACAGCCAGTCGGGCAATAAACTGTCAAAGACGATTCGCAGGGAACATATTTATCAGCCATATTTAATACAGGTACAAGGGTAGGAAACTGCTAATATAAGTTTTTTGGACTACAAAAATATTTTAAATCTAATTTTATCAGCAGAAAAACCAAACTGCTCATTTATAAAAGTTCGAGTAGACCCATTCTCACTTACGCTGCTGAGACATGGGCAATGACCGAGGAGGACAAAGAAACTCTTGCTATATTTGAAAGAAAAATCTTGAGAAGCATATTTGGAGGAATAAAGTGTGATAATTATTAGAGAAGAAGAACCAACTTGGAGGTTTACAAATTATTTAGGGAACCAGATATTATTAAATTTATAGCAATACAGAGGATTCAATGGGCAGGACACTTAATGAGATTGGATGGCAGTCGAGCCACAAAAAAGATCTTCTTTACTAGACCAATTGGTACCCGGAAATGAGGGAGACCAAATCTTAGGTGGTATGACTACTGCCTGGAAAAAGATCTGAAAATTATTAAGGTTAATTATTGAAACACCTTGGTCAAGAACAGGACAGCATGAAATGGAATTGTAAGGAAGGCCAGGGCCCACCCGGGGCTGTCGCGGCAGTGAAGAAGAAGAAGACAGGGAGCAGAAACTCTTAGACAATTCGTACTCGTTTGGTCTCCAGCAATTGATGTGAAACCAATAAAAGTCAATTCGAAACCAGTGGTTGGGGCAAGTAAATGACCACCAAGTGAACATATCAACCAGAAGTGAGATGGCGAGGTAGGATATCACCCCCCCCCCCGCCCTCTTTACATGAGGCACAGAACATTTCCAGAGTTACTATAATTTGCTTGCAGAATTCGGTAATGCATGTTTCAGTCACTGCTGATCCTAACGAAAGACAAATATCTCCAAAACCCGATAGATGAATTTGCCTACTCAGTGGTGTTCTAGATCGAAGGCTGGTATTCACAGTGCTGAGAGTGTTGAAGGCCCAGACCACACGACCAACCCAGGGGGTTTATGGTATCAAGTTGTGTGGCCGGGAAAGAGTGCTGAGAGTGTGTTAAAATTCTTACAAAGTGTGAACCATATATTTTATATATCCCTAATCAAATTTTGCAAATGCCCCGTCACCCTTCCAGAGAACATAGTTAACGTTCACTGACTGTAATACATAAATAATCATTCGATCCGCAATTTTTCATTATAAAACGAATGACAAAGCTTCAGAATAAAACGCACCTTTATCGTGCTATAGCATGTATTTCTAAATGCATTTAATTATGTATTTAAAATTTAAAATGCAGTGTATGCTGTCAAATAGGCTCAATTTCCAGATAAAATAGTGTGTAAGTGATCTGTTGGCATCAATCCCGTTCAAACATTAATCACTTAGTCATCATAAGTTCATAATCAGTTAAGTAATCTTCAATCAGTTCCTCCCATTTTCTTGGTAATTGTTCTGTATTTTGACACCTATAAATTTTCCATGTTTTCCAAGAGATAATAGTTAAATTTTAATTGTGTTGTATGCAAGTGAGTGTGTTTAAGTCATTTTGCTTTAATAAATAATGCAATGAAAACACTATATTTCAGTTATCATGGTGTAAACTCAATGACAAACATTATGGTAAACATTAATACATAATATAACTACCCAATATTGAGACATATAGTTTAGAATTGCTATAATAAACTCTCATCCTTCAATAAATCTGCAATTTGTAAATTGATTTCTGAGACATGCTATTCAATTTATCAATCATTTATAACACAATTTATCCTTCATGTGTAATACAATTTATCAATTATGTGTTCGATAATATTTGACTTACATTTAATTTATTTTTCTTATATGCTTTATGCATATGACAATTTTTAACGTCGCCTTTACTATAAATTAATTTATCCAGTTGCGTGTTATCTCTGAATTCAACAACATTTCTAAAGTGATTGGAATTTTTTTGAACTTAGTTAAATTAACTTTATATAATTCAGTTTCTGCAAAAATTCGTGTTATTTTATCATACGTAATATAAAGCCAAATCTGATAACATTGTCTTACGCCACATTAATACATTCCAGGTACTTTATCTACGTATATCAAAACATTTTGTATAGATAATTAATAAAATGTTCTATTATCACAACAAAAAAATAACACTATAATTTTTTTATTCAATAATAATAAGAGTTATATATCTATTGTGGTTGTGATATGTAGTGTAAAAAGTTTCTTAATATTTAATTTTTTTTCTTAATCATAATACAAAATAAATTAAGTATATAAAATGTGTTGCATATGATATATTCAACATAATTTCAGAAATACACGAGCATAATTTGATAATTGCATATTTTGCATTTCGGAGTGCATCGTTTCAACATTATGGAATTAGATCCGATGATCCGATAAAATTGATTATATGTCTGTGTTTGTGTTTGTCTTATCATCAGGAAAGAAGGGCTGTCCCTAAAATTATGGAATTTTATTGGAAGATTTGGAAAAACCTCACTTGAAATTTAGTCTATGTCTCGAGTATTAGGCCAGGGATTGTGGAGATATTCATAGTAAACTTTTATAGAGATGGCATTATGTTGATGATATATTTTGGCTAATTTATGTAAAGAAAAAAATAAACATTGTTGATTAGCATTGGAAATAAAACCAATGATTTATGCAGACGATTTAAGCTGCAAACGATTTTTCTTTAATCTTTTACAATTTAAACAATAAAGGATTGTGTATAAAAATTAATTTTATGAATAAAATATTTTGCATTTGTGACTGGTTTATATCAATTACGGTTTCAGGGTATAAAGATTACGGAAATTTAAAAATATCAATAATTTCTTACGCCCTTTGTTTTATTTTGGCAAATATCTTCAAATTCACATATTGAATTTAGATAATTAACTAATTTTGTTTAGCTAATTGTTGATTCGGATTATAAGTAGTACGAGTATATCTTCTAAAGTCATTCTAGGACTTTCATTTCGCATATTTGATTTAAATTCATATTTTTAGTAAATTTGTATAAAAACAGGACCAGGACTTTTTGTTCTTCAGATATACCTCAATAATTTTGTATCATGAGAGCAGATAATCTTGATTACTTTCAGGAGGATAAAATTAAAAATTTTACTAGAATTCTTTAATTAACAATACCATTTAGAATAATATAGGAATTTTCGCATAACTGTAAATTTTACGTTTCTTTATATTATATATTCCTTACGAAGAAAGGATATTCTGCTAGTTATTCAATAAATATATGTTTATTATATTAAATTTCTTATGTACGCCTTTAAATTTTAATAAATACATGAATCTTTGTTAAATAAATAATGAATTTATAAACGCAGCGCTTAATAAATTAAAGCATAATGTTTCAAAGCTAAACGATATAGTTATATATTCACGTAATTTAAAATCTCACAAATTAATTTAAAATATGAAAATATTTTAAAACATTATAAATAATTTAAATGCAGTTCTCTTTCAAACAATTCAAATATTGCATATTTAAACAATATTTAAATTTTCATAAATACACTTTTATTTTGATTCACTTTACATTAGATTTGCAATCAATAGAAATATATTTTGAAAGTATGTTAAATATTTATAATGGAACTCATTTTATGCATATTAAAATATTTGATAGCTAATATATATAAATATATGGTAAACCTCTTAAATATATTGTTTATTACTCTAAGATAATGTAATTTATTTAATTTAAGTGCAGTTTTTTTACAATTTACAACATAGTTGAAAAGTGTATATGAGTCTGTTCATTCATTGTCTGTCTGTCTGTCCGTTAGCACGATAACTGCTGTAAAAATGACTTTATCAAAATGAAATTTTAGTATGTTGTTCAGACGGTCTGTAGGACCTATGGGAATATAAATGAATAATATCACCCAATTAGTTTTGGATTGAGCCCGGGTTGAAAAAATTAAATACATTGAACCCTATGGGACCTAATTTTTTTAAACATTTTTTAAGTAAATTTAAAATACACACATTGCTTTGAAAGTTTCAGAAAATATTTAAATTATCCTATAAAATATATAAAAAAATTCTCAGCAAAATGTGTTAAGTTTTTAAATAAAAATTATTATAGTAAATACACCCTTTATATAAAGTGATCACGTGACTATTATATGACAATATCACGTGATCCACTTCAAAATAAAATATGGCATCCATCTTGTGTCAAAATCGTGATTTTTAAACTCATTTTTATTTCATATTGAGTGTTGTATCCGTCTTAAAACCGCTTTATTTTTGCTTAAATTCTGTGCATCTACATTCTAAAACAACGCAATTATAATATATTTGAATTTAAATGATCATCAAACGTTGATTATTTCTACAACGAAGCCTAATTTTCACTCATGGAGAATGCAAACACCAAAAGATGTAGAATGAGTTGTATAAGAATTGCTGCATTTCTTTAACGCAAAATTATTTAACTGATGGAGTGTTGTTGTTGTTGAGACCCAGACCGTCCGACCTACCAGAAAGGTGTAAGGTAACCGTAAACTGATGGAGTGTGAAATATAGATGATATGAATGAAACATTCATTGATTTTGCACAGAGAAGCAAACGATATTCTCGATGAAGTTTTAAGCATAGAGCTAAATTACATGTATCTCCATGGTTTTAAGTTTTTAAATAAAATAAATTATTGTAGTGTAGTGATGAATAAAAGGAATGGAAAAAAGTTAATGAATGAAATGCTGCTTTTATAGAGAGATTCAGGCGATTTGTATTTCGATGAAGTCATTTGAGCAAAGTTCATTTGTTTTCGATGAAGTTTTCTAATATAATAAAGTATTGTAGAATTATGATAATTTTAAAAATATTACCGAGGAATGTATAGCATTTCAGAGATGTTTAAACCAGATAATTTTTATTTCAATGTCGTCATTTGAATGAAGCTCATTTTTTTCGATGCAGTTTTAAGTTTTCATATATAATAAATTAATGTAGTATTGGGATAATTTTAAAAATATTACCGAGGAATGTATCGCATTTTAGAGATATTTCAGAAAAATTTCAATGCAGTTGGAAACTGTTTCATAATCAATGCTTTACGCATGATTTATCTTTCTTGTTTATAGTTAGTATAGTAATAAATAAATTAATATTATAAGTTAGGATATTTTGTAATATTCATTGTCATTACTAATTCATAAGTAATATTTGCATTTTAGTAAAATTAATTTTGTCTCAAATTCAGTTGCGAGGAATATGCATAATTTGTTTTTAAGAATTCATATTATCGAAATAAGTAAGGTTTTAATAAATGAAACTTATCAATATTTTAATGGATAGGAGTTTGAATTTTAAAGGAAATCAGATAAAAGAAAAACCGTTAATATTTCATGTATTTATTCTGAAAAATAATATGGAATATAATTAAGTCCAAACTTATTGCAATTTTATGTGTCTAAAATGTTATAAAACTTCATAGAAAACGACATAAAACACAAAATAAAGTTGTCAACAAGGCTTGGAAGCAACAAACAACCTTCCGTCTATAAGACATTTCACGGACAAGTAAAATCGGCGTATATCGATAACGTAGCAAACGTGGATACGTTGGTAAATGTCTGCCCAGAGCAAGTAGAAATGAAAGTAAAACCCAAATAGGAAATAACAATAAGAAGGATTCTATGAAATAACGGTAAAAAAAGGGAAGGAAGAAGAAATAACAGAACTTATCAGTATTTTCGTGTCATTCGTATAATCCGATCTTTCCTTTGTAACACTTTATAACATAAATGAAAAGTGTTTATGACTTTGGTCATTTTGTCTGTCTGTCGGTCTGTCTGTCCATTAGAACGATAACTGCCGTAAAAATGACTTTATCAAAATGAAATTTTTGTATGTTATTCAGAAGGTCTGTGGGACCGACCTATGGGAATATAAATGAATATTTTCTCCCAATTAGTTTTAGATTGAACTCGGGATGAAAAATTGAAATGCATTGAACCCTATGGGACTTAATTTTTAAACATTTTGCAAGCGAATTTAAAATTCACAAATTCCTTTGAAAATTTTAGAAACAAGAAAGACCAAATATGCATAAGGCACACTTTCGAATCCAAATACAATTTCATTTAAACATCTCAATAATGCGATATAATCAGTGATATATATTGAATTATCACAATACTACAATAATTAATTTTACTTGGAAACATAACACTTCATCGCAAAAAAAAAATAAATGAACTTTATTCAAATGATGCCATCGAAACATGAATCGTCTGGCTCTCTAAGTGAAATCAATGACTATTTCATTCATATCGCTTTTATTCCAGACTCCAGAACGAAATATTTTTGAGTGAAAGTATTCAGAAATTCTTGTATAACTTATCTTACAATCACTTGTTTATATTCTGCATTCATTGAAATTAGGCTTCGTTGTAGAAAGAATCCAAGTTTGATGATCATTTATACTCAAATATACTGTAACTGATTTGACACAGAATACATATGCACACAACGCACAGATTATGAACACTTTCCAATTAAAATACAATTTTATTTAAACATCTTTATAAGAAAAAAATAAAGCGGTTTTAGGACTGATGCAACACTAAATATAAATTTAAAAGAACTTTAAAAAATCACGATTTTTACACGGTGAAAAAAAGGTGAATGTCATATTTACAGTAGTTCACATGATCTCTTCATATAATACGGGTGTAATTAATATCTTAATTTTTATTTAAAAAAATACCGAACATATTTTTCTGAATTTTTTTTCATATTTTTATGGGATAATTTGAATATTTCTTAAAATTTTCTAAGCAATTTGTGAATTTTAATTTCACTTACAACATGTTCGAAAAATTAGGTCTCATAGGGTTCTATGTATTTCACATTTTCAACCCGGTTCCAATTTAAAATTAATTAGGTGATATTATTCATTTACATTCTAATATGTCCCAGAGACCGTCTCAACAGCATACTCAACTTTTATTTTGATAAAGTCATTTTTACAGCAGTTATCGGGCGAACGGACAGACAGACAGAATGAAAATATCATAAACTCTTTTCAACTATATGGGAAAGTGTTTGAATAGAAGTGCTTTTTGAAATGACTCAATTCGATAAAATCTGAAAGACATGGCTTTAACTTCTCAAAGCATTAATGTGACTATTTCATACGTATATATCCAACCAATTCAAAATAATCCGAAAAAGAACGAATTGCTCCAGAATAGAAATGACCTGTATCCCGAGAGACTATTTTCGACAAATATAATTACAGTAAAAGTAATAGCTACTAGATGTAGCTGCAGTCTTAGAGTACTATTTTTACCATGGACACATATAAGATTCCGTTAGATGAATAAAATTTGTCACTTTTTCATTCCTTTGATTATAATCACCTATTGCGGTTTATTCACAGCATTCATCTTGAGCTTTATGGCATTTATAACAACGAATATTTTTCATTGTTTTGCGTTCACTCTAACACACGTGAAGTCAAACTCCTGTAAGATATTCATGAACACATATCAATATTCAAAGAACAAGAATCCAAGTGCTCTATATAAATCAGAGTTATATTTCCTTTGTTAGATAAATAATTTTAAAATAAGCATGAATATTGACGGTTTAGAAAGAGGGATATATTACTGAACCTGAAATGTATACTTTTGGTACTTTATAGTTCTTCTACTCACAAAATAATCGTTTATCAGTAGATACAGATTAAAGTAACTTAATACCTACCACCATGTATACTGCACGAATAGCTCCTACGTGTTCCCTTAATTCAAAACTGGCTCCTATGTATAAGCATACTAAAAAGCGAACCTTTTGGCCATACGTAAGACTTTCATATAACAGGCAATCTCCAATTTTTTAATCGACATAGGACTACAAACATATGCTTTTCTAGTGCGATTTCCACGATAAAATCTCATGTGATATTTCGCGTTATGCTACAAATGGTTCAATAATTGCAATATATATGTAAAAAAAGTTAGTATATCCACATTGTATATTACACTTGTCACCAAAAGTATAAAGTATATTCACACTGTATATTACACTTGTCGCCAAAAGTATAATACACTTGTCGGCAGTTTCGCCTCAAAGTGCAATTTTGTCTTAGTATACGAACGCTGCTACGTACTAAATGTATATGTCATATGACAGCATGTTAAATAATCATCAAATCTTGATCTCGGAGCCATCAGCATTTGCTGGGACTTTATTCTAAAAAGTAATTGCTGATAAGTTTCGGATTTTATTCGAACAGGGCATCATCAGCTCATTAAAAAGTTTGTTGTTTAACCCGATTGAATTCTTAAAAAAATTATTATTGGAGAATCCGCAGTGATTTCATTTATTTTAAAACACTGGGGCTCCGTCCCCTGCTCGCCAATCCCCGTAACTCGCTTCACGAGCACTTTAGTCCCACCTGCTACGCAGGAGTAATACGTCCTTTGGAGCAAGCTTAATATGTCCGTTGGGCTCCGCCCCCTTCCCGTCGGGAAGCTTCGACTCCTACTCGCTTTTAATGCCGGCATTTTAATGGCACCTGTTATGCAGGCGTAATGCGCCCGCTGGGGATCTTCACTTATTGACTGATATTCACCAGCCCTGGAACTCGCTTCGCGGGCTATTTCAATCCGGGCGGCTCACATAACCTCCTACGTATCCTGTACTCGTTGACGCTTTGACCCCTTGCTCGCTACGCTCGTCAGCACTCGTGAATCGCATCGCGAGTCGAAAGGATTCGCCTCCTGCTCGCTGACGCTCGTTGAACTTCTTTCGGGAGAATTTTATTGCAACCTGCTACGCGGGCGTAATATACCCGTTGGACTCCGCTCTGTCTCGATACGCTGCCCTACGTAACTCGCAGAGATTTAAACAAGACCATTTCAAATATACATAATTTATAAAGAATTAAATTATATAAACATATAAAATACTGCATTTAAATGTGTAAACAAACATTTACTCTATTTCAAACGATCATAGTTATTTCTTTTAAATTATAGATATAAGTTAAATTATAGATGTAAGTAACCTAAAATTATGGATGCAAGTATAAAAAATCGTTTTCTAATGACAAATTACATAAGAAATGCCTATTTACGTAACTTTATGATTTTTGATGCTGGTTTTGATTTTTTGACGACTTTTTCAAAATTTCACTCGAAAATTTAGGGGGTGTTCTGAACATTCGATTGCGTATAAAAACAATAGGTTTCCAGTGTTTACGGATTGTAATTTTTATACCAAATTTCGTTCAAATCGGTCCATTCGTTCGTCAGTTATCGTCGCCACAGTCTCTCTCACACATACACACACACAGACATCACTTCAAAACTGTTGGATTCATGCTCAGGGATGCTTGAAATGTGCTCTCCCGTCGAAAACTCAAATTCGAATTTTCGACCCCATCGCAATACTTTCCTTATACATTATGTATATAAGGAAAGTAGAAATGGAAGTAACGAAAAGTGTTCTATAATATTTTGGATCATTCACTAGAAAACATCAACATTAATTTATTTTTATCCAAAATGCAAATTGATTCTTATTAAAAGTTGATAACATACATTTATCCACCACATAGGTTCAATATGTGCATTTATTTGGAATATTGTACCAAGCAGACATACTGTAAAGTAAAATGCAACGTCAGCAATGTGGCGTAAACAAATTAATATATATTTAATTAAATTAATTAATTGCACTTATTAAGTAAGTTCCCGCTCATCGTAAATTTATGTACATTGCTGAAGTGATAACCTACCATAATTAATTTACTATGTTGAGCAGTGTTTCTTCTAAAAAGCAATTTGATTAATAACATGGATATAATTTCACTTATCCAATAAGCACACATTACATTGGTCAAACAGAACTTTATTAATTATTATTAATTTTATCATTAAATATTATTTACCGGATGTATCATTTATTATTAATTTTATCATTAAATATTATTTACCAAATTTGCCAACTATTAACACAATAGTTACTAGAGCTGTTTTCGTCCTGTGATAGAGCATAAATACTTTTAATTTAATACACTGCCTACTGAGCCGTCATTTACTGACATTACTGGCCACTGAGCAGTCATTTACTGACATAACTGACTACTGAGCCGTAATTTACTGACATTGCTGGCTAATGAGCTCACACACCATTTTTTCTAGGGGCACACATCATCGATACTGCACACTCGATTAAATTAATAATAAATGATAAATTTGGTAAATAATATTTAATGATAATAATAATAACAATTAAATTTTTGTTTGAGCAGTTTAATGTCTATTTATTGGATAAGTGAAGTTAAATGTATATTAATCAAATTGCTTTTCAGAAGAAATACCGGGCAATATAGTAAATTAATTATGAGTTATCACATCGACAATGTCCAGAAATTTACGATTAGTGCTCACTTACTCAATATGTACAATTAATTTAATTAAATATAAATATGTTTAGGCCACAAAGTATATAACTGTTCTTAATAAAATTATGCATATAATCCTCATTTTCGACTTTATGTATTAACTGTAATTATGAATTAGTCTTTTTATATATGAGCATTTCAAAATAAAAAAATCTGATGTGGGCAACACATGACTTTCCTTATATAATGTAATTAATTTACTACTTTTACAGTAAAAAAAAGTAGGTTTTCCTTATAGTAGATACTAATATTCTTTCCAAGATATTAAATTTTCGACAATTAGTCGTCATTTTTATCCATTTGGCGATATTTTCGTTAATTTGGCAACATTTCAAAAAGTCGCCAAGTTGGCGACATTCCGCAAATTCGTCGCTAAAATCTCGCCAAGCGTTATGCACTAAGAAATAAGTTATTCTTACAGCAGATAAATGACTATTGGCGTTCAAACACAAAAGTATTACTAAAAGTATATTTTTTCATGAATGGAATGAGCTAGTTCCACAAGAATGATGTAACCCAATTTATCGCATGGTATTACATATGAAAAGTGAACATGTTTCTCAGTAGGAATTTTTTTTTATATGACTTTTTGATAATTTTTTTTAAAAAATGAACAATATCTCGAGAACGGTTCGTGCTAGCGTTCTAAAATTTATGTCAATCGTTTTCTAATGAAAAATTACATAAGAAATGTCTATTTGCGTAACTTTATTAGTGGTTTTGATTTTTTGACGATTTTTTCAAAATTTCATTCGAAAATTTAGGGGGTTCTTAACATTCGATTGCACATAAAAGCAATAGGCTTCCAGTGTTTACGGATTGTGATTTTTGTACCAAATTTGGTTCGAATCGGTCCATTCGTTCGTCAGTTATCGTATCCACAGTCTCACTGACACACACACATACTTTCACACACACGCACACACACACACACACACACACACACACACGAACACATACACATACACACACACAGACATCACTTCAAAAATGTTTGATTCGTGATCAGGGATGCTTGAAACGTGCTCTCCCTTCGAAAACTCGAATCTGAATTTTCGACCCCGTCACAATACTTTCCTTATACATTATGTATATAAGGAAAGTAATAAATATAACTATATCTTAACCATTACAATTTACTTCAAAAACAAACATTTAAATCAAATACAAAGTGTTAAATTTGTATTAAAATTATTTCATTCACCTCTCGAGATCTAAAATCTCATATCTTAATAAATTTACTGATAAATTTCATGGCATAAATTGAGTTACAAAATGTATAACTAGTAATCTAAATTATGACAACGCGGTACTTAAGCGGTCAAGGTGAGCATTTCTCGTGCTCGCTTGGCTACCTGATTGTGGGTTCGAGACCCACCTGCGGGCATGAATGTTGTGTTGTTGGGCACAGTGTGTTCTGCCCCATCTGTTGCGCTGGGGCAACGTCATATGATGTCTAGATGGCTAAAGATGTTGGCTGATATGTGGGCGAATGTTGGTGTATCACGTGTCTGGCCATTGTTAAAAAAATATATATTATATAATTTTTCCAAACAAAATCCGAAAATTATTTTCGATATAAGTTTTCAAATTCTGAATATACATTAGTTTGAGGTATAATTCGAAAAAAAAATATTCAGGTAACATATGTCGATCTGTTATCAACAATTTTTATTTTAATGCATAAATATGAATTGATACGAATTACTTTACAAAAAATGAAAAAACACATTTACATAATTACGTAAATTCCGGCGAGCTTTTACATTTATATTGATTGAAATGCCCTACTTGGGAAAAACTAATTGTTTCTAGATAGAAAAAGGCACCATGTGTCCCACAGGATTGTTCTTGACAAATGTGATGACATTAGAAAAGTGAGGGTTGTAGTCGCGACCTGATATATTAGAGTAGTGTTACTCTACAAAAAAAAAAAAACTTTCAAAATCCCATTAAGTGTTGCTTCTTTCTAATATTTGCAGTCCTTTTATTAAAATGACAATTTCCCGTAGCTAAATTTATTTTTCATACATTCAACATAGGCATATAATTGTGTTGTAAGTTTGAATATATCAATAGGATGTAGAATTTTTTTTTGTTACAGACATAAATATATGAACTGAAATGAATTTGTATGTAGGTACTTGCAGATTTAGATTTGTGTGGAATAAATAAATTTGGCCTTCTAATTTTTACATTATGCATGGCAAGATTATACAATAAAATATTTCATTGACATTTATTAACTGATAAAGAACGTATCAGAAAAATAATTTACTTTGCTCGTTTGACGTATATTTTACGTAATAAATTATTCTAATGAATGTGACTTCTTAATATAAAGAAGATAGCGTTAATTATAAAAAATGTTATTGTTTTTATAATCCTTTTTTATAATCCAACCTATGGCAGACCGTTTATTTAGAAAACAGCCCTTTCAAAATTAAAGTGGAGGTAAGAACCGATTGCTTCTAGAAACAGAACCGTATCCCTAAATGCATTTTTGACAAATGTGATTACATTAAAAGAAAGAAATACTGGATCCGGCAATGACCTTTTGCAAGAGTGTTCAGTTACACAGCATGTAGATTCTCCTGAGATTATCTGAGATGTAAGTCTTTTCATCCTTTTTCATTCTTTTAATTGGAATTGCACATAGCAGTCGGGTTCTCTTATTTGTAGAAATATTTACGAGATTTACAAGACAGTATTTTTCTTTTGAGAGAAAAAAAAATATTGTGGTGCAAGCAGCATATGACTTTCGTAACAGACTCAAATATATTTTTTATTTTTTTTTATTTTATAATTCATTAAATTGAGTTTAACTGCACAAAATAACAGTGACAGTAATTTCATACTACACTGAATTTGAAGTTTTATTTCAATTTGTGTTTTCATTTCAGGATTGGACGTGTTTTCAAAGTCGTTGTGGAAAAAACAGAAAAACTAAATATTTTGAGAACGGTTAGTCCCAGAGTCATGGGGTTGTTCTTATTCTTTTCTACGCAAAAAATAACGTACAAGCAAGCATTTAATTTATACATTTGAGATTACATAGTCTTTTAGTTTAGATTTCGTGAATTTCTGCTGCCGATTTTACAAAATGTTACATTATTTTAAATCGCACCAAACTTTAATCCGCCCATAATTATCAAATACGTTACTTACCATTTTTACTTTACTTATATACATAATGTATAAGGAAAGTATTGTGACGATGTCAAAAATTTCAAATTCAAGTTTTCGACGGGAGAGCACGGTTCAAGCATCCCTGATCACGAATCGAATATAGTGAATGTGTGTGTGTGTGTGTGTGTGTGAGTGTGTGTGTGTGTGTGTGTGTGTGTGTGTGTGTGTGTGTGTGTGTGTCAGTGAGTCTGTGGAGACGATATTTCACGAACAAATGGAGCGATTCGAATAAAATTTGGTACAAAAATCACAATCCATGAATACTGGAAGCCTATTGTTTTTAAACGCAATCATATATATATATATCCGTGCAAAACAATTAGCTATATTTTGGTGACGAATTTGGTGGAATGTAGCCAACTTGGCGACTTTTTTAAATGTTGCCAAATTAACGAAAATCTCCCCAAATAGATACAAATGCCGCTCAATCAATGAAATTAGGACTCATTGAAGAAAATTCAATATCTTGGGAAGAATATAAATATCTATACGAATAACCTATTTTTTTTGCTGCTAAAGTAGTAAATCTATTGTATTATATAAAGAAAGTCATGTGCTGCTCACATCACATTTTTTAAAATTTGGTCGGTTAGTTTTTCATCTAGCAAAAATTCATTTGTCTGATATTGATAACTGTAGATTAGGAATGGAATCAATACTTTTGATTTCATTTCCCTATATTATAGTATAAAAAATCTGATGTGGGCAACACATGACTTTCCTTATATAATGTAATGAATTTACTACTTTTTCAGTAAAAAAATAGGTTTTTCTTATAGTAGATACTAATATTCTTTCGAAGATATTGAATTTTCGACAATTAGTCGTCATTTTCATTGATTTAGCGTAACTTTTATCCATTTGACGAGATTTTCGTTAATTTGGCAACATTTCAAAAAGTCGCTAAATTGGCGACATTCCGCCAAATTCGTCGCCAAAATCTCGCCAAGCGTTATGGACGGAGAAATAAGTTATTCTTACAGCAGATAAATGTCTATTGGCGTTCAAATGCAAAAGTATTACTCAAAGTATCTTTTTTCATGAATGGAATGAACTAGATCCACGAGAATGGTGTCACCCAATTTATCGCAATGTATTACATATGAAAAGTGAACATGTTTCTCAATAGGAAATATTTTTTTTATTTTATATGACTTTTTGATAATTTTTTTGAAAAATGTACAATATCTCGAGAACGGTTCAGGTTAGCGTTCTAAAATTTATGTCAATCGTTTTCTAATGAAAAATTACATAAGAAATGTCTATTTGCGTAACTTTATTAGCGGTTTTGTTTTTTTGACGATATTTTTCAAAATTTCATTCGAAAATTCAGGGGTTCTGAACATTCGATTGCGTATAAAAACAATAGGCTTCCAGTGTTTACGGATTTTGATATTTGTACCAAATTTCGTTCGAATCGGTTCTTTCGTTCGTCAGTTATCGTCTCCACAGGCTCACTGACACACACACACGCACACACACACATACTGTCACACACACACACACACACACACGCACACATACTGTCACACACACACACACATACTGTCACACACACACACACAGACACACACACACACACACACATACATCACTTCAAAAATGTTTGATTCGGGATCAGGGATGCTTGAAACGTGCTCTCCCGTCGAAAACTCGAATTCGAATTTTCGACCCCGTCACAATACTTTCCTTACACATTTTGCATATAAGGAAAGTAAAAATGGGGAAAATATATTGGTGTTAAAAGTATAATTGCGAAAATTAATAAATTCCCACATTTGTATGTCTCAGAATACCTAACAACCATTTTAATGATGCCGGTGTGTCTTTGTGAATCTGTATGTCTGAAAATATATTGGTGCCATATTTTCCGAACATATGAGGCGATTTTATTGAAATATGGTACTCACATGTCATACGATAAAAATCAGAATATTTTAAAGGGATAGAGTCAAAAAAAAAAAAAAAAAAAAAAAAAAAAAAAAAAAAAAAAAAAAAAAAGCACAATTTGTTGAATGGGTTTTTGGAAATTTAAAACTATACATTATAAGAATAGTTTTTCAGAAAATCATTATAGAACACCAAAATATTCCATTTACAGAATTGTAACAAACTTTTAAATATAGTTTTATAAATTGATACATTTATAAAACTTAGTTAAAATCGAATGATATTATTTATTGAACATAATATAATACTAAATGTATTTTCTATATATCGTACTTTCTCTACCTAAAATGCAGAAACATCTTATGAAACCAAATGATCATTAATATATAGTCATTAATACATCATTTATAAATAGCTCATTAATGCGTAATCTATTTTGTTAGGACTTTTATCCAGAAACGCTTGGTATTTATTGTGTAGCTGATATCGCGATACATTGGTAAGACTGTGCTCAGCATTTCAAATTGAAAGTGAAGCTAGGAACTGATTACTTCTTGATAGTAAAAGGAGCCGCACCCCTAAAGAATCTTTTTGACAAATGGGACTACACAAAATGAAGAAAAACTGGACCCGGTTACGACTTTATGAAGGAGGGTTGAGTTACACAGTGTATAGACAGACTCTCCTGAGATTTCCTGAAATGTAAGTAGCTTTTTTCTGTTTCATTTCTTTTATTGGAATTGTACATTGCATTTGTATTCTCTTATCTGTAGAAATATTTCAGACATTTAAAATGCAGTACTTGTATTTTAAGAGAAAAAAGAGAAGTTAATGTAAACATTGGAAAATATCTAAATATTTTTACATTTTTACATTTAATAATTTCGTAGTATATGCAAATGGATAAAGTAGCAGATGCGTGAACATTTCTTTTCTCTCAATTTGAAGAACTACGCATTGAAAATGAAATATAAAATTATCGTGGTGTCAAAAATCTGAATTTTGGGTTTTGATATATTTACACTTTGGTAAATCTCTGAATATGTATCAATCATTTTCAATGATCTATGGGTGGGTGTTTAGGGAACAGTATAATTAATTAGCTACTAACAATCAAAATTTATTTTATTTAGATTGGTTATCAAATGTAGCGGTTCCTAACCATATGGGACAGCCGCGTTTGCGTACCTATTCGGATGACAGGCAAATTACACCTCTGCTTGGAACGGCGCCAACCTCGCTAAGTGACACACAACAGTTGCGCCATAGCATCGAACAGTGCGCCATGGCGTCAACATCATGCTCCACCTTGCAATGGCTCAATAATACATACAATATACAATATATCAAATATATTCAATAATACATAGAATATACAATATAACAAATATATTCAATAATACGTATAATATAGAATATTATACTGGCAAGGCTATAGTAATGCAATAAGATATAATAATGTTACATAATACAAGCGTTTGATGAAAATGCACTGTAATTAGTTTACATAGGGTAAAGCAGTTATTTTGGTTGCTAGTCTTTGAAATGGCTCACCCTTTCGTTTCAATGTCACAACTCTGACGATAATGTCCTTACACGGAAGGACTTTTACAATTTAAGCTAGATTCCATTTCAAATACCTCGAACTTTCTAAAGTTTTAACCAACACCAAGTCTTCTTCTTTGAACGGCAAACTACCCTAGGTCCATTTTGATCTCTGTTGTAATCTGTGCAAATATTCTAAAGACCATTTTTTATGTCAAAATATGAGTGAGAGTACTTGTACCAATTATTTATTAGAACTTGTGTATAATCAGGATCAGGTATGCTAACCAAAGATGACTCAATCAGGAATTGAGCAGGAATAATGGGTGATACATCATTCAGATCGTTTGATATAGGGCAAAGAGCTCGTGAATTTAGTACCTCTTCGACTTGAGTAAAACAGGTAATAAATTCATCATGACCTGCTTATTACCTACGATACTTTTCAAATGGTACACCAAGGACTTAACTCTTGTTTCCCACAGACCCCCAAAGTGACGTGCTGCAGGCGGGTTGAAGTGCAATATAATACCTTCTTTAGCAACATGATTCTCTATTTTTCCTTACTCTTTCCTTTGAATAAGAATTTAACAATATTTCCAGCTCGTTATTAGAACCTACGATGTTCGAGCCATTATCACTATACTTTTCGATAGGTCGACTTCTGCGTGCAAGAAATCGCTTTAAGGCTCATAAAAATGCTGCAGCCGTCACATCATGAACTAATACTATGTGAACCGCCTTTACTGAGAAGCATATAAAAATGACAATATTGGAGTTCCTCAACTGTTTATTTCTTCATGCAAAATTTTTACCTGAAAAGAACCACCGTAATTTACGCCTACCTTACCGAATAGTTTAGATGCAGTTACTCTCGCACCTGGCAGGTCTGCCAGCTCGCGATCTCTTAGAACTTATCTTTCGGCAAATGCATGCTCTTAGAATTTTCCTAACTGAAATTCTGACTGCGGTAATCTGGAATTGGGACTTTATGCCAGCTATAGTTGTTTCAACAGCTGCATGAAAATATAAAGCATGAGAATATTTGATAACTGAATGAGTAAATTTACGGTGAGTGGGAAGTGACATGCGATGTTTTTGGTTATGTTCAAATTGGCATTTCGTAAACGTCAAGCAACTATCAAAACTCCAACGGAATTCATATATAGGCACAAACTGATGACTTTACTAGAGTTAGGTAGATAGTTTCCTCCCTTTACGTACTGAAGTTCATTTAAACAAGATGTCACTTGAATATTCTAAACCATGGTTTACGCAAGTTCACTACTGGATAAGCCTCCGGTAATCCGATGCAATAGATTTCTTGTATTGTCCATGAAACGCATATACCAGGTCACCACTGTCTGTAATGTAGTGAATGAAGGGCAGTTATTAATGATATATATAGATTTAAAAGTGCGTATTAATGCCCACATTTGGGTTAGAATGTGGTTTCTTCAATTCCGACAAAATAGATCATTGTTCTCTACGGGAGTGATATAACAGGGTTAAATTACCGTATGTTACTGCAAAAATGGTTGGCCTGCCCACTATAGGTCACAGTGTTGCATCCTGTCTGGATCAACACTTCTTGAAATGAAGTCAACTGAGTTTTTCCTGGATCTCACATGTCGCCATGAGTCGGTTTCGGTAAGATCCTGAATGATGTTCACGCGATTGCTTACGAAGGTCTTGTTCTGAGCAAGTCACTTTACAATCCAAGCAAAAACTTTACTGGAATCAGTCCAAAGGTAAGCTTGGTCGATATTGAATCTTAAATCTTAAGATTTCTTTAGCAGCTTCGAAAGGAGAAGTGCTCCGCAACGTTCCATACGAAGCATTATAATAATCTTCAGGGATGGTACTCTAGACTTGGAACATAAGGGTCGGACTGTAATTTGTCCATTAGCGTATAGTCAATGGATGTAAATTGAAGTTACGTGAGCCTATATTGCTGAATCGTAGAAATCTTGTATCTAAAGCATGATAGATCTCTCTAATAGACAATAATGTGAGATGTTCCGACAGCTTATTTAAGGTAAGGCAACAATGAAAGATTTCCATTCTGAAATCAAATTTGGAAGCAATGGATGATTCCAATCCAATTCTAATTGCCAGAGAGATTGCATTAGGATCTTAGTCTTTATCACTGGCCCTATTAATCCAAGAGGGTCAAAAACTCATTCAATTGTATAGGGGACCGAATTCTTTGTTACCACGAGATTATCACCGTCCATGTCCTTTGCGGTTAACTTGAAAGAAAAAGAGTATTTTTGTGACCTCTACAAAAGGCCAAGAGTCGTTGTCTCAGTGTAGAATAAGAAATGTCCTTGTCTTGGTTAACAGAATTTGGTAATACCAAAGCGTTTTTCGTTAACCATTTGTGCAACTGCATTCCAGAACCTTGAAGTAGAGAAACGAATTGTTCTTGGAGTTCTCCGGAATCTAGATCAGCTGCGTCGGTAAAAAAATCGTCCATGAAGACAATATTTTTTTAAACTTCAGCAGCTAACGGAAACCTGCTTCAGTCGTTAATGGCGAACAGTTTCAGCGATCTTGTTGCGAGGTAAGGAGCGCTTGTCGTGCCATAGGTTACTGTTGTTAATCCACAGGGCTTAAATATATTCCCTCCTTCCAAACAATACATAGTAAATAGCACTGAGAACTGTCAATCAGGATCATTCGAAACATTTTCTTAATATCTTCCGTTACAACAAAACTTATGTTTCCTGAATAATAATAAAATATAAAATATATCTTCTTGTATAACACCACCGTTCATTTGCAACGAATTGAGTGATTCCCTTGTGGTAGTTACCGAGGGCGCGTTTAAAACGACGGGGAGAGGAGTTGTACTATTTTCAGGACGATGTACCCCACGATGAGGAAGGTAATACACTACCTTTGGTTCTTTCTCTTGTTGTTGTTGGTTCTTTCTCTTGTTGTTCTTCCCATGTTGTTCTTGTTGTTGTTGAGACCCAGACTGTCCGACCTACCAGAAAGGTGTAAGGTAACTTACTTCTTCCATGTGTCCCAAATCTGGGTTTTGAAGCAATATTCTCCATAAAGGACTGAGCCTACGCAATGCAGTTTGTTTAGAATTTCCTAAACAAGTGGGATTTTTTTACAAGAGGCATTTGCACTTTTAAGCGACCAAATTTGCCTCTTTTGTGAATGGTTACAAATTGTTGTTCACAAAGTCTTTCTTCCTTGCTCATGACCTGTATTTCTAAACCTGGAAGATTTCCAATGTCCCAGAACTTTTTGATACTAATATGTAGTTCCTCCAAATTTATAATAAGTCAACAGTAGAAAAAGTTACTAGTTCAATCATGTTGCATCACAACCCCAACTGTATATCCGAATACAATATCTTGTAATACCAACTTACCCCCAGCTAACTTAATTGTTGCACCCTTTTTTTTTTCGATAGTGAATTAATTTTCAATTAACAAATTAATTTTGTCAGAAATTTGTACGTTTTTGTCAGAAAGTTTAGTGAATTCTAGAATTTGTACTCCTGACCTGGCCATTTTTGTGGGTGTGGATCCTGTAATTTTAGGCACACTGAAATGTCCAGTAATCTCCTAAACTGCCCTGCTTTATTCGAAATAGCTGCAGATAATTTATTCTTTACAACATGAGAGGCTCCATTTATGCCAGAAATCAAAGTGTTTATTCTTTCACATTTGATTCCAAACACTGAAGCAGTTTCCTTCGTCATTAGACGGGCCATGCATGCTTCCGTTATCTAGCATAGTTCTTAAAGGGTATACATTCCCAGAATCATTTTGAAAATAAACAATCACCGTGCTTAATAAGACACTTGAATTTTCCCTTGTGAAAGGAAACTACGTCCTCTGAATGAGTCGGACGGTCTGGGTCTTCAACCCGATGAAATAATGATCGTCAATTTTGTTTTGAAGTCCTGAGTCACCATTTGCAATAGACATCTGCATCAGCTCAAAGCATTAAATGTTTACTTTAAAACTTGGATCTTGCTCTTTTGGAAGTGTTTCATTTCCATCATTTGTTGACCGCTTTGGAATATCAGCATTTTGCTTAAAATTATGCAGTAAAGAACTGTGCCGTTTAGAACAAAAATAACAATTCCTATTACATTTACAAAAGGCAACTTTAAAGAGCGACAGGTAGTTTATGCATATATTTATCCTCTTCACGAGATCGAAGCTTTCGTCAACATACACTTCACTAAAATTCTTACATTTAAATAAAGTATGTATTTCTTTGCATATGGCACAAACGATAAGACCCGATTTAGCAAGAAATGATTATATTTTGGGTTGGAAAATGCAAGGCTGGTTTGACATTACTAAACGAGGAAGCATTTAAACTTTCCAATATTTGACATCTTTTCAACGAAAAGTTAGTAAATTCTTCCCTATCGGGTAATTCTGTCGAATTTTGAAGTCATTCCGTATTGCCTATTTCCTATTTCTCTTACGATATAGTATATGTAAAACAACATTAATTAACATTTGTTGAGTAAGCGTATTAATTTTGAAATCGAGAAGCACGAAGGTGCTTTAGGACACTATCTATCAAATTTCTTAGATCCCTTGCGGACCCAAAGGTTAATTTATTTAGTGACAATATGGCATTAATATGGTATGATCAATTTATTTTCATATTTTTGCTCTAACGCTGCAAAAAAGGAGACATGTCATTAGGTGATTGTACTTTTCAAGCATCTCTTTTTAATGAAGCTTGCAAAAAATTCAACTTTTGTTGACTTTTTAAATCCCCATTAGAATAAATTGAGGAATTAAATTTTCACTTAACAAGTCCCAAGTTTCATAAGACCCGGTATCTCCGTCAAATTAGGGTTAACCTTCTTGCAATCTAGATCTGTACTTCTCTTACATTTATCTACAGTGACATTAAGAGTAGAAAAGAGGGCTTTAAATCTTAACCCCATTTCATCCCGAATTTCGTCTAGATTATCCAAATCTATTTCTTTAAATGTGAGATTTGTATCCTCTGGAAGATAATAATATCTTCGCAGTTGTCCGCATTCACTTCAAAATTTAATCGCTGAATTAAATTTTCAGTCAAGGTCAACTTCTTTGTCCTTCGACATTTCTAGGTTATCCAAATATATAACTACACTCTGAATTTTTGTTTTGAGGCTTCTTAATTGCATGGTTAGGGAGGTACAATTTTTATTTTCCATATTTATTTGGATGTATGTCCGGTGAGTAGGACCAGACGATGTTTATCGGACAGGATAATTAATTAGCTAGTGACAATATATATTTTTTATTTTGATTGGTTATCTAATGTAGCGGTTCCCAATCATATGGGAGAACCGAGCTTATGTACCTATTCGGGTGACAGGCAACTTACATCTCTGCTTGAAATTGGGTTAAGTTCACGAAGTGACACTTAACAATTGCTTTAGGCCATCGAACAGTGCGCCAAGGCATCGTGCAGTGCGTCATAGCATCAGCAATGTATGTTTGCAATATTGAAGCAATTTCCTGCGTCATTAGACAGCTCATGCTTCCGTTATCTAACATAGTTCTTAAAGGGTATACATTCCCAGAATCATTTTGGAAATAAACAATCACCGTTCTTAATAAAACACTTGAAGTTTTCCCTTGTGATAGGAAACTAGACCGGATGAAATCATGATCGCCAATTTTGTTTTGAAGTGCTGAGTTATCATTTGTAATCGACATCTGCATCGGCTCAAAGCATAAACTGTTTACTTTTAAACTTGGATCTTGCTCTTTTGGAAGTGTTTCAGTTCTATCATTTGTTGATCGCTTTGGAATATTAGAATTTTGCTTAAAATTATGCAGTAAAGAACCGTGCCGTTTAGAACAAAAATAACAATTCCTATTACATTTACAAAAGGCAACTTTAAGGGGCGACAAGCAGTTTATGCATATATTTATCTTCTTCACGAGATCGAAGCTTTCGTCAACATACACTTCACTAAAATTCTTACATTTAAAAATAGTATGTGTTTCTATTACATATGGCACAATTGATAAGACCCGGTCTAGCAAGAAATGATTTTGTTTTGGGTTGGAAAATGCAAGGCTTTCGTTTAACATTACTGAACGAGAGAGCATTTAAACTTTCCAATATTTGACATCTTTTCAATGAAAAATTAGTAAATTATTCCTAATCGGGTAATTCTGTCGAATTTTAAAGTCATTCCGTATTGCCTGGTTCCTACGACTCTTACGATATAGTCTATGTAAAACAACATTAATTAACATTTGTTGAGTAAGCTTATGAATTTTGAAATCGAGAAACACAAAGGTGCTTTAGGGCACTATCAAATTTCTTAGATACCTTGCGGACTCAAAGGTTAATTTATTTAGTGATAATATGGTATTAATATGGTATGATCATCTTATTTTCATATCTTTGTCCTAACGCTGCAAATAAGGAGACATGTCATTAGGTGATTGTACTTTTCAAGCATCTCCTTTTAATGAAGCTTGCAAAAAATTCAACTTTTGTTGACTTTTTAAATTCCCATTAGAATAAATTGAGGAATTGAATTTGGACTTAAACAAGTCCCAAGTTTCATGAGACTAGGTATATCTGGCAAATTAAGCCTGGTATCTCCAGTACATTAGCGTTAACTTCTTACAATTTAGATCTGTATTTCTCTTACATTTATCTACAGTGACATTAACAGTAGAAAGGAGGGTTTTAAATCTTACCCCCATTTCATCTCAGATTTCGTGTAGATCCAAATATTATTAAAGATTATATTTGGATCCAAAATCCAAATCTATCTTTAATATTATTTGGATTTTGGATCCAAATATAATTAAAGATAGATTTATCCAAATATTTATCTTTAACTGTGAGATTTGTAGCCTCTGGAAGATTATAATATCTTCGCAGTTTATCGCGTTCGCTTCAAAATTTAATCACTGATAAGTTATATGTCAAGGTCAACTTCTTTGTCCTTCGTCATTTCTAAGTTATCTAAATATTTAACTACACTCTGAATTTTTGTTTTGAGGCTTCTTAATTGCATGTTTAAGGAGGTATAATAATTTTCCATATTTCGTTGGATATATGTCCCGTGAGTAGGACCAGCCGATGTTTATCGGACAGTATAATTAATTAGCTAGTAACAATAAATATTTTTTTATTTTTATTGGATATCAAATGTAGCGGTTCCCAATCATATGGGAAAGCCGCGCTTATGTACCTATTCGAGTAACAGGCAACTTACATATCTGCGTGAAATTGGGTTAAGTTCGCGAGTGACACTTAACAATTGTTCCAGGGCATCGACAAGTGCGCCGAGGCATCGAACAGTGCCTCATGGCATCAACAATGTATGTTTGCCTCTGTATCTTTTTGTGTATATGTATGTCTGATAATATATTAATACGATATCTCTCGAGTATATGAGGCGATTATATTTAAATTTGGTACGCAAATGTCATACGATATGAATCAGTATATTTTTAGAGGAACGAACAGAAGGACGGATTATAATTAGTCGAAAAGTTTTTTTTGAAATTTTAAAATCCGCATTATAACATTTATTTAAAACTCGTTACACAACACCAAAATCTCCAGTTTCCAGTTTGTCAACAAGATTTTCAATATTGTTTTAGACATTGATATCTTTGTAAAATGTAGTTAATATTTAATGATACAATTTATTGAGCAATATATAATAATAAATATTTACTTTAAATATTTCACTTTCATTATCTAAAGTGGAGAGACAACCAATGGAACAGAACATGATCATTATTACCCATTAAGATAACCAAATTTTAGGACTTTTAACTAGAAATTATTGGAATTTATTGGTTAGGAGATATCGTGATACGTTACCGATATTCTGGATATTTTGCCACATACATCATTATATACATCCAGTGTCGAGCAATCTATCTTACAAAGACATATTAAAATTAAAAAAGTAATAAAAATTATTGGTATTTATAATTGTATCCTAACTATAAAAGGTTCTGTATTTAGTCAGATTATGCTCACCCTTTTAAAATAAAGGTGGTACTAAGAACTGATTACGTCCTGATAGAAAATGAGCAGCATGCTTAAAGTATGTTTTGGACAAATGGGATTATATTAAAATAAGAAAAAACTGAACCCATCAACGACTTTATGTAGGAGGGTTAAGATTGTATAGACTCCTCTGAGATTTTCCAAAATGTAAGTCGAATCTTCCTGTTTCAATTCTTTGATTGGAATTGCACATTGAAGCCGTGTTCTCTTATATATGGAAATATTCCCGAGATTTATAATGCAGTACATGCCTTTTAAAAGAAGAAAGGGAAAGTTAATGTAAACTTCAAGTATTTTTTTACAGTCGTACTTTCAAAAACTATTATTTGTAAATGGATAATTCTGTAGATGGATGAAATTTTCTGCTGTCTCATTTTAATGAACTGCACGGCGGGAATAAATTGGAAAATTATTGTGGTGTCAAAAAACTGAATTTTGGATTTTCATGTATTTACACGTTTGTAAATATCTGAATATGTATCAACCATTTTCAATGATGTCTGTTTGATTTTGTGTTTTTTTCTGTATCTGTGCGTCTGAGAATATATTGTTATGATATCTCCCGAGTATATGAGGAGATTATTTTTTAAATTTGGTACGCAAATGTCATACGATAAGAACCAAGTATATTTTCAGGGGAATGAACAGAAGAATGGAATACAATTAGTCGAATAGGTTTTCTGAAGTTTTAAAATACGCATTGTAATATCATTGTTGAAAAATCGTTACAGCACACCAAAATATTATATTTACCGTAACAAGATTTTCAATATTGTTTGAAAAATTGATATCTCTATAAAATTTAGTTAAAATTTAATGATATAATTTATAGAACAATATATAATATAAATATTTATTTTGTCGCATTTTGGTTACTAAAGTGCAGAAACAATGGAATAAAACATAATGACTAATACCCAATTGATGATCGTTTTTTGGAAATTTAACCAGAAATTAATGGAATTTATTGGTTAGGGGATATTGCAATACATTACCGATTTACGTAATATCTTGCTTTGTCACAAACATCAGTATATACATCCAACAATATATAGGGTGTCCAGTGCTATCGGTGCCCAATGGCTATTTCTTTAACCGTTAGTCACATAGATACACTTCCAATTGCAAAAATGTTTTGAATTATAACATCTATTATCTTAGAAAGAGTTTAGATCAATAAATGCATTTCTGAAAGAAATACGAAATACAAATTTTATACAGTCCCTTGGTCCTACCTATTATATATAGGAAAATCATCCTCATACAATTTTATGCAAAGAAAAAAATCATCTTTTTACGCCCAAAATCGACCGACTTATAGCTGTGTAAAGTTGGAGCACTTTTTCTGCTTAGAAATGGTGAATATGGTCCCTGATTGGTTGGTTGTCTGAAACGGGACATTTTTATGCGTGGAAAAGCGACTTAAGTCATAAAGTTTAATGCTTCATAATTCCATGAATTCTGGCCGTAAAAGGAAGATTTTTTTAAATTTTGCATGACATTGAATGAGGACGATTTTCTTAAATATAATTGGTAGGACCGGGGGACCGTATAAAAATTTATATTTTGTATTTCTTTCAGAAATGTATTTATTGATTTAAACTGTTTCTAAGATAATAGATTTTAAAGTTTTAAAGATTTTTGCAATTGGAAGTGCATCTCTGTGACTAACGGTTGAGGAAATAGCTATTGGGCAACGATAGCACTGGACACCCTGTATATTACAATGACATTTTAAAGTTAAAGAAAAGTAATTATAAAAAAAAAATGATTTTTATAACTCTATGCTAGTTTTAACCCGTTCTGTATTTGGTCAGACTATGCTAAGTCTTTTTTAACGAAAGTGAACCTAAAAACTGATTACTTCTAGATAGAAAAGGAGCCGCATCCCTAAAGAATCTTTTGGACATTTGGGATTACATTAAAATAGGAAAAGACTGGACCCGGCTACGACTTTATGCAGGAGGATAGAGTTACACAGCATATGACTCTCCTGAGATTTTCTGAAATGTAAGTCGTGTCTTCCTGTTTCAATTCTTTGATTGGAATTGCACGTTGAAGCTATGTTATCTTATTTGTGGAAAGATTTCCGACATTTATAATGCAGTATCTGTCTTTTAAGAGAAAAAAGGGAAAGTTAAAGTAAACTTCAAGGAATTTTTAACTGGTTTACTTATAAAAATTATTATATGTAAATGGATAATGTAGTAGATAGGTGAAAATTTCCTCTTTCTCATTTTGATGAACTGAAAATGGGGAATAAAATGGAAAACGATTGCGGTGCTAAAAATCAGAATTTCGGATTTTAAAATATTTACAGGTTGGTAAAACTATGAATTAGTATCAACCATTTTTAACACTTTGAAACAGTTTAAAAGTGTTTATGACTTTGTTCATTCTGTCTGTTTGGCTGTCTGTCTCTCCGTTAGCAATAACTGCCGTAAAAATGACTTTATCAAAATGACATTTTAGTATGTTGTTCAGACGGTTTGTAGGACCTATTGGAATATAAATGAATAATATTACGCAATTAGTTTTGGATTGAACCCTGGTTGAAAAAATGAAATACATTGAACCCTATGGGACATAATTTTTCAAACATTTTTTAAGCAAATTTAAAATTCACAAATTTCTTCGGAAGTTTCAGGAATTATTCAAATTATCCCATAAAATATATAAAAAAAATTCGGCAAATTATATTCAATAGTTTGTTAAATAAAGTTTAAAATAATAATTACACCATTTATATGAAGTGATCACGTTACCATTATATGAAGAGATCACATGACCCAGTTCAAAATAAAATAAGACATCCATCTTGTGTCAAAATCGTGAATTTTAATATTCTTTTTAATTCATATTTAGTGTCGTATCCGTCCTAAAACCGCTTTGTTTTTGCTTAAATTCTATGTATCTACATACTGAAACAACGAAATTACAATATTTTGAGTTTAAGTGATCACCAAACTTTGATTATTTCTTCAAAGAAGCCTAATTTTCACTTATCGATAATGTAAACGCCAAAAGATGTAGAATGAGTTGTATGTGAATTGCTGCATCTCTTGACTGCAAAATTATTTGGCCATGGACTCTGCAATATATCTGATATGAATAAAACATTCATTGATTTTACACAGAAAACTAGAGGATTTTTTCGATGAAGTTTTAAGTATATATTTAAATTACTTGTACCTCCATGGTTTTAAGTTTTTAAATGAAATAAATTATTATAGTATTGTGATAAATGGAAAGAATGAAAACAAGTTTATGAATGAAATGCTACTTTTATATAGAGGCAATTTATATTTCGATGACGTCATTTGGATAAAGTGCATTCGTTTACGATGAAGTTTTCAAATATAAAAAAATAATGCACTATTGTGATCATTTTAAAAATATTACCGAGGAATGCATCGTATTTTAGAGATGTTTATATAAAAGGGAATTGAAGTTGGAAAGTGTTTCATAATCAATGCTTTATGCATGATTGATCTTTCTTGTTAATGATGTCTTTACGGCTTTGTGTGTGATTGTGTCTCAGATTATATCGGTACCATGTCTCACGAACGTATGAGACGATTTGATTGGAATTTTGCACACACATGCAGTAAGATAGTAATTAGTAGACTAGGGAGCGAGCAAAATAATGGAACACAATTTGTTGAACGGGTTTCTTGAAATTTAAAAGCGCACATCATATGAATAATTTTTAAAAAATCGTTACAGAGCGTCAAAATGCAAGGTGTTTAAAAAAGAATTATCTGACTTAAATATTGTGTTTTTAAAACTTAGGAACACAGTGAGACAATTAATACATGAATTTAATGTGAAAAATGTACAAGTTTTATTTATTGTTCAATATATTTTCTTTGAGTTACATGTACAATGGCATGTACAATGTTACATGTACAATGCAAGTTCTTGTCAAACACACTTCTTCATATGCGTTGTAAATTCAACCAAAGCTGCTTAAATGCATTGTCTGAATTCTTAAAGGATTTTAGGCAGACATGGAGCAAGGTAATAATCTTTTACATATCCCCGAAGGAAGAAATCTCGTGGTGTAAGATCAGGAGACGTAGCAGACTGTGTACCACAAAGTCATCAGGTCCTACACTAACGCCACCTAGTGTGACGATGTAAAATTAAACCGGTGGGAAATTATGACAGTTTTTCCGTTATAAAAGTTGGATATTTTCCCTTTAAATTTATGTATAAATTGTCACTCAGTGTGTTTAAATTTTAAAAATACAATATTTTGAAATCGGATTATCATTTTTAAAATATAATGTATTTATTTTACATGATCATAACAAGACTTTCAATGGCTTTTCAAAAATTGATGTATTTCCAAAATTTAGTTAAAATCGAATTATACTCGTATAATTTATAGAATAGTAAAATGCATCGATCTCGAATCCAATATATCGCCCTTTTTGATCTAAAATGCCGAAGCAACTTACCAGAGAGATAAAAACTCACAAGAAAGATCAATCGTGCATAAATCATTGATTATGAAACACTTTCCTACTCCAATGCAATTTTATTTAAACATCTCTAAAATGCGATACAGGTCACGCTAATATTTTTGAAATTATCACAATACTACATTAATTTATTAAATTTGAAAACTTCATCGAAGAAAATGAACTTCATTCAAATGATGGCATTGAAATATAAATTGCCTAGAATATATATCTCTAAAATACGATACATTCCTATGTAATATTTTTTAAACTATCATAATACTACAATAAATTATTATATTTGAAAACTTCATCGAAAAGAAATGAACTTTATTCAAATGACGTCATCGAAATATATATCGCCCGGATCTGTATATAAAAGCAGCATTTCATTCATTACCTTTTTTACATTCCGTTCATTCATCACAATACTACAATAATTTATTTTATTTAAAAACTTAAAACCATGGAGGTACAGGTTATTTAACTCAATACTTAAAACTTCATCGAAATAATTGTCTACTTCTCTATGTAAAATCAATGAATGTTTCATTCATATTAGCTATTTTGCAGACTCCATGAGCTAAATAATTTTGTGTTAAAGAAATGCAACAATTCTTATACAACTAATTCTTTTGATGTTTACATTCTCCATAAGGGAAAATTAGGCTTCGTTGTAGAAACAATCAAAATTTGATGATCATTTAAACTCAAATATATTGTCATTGCGTTGTTTCAGTATGTAGATGCACAGAATTTAAACAAAAATAAAGTGGTTTTAGGACGGATACAACACTAAATATGAATTAAAAAGAACTTTAAAAATCACGATTTTGACAGAAGAAGGATGCCATATTTTATTTTGAAGTTTGTTACGTGATCTCTTCATATAACGGTCACGTGGCCTCTTCATACGAAGGGTGTAATTAATATTTTAATTTTTATTTCAAAAACTACTGAATATATTTTGCTAAATTTTTTTTATATATTTTATGGGATAATTTGAATGTTTCCTAAAACTTTCGAAGCAATTTGTGAATTTTAAATTTGCTTAAAAAATGTTTGAAAAATTAGGTCCCATAGTGTTCAATGTATTTCATTTTTTCATCCCGGGTTTTAATCCAGAACTAATTGGGTGGTATTTTTTATTTATATTCTCATAGGTCCCACAGACAGCCCTGAACAACATACTAAAATTTAATTTTGATAAAGTAATTTTTTTCGGCAGTTATCGTGCTAACGGTTAGACAGACAGATTGATAGACAAAATGAATAAAATCATAAACACTTTTTAACTATGTTGTTAAGTGTTAAAAATGATCACCAATACTCAGTGAGATAATCTTTTACAAGGACTTTTAAACAATATTTATTGGAATTTATTGTTTAAGATATATCGCGATACATTAATGAAATATTGGAAATATTTCTTTATAAAGAGATCGCTATTTATATCCAAAGCATCAGCCGAATTCTATGGATTTTAAAATAGTTATTTTATTAGGATATAAAAATCTCCCATTTTAATATTCTAGAATATAAAATTATAAGGAAATTAAAATGTGTTCCTGTTGCGTGTTAAAAATTGTGCCATTTTAGAATAAAATGTTAAACAGGTTATTTATTTTTGTAACTATATTCTAATTATGACCTGTCCTGTAGTGGTCAAACTATGCTTCACCTTTCAAAATGAAAGTTGAGCTGGGAACTGATTACTTCCTGATAGAAAAGGAATCCTAGTCCTAAAGAATATTTTTATTAAATGGAATTGCATTAAAAGAAGATAAATACTGTACCCGGCCATGACTTTATGCAGGAGAGTAGAGTTACACAGAATATAGATTCTCCTGAGATTTTCTGAGATGTACGTCGCTTCTTCCTGTTTCATTCCTTTGATTGGAATTGCGCATTGCAACCGTGTTCTTTTATTTGTGGAAATATTTTAGACATTTGTAATGCAGTAACTTTTAAGAGAAATGCATTTGTAAATTTTCAATAGAAAAATTGGGGAAGTTAATGCAAATATTGGGATATTTACGGGATTCTATTTTACATTTTTACTTTCCAAAAAATGGAAAATTTTTGTAGTGTCAAAACTCTGAATTTTGGATGTTAATACATTTGTATATCTATGAACGAACATCAACCATTGTAATGTTTCTTTGTGTCTGTGTGTGTATATGTATGTCTGTGAATATATTTGCACAATATTCTCCAATAACATTGTGCGCTAAAATTTGGTACACACATGTCATACGATAAGAATCTGTTTAATTTGAGTCCAACGAAACTTGGGAAATTTGGGAAATTTTGAAGTACTCAATATATGAATAGCTATTACAAAATCGTTAACCATCAAAATATGTAATTTAGTACGTAATTTACAAAATATATAATTTATTTTTTAATCAAAATATGTAATATAATCATACCAATATTTTCAATATCGTTTCAGAAAAGTAACACTCAATTTACAGTTAATGGCAATAATTGACACTCTAAAGATGACTGACATCATTTATAAAACACTAATATGCATCGTTCTTTAAATAAAACACTTTTTCTATCTAAAATGTAGAAACAACTTCTAAAAATATATATGTTTCACTAATATCAAGTGAAATATTTTTTGTAAGTACTTTTAGCGCGAAATGATTGAAATATGCTGTTTAGGAGATAGTGAGACATATTTTACTTTTAAAATGGGATAAATATATACAGAGTTCCTAGGAATCTTAAGCATCCCAATACCTTGCAGAGTCCATTTCGACTATAAGAGCTTACAATTTCATCCTAGTATCTCGACGGTAGTGGGTCGACTTGCTTGCTCAGAGTTCCAGGGTTCGATTCAGATAATGGCGCCCGAACAAATCAACCCTGCAGGCTAGTGCAAAGATGGCGGAGGTCTCAAAGTAACCATAGTACGGATTCAGTGAACTCTGGTAGATTGATCGCCGATTTCAAATTGAAAGGATAACGACCACGCAGGATACTGGCCTTGGTAAAATTAATAGTAGCAGGAAGTTAACTTGAGATAAAAATAACAGGAGGTGGTCAATCAGATTGTTAGAGGGTGGTGAATGTAGAGTCCATTTCGAAAATAAGAACTTGGAATTTCGTCCCAGTAGCGTCGATTGGCTAGTTCGGAAATCCAGGGTTCGCTTTCCGGTTGGGCTCTTTACAACCCGTATAAGGAAAGATCTATGAATATACATGTTAAGGCTATATAAGTGTATGGTAACGTGACCAGTCCCGAGCGAACGAAAGTGATTGCAGCGCCCCTAGCTTAGAATAAAAGAACTTAGGATAAGTAACTTGGCTACATACTAATAAGCTGTATTTTGCAATATAATAAATACAATTGCAATCCTTCGGGTGAGTGCATAAAAGTGTGGCAAAATATTGCGGAAAAGACACAGTAAATGAGCCTATCTAGTCCACAGTTCCCAGCCAACGTGGCAAAGCATTAGCATAAAATGAATAGGCAGTGGCAGTAAAAATTTTATAACATAATTGACAAAAGCCAGCTTGCGAGATTAATGAAAAAGTCTATAACAAAGATGAAGAGGGATATCTAATGTGCATGAATCGACATCAAGAATGCAAGAAATAAGTGAAGTGATAAATAGTATATCTATATGTTGGGATAAATACTTGATCAAGAGTCGTACCATCAGGGACCGTTACACGGTAACATGTTCAATGCTTGTCATCAGTCCTTACTATCAAAAGACGATTCTTCTCACCATCCGTCGGTCTTTCTCCCCAGTTTCAGAGATGGGGTGAGCGACTCGAGATGAAGCATAAAACCAAAAATAGCGTTGAAAGCAAGCAGGACTCGCACGTTGGTTACCACCCGCGAGTTCAATAAAAATCAAGAGACAGCATTTGAAGACACGGTATACGTTTCAACATTAAAAGCAATTTACTTGAACAAAAGGAAAACATTTAAACGCAATGAATGGCCCTCTAAGGTAATTAAATACGCTTTAACAATAATAGATAAGATGACACCCCGACATGGGTGTTTAGTTGAATCGTATTTTCAGACGACTAAAATGCTAATGGAAATATAAGATCTTGATGAAAAACCCTGGACGCGTCAAAATATCGACAGCTACAGTCGTCGGCCAGCAGATAAATCATCTCGAACATCAGAGTCAGCCGTATATATCCTCCAGAGATTTCATTGGCACTTGGACGTAGCGTATTATCGGAAACCTATTATTTGGGCTCTGAGGCCCACTGTTGGCATATTAACATGCCTGCCCCACTGTTGGCATATTAACATGCCTGCCCAACTGTTGGCATATTAACATGCCTGCCCCACTCATGTCCGGGTTACGATGGGCACTATAATTCCTATTGCTGACACATTTAGCTTTGGTGTAGTAATTGTCTAATCGCTAAGCTCTAGTGTTGACATCTTAAAATGCAATCTCCATGCAGATCTCGAAGGATTCTTGATTATTGTGTGGTCTTTCCCCAGAATTCCTACTTCACATGGAGCATGGGGTCATTGGCATGCTGATTTCTGTGGATATTTTCCCAGTAGAATTATACACTTGCCAATGCACGCGGTAATATTCTTTCACCAATTGAAATATGCATTATTACTGAGAGAGGACAGTTTGAACAGGCGGTATATTATAATCCTGTGCATGTTGTGTAATTTAAACTTCTTGATTGTGACATAAAATTGTCATTAACCATATTGTGTGAAACAAATGCCTAATGCTTTGGTAAGTGGTTCTGATTTTTTAATTATTCTTGAATTTTCAAAATTCCAGAGATTTTTTCGATGACTTGAAAGCTGAAATGGATAGCATGAGGCTAAAATGGATAGCATGATTATAGCTAGAATGGAAAAGTTCGATAATGAAGCAACAAGCTTTTCAATATTCTTTTGCACTTTTACCCCTAATTTGAAATTTTGAAATTTTATAATTTTCCCTTAGACTCGTAAATGATACATATCTAATGAAACCAACACAGAGATTCTAGCCATTGATGCAGTTATTGACGATATTGATAAATAATCCCCTCACTCATGCAGTCGGTCCAGTGCATATTATAGATTCTATGGATCAAGTAGTCCACACTGACCCTATAAATGAGTCTATTCACTTTGTCATAATGCATTTTGTATGGTGTCTTTAAAGACTATTTGAAAAAATAAGGACTTTCTTATAAATTGATGGTGATATATTCATGTACTCATCTTAGTTTTAATGATTCCAATCAGGGAATTATTAAAACTTAGTTTTAAAGATTCCAATCAGTATGTCATATAAACAGCTTACTTTATTTTAGCAAAAATATGGAGTCTATTTATTTCGCTCTGTTAAAAATATTATAGTATGGTATCCTTGTAAGGATGTTTGAAAAAATAAGGATTTTCTTCTAATTTGATGGAGATAGATTCCTGTAGTTATCTTGGTTTTAAAAATTCTAATCATAGGCATGCACATCACATGAACAGCTTACTTTGATTTATTTGAAATTTAGAGTTTATTCACTGCACTCTGTTCTAATTATTTTTGTATGGTGTCTGTGTAAGAATGTTTGAAGATATAAGGACTCTTCTAATTTGGTGGTAATAGACTCCTGTAGTCATCTTGGTTTTAAAAATTCCAATCATAATCCTGCACATCACATGAATGGCTTATTTTGTTCTAGTGGAAATTTAGAGTATATTCTCTGCATTCCATGATAATTATTTTGTATGTTGTCTTTGTAAGAATATCTGAGCAAATAAGGAATTTCTTCTAATTTGATGACGATATATTAACGTAGTCATCTTAGTTTTAAAAATAGATCTGCATGAAACATGGATAGCTTACTCTGTTCCAGCAAAAATTTACCCAAAGTTTAATGGACGGGAGATCGCACTCATTTCATTGATATACATTTGGGACCAAGATGTACAAATATGTAAATTTACCGAACTCAATAATGTGATTCTTTATTCACCACAATATTTTACTTGCTAATATATACTCTTGGCATGATGACATTTATAACATATGTGTGAAGTGTTGGTTTTAAAAATCTAATTAGCGAAATCTATGACCCACGAATATCTTACTTTGTTCTAGCACAAATTTATACACAGTCTAATGGCCCCCTGTTACCTTACACCTTTCTGGTAGGTCGGACGGTCTGGGTTTCAACAACTTCAACGACAGTCTAATGGCCCGGCCGTCCAAATAGCTGCTCTATGTCTTAGGATGAATCGGAAGGTCTGGGTCTTCAACACAGTCTAATAGACGGGAAAGCATGTGCATATCATGGGTATATATTTGTGCTCAAGATATACAAATATGTAAATCTCAAAAACCCAAAAATGTAATTTTCGATTCCGTCACAATATTTTGCTTGATAGTATATACTTCTCACATGATAATATATATAATATATGTGTAAAGTGTTTGTGTATTTACAGAACTTCTAGATGTCACCACTGACCTTGTAAATCGAAAATTTTAACGCATGTACTCGCATTTACCATGGACTAAAACTTATTGCTGGATTTCTGATTTTGCCCCTGGGTGCTGATAACATGAGGAGATGGGGGTTCTAAAAGACTACGGAACTGAAAATAAAGGAATAACATTTTCGATTTTTTCCTCCTGGAATGGAAAAATCGGGGTGTTCTAAAAATATTTTGAAACCCTCCAGAAGACTACGCAATGACTTAGAAGGGTGAATATATGCACTTGTATAGTACCGACCACGATAAAGGGCCTAACGATATCAGATTATGAATTCTTACTCTGGTTGCGGGAAAAATAAAATGGAGTTGGGTAGAAGTCTTTTCAGACCCTCCAGAAGCCCCTGGCGATCAAAAAGCCTGAGCATGTGTACACTTACAGTATAGGCCATAATGCCAAGTTAAACTGAGCCAATATTATATTAATACACATATTTTCAACAGTAGCCGTCATGCATTGTTAAATAAAATACTATTTATTTAAAGTTGTTCCAAATAAATGTTTTCAAATTAAAATATATTACGTAACGATATGTTTCCAAATTAAGTTTGTGTTTTTGACTAGTTAAAATAAGTACCTTTATAAATTAGGCTCTTGTTATTATGCAATAGCCCTGCATGATAAAGAAAGTAAAGAGTGCTATATATTCATTTCAATCGCGGGAAAAATAAAAAAGTCAAGCTGCAAATTGAGTTCCATAGATTCCATTTTCACATGATTATATGAGTTACATAAAGCCCCCGAGCACATCGGAATAAAAAAAAAATACGGTATTCTTAAAATTTATCCTGAAAAAAATGTGTGACTTCGCTGGACACTATACCGCCCTTGTCTGAAATGTTTTCTGCTCGGTAAATAGCGAGGCAGGAAGTGGGTAAAATTCTATCTGAAACTCTAGTATTTTCTGTTATAGCAGAGCTTGAAATACGAGTTTTCTCCTGAAATTTGTGACAAGTTTGGTTTGAAATATATTTAAAAAGAAATATACCTGTGTATAAAAATATAATATAGTTTCCAATGTAAAAAATACATTTGCTATATGAAAAAAGAAAGAAATATTTTTAAGAATGCATAAATGCATGGTGTGTTTTATTTAATTTAAATATTATTTTCACCTTTCTTACACTGTTGCTTACAGAACCCGACAACAGGAATCGTTAATCCGTAGATAGCTACGTGGTAGGTCTAATGGATACGTTACATATATATATATATATATATATATATATATATATATATATATATATATATATATATATATATATATATATATATATCTATATATAAATATAAATTAGTAAATCCAAAGTTAGAATGTATGTAGTAACTCATAATACACTATTCCAAAATTTTCTACAAAATACAAAGAAATATAAGAAATTAGGACATAAAGAGGAAATAATAAAGCGTAATGCGGGTCATAAAGGCAAAGACAATCAACAAATTTCAAAAATGAGGAATGCAAATAAGAAAACAAAAAAATCAAGAAAAAAGCTTGCACATGGAAGAAATTTAGGCTTACGATAAGTTCATTTCGAAAAAATTCTCTTCGGGTCCATATATCCCTTCGAAATGAACACAAAAATGCTTGGTTCTGAAACACAAGATAGATTTTATCTATAAACTTGTGTTATATGGACGACAAGCATATAGATTGGAACAATAAAGGAAACATAAATACCTCAAAACACACCTCATCAGCGCAACCATGACGAGCAAAATATAACTAGAGCAATGTTGCCATATGCCAAAATGAAAAGATGTGATTTGCTGTTGCCAAAGAGAGTAATAAAAACAGTACTGCGCAAAAGCAATAAAATGAGTTATTCAACAGTTAAAGCTTCAAGATAAAAAGATGAAAATATAATTTCAAGAGAATGAAGAAGTACGGCTAAAACAAGATAATAAGGGGAGAATAAGAGAATTTTAGGCTAATCGAAACTTATTAACTATACTATTTACTAAATAAGCAGGATATTGATACATTTTACTGGTAATTTTGAGGTTATTAATGTGCAAAGCATGAAATTTTTTAACTGATAATCTATAAATTCTAAAAAGTTGATTAAGTATAATATTTCTAAACAATTGAATCGAGTTGCAAGAATTAAAAGGTAATAATTTATTAATATTAAATTTAAAAAAATCTTTTTTATCATATAAATTAGTAACTATCCCAAGTGCAGGTTCTATAATTAGATTTAAATCCAAATAATAAATATTATTACTAATAGAAGTTTCATTAGGTATTAATTGCAAATTATCCAGATAGAAATCTATATCTATGACATAGTTATCAGTAAATACAAGACAAATCAGATCATCTACATATCTATAAATTTTATAATCTGTAGAAGTAAATAATTTTTCATATTGATATAGGTATAAATTAGCTAACATACTGCTACTACAGCCACGTTGTGGAACACCTCAGACTTGTAACTATAATTTATTACCTTGAAAGATATAATTATTGAAAAGAACAAAATGGAGAGGCTTGGGAAAATTGGTAAATGTAGTATGATTAGAATGATTAGTAATATAAGCATTATATAAAGCTAAAATGACATCATATAGATCAGTGATCTTAATATTATTAAAAAGATCTTTAAAATCAAAAGTTTGAAATCCTATTATTTTACCAAGCGTTTTTAATTTATTTTTTAATTCTTTACTGTTATTTAGAATAATGTAGCTATCACCAGAATCTCGTAAATTACTATTTAGTACATTTAAATAATTTAGTAATAATTTACTAGCAGTAGTAGAGTATGAAATGGCCATATATATATATATATATATATATATATATATATGTATATATATATATATATATATATATATATATATATATATATATATATATATATATATATATATATATATATATATATATATATATATATATATATATATATATACATATATATATATATATATATATATATATATATACATATATACCATACAAATGTCTAATAAAATATAACTATTACAAGAAATATTAAAACTGAAAAATGCCCATATTATCATAAGGCGCATTGCAGCACATACTATATAAGCACTAATATGGATTTAAATGATTAAGAAATGAAAGGAGTACAAAAGAATAGGGATGCTTACAAGGAATGTCGAACGGCCAAGGGGGATTTCGACCCGTTGTTCCCGGTCGAAGCACGCTTTTAATCCCAGGAGACGTTCCCGGAACCAGACTCGCCTGAAGCTTATTTTAAAGACTTTTTTATTCAATAACATAAATTTATAGGATCTATTTGAGATCATGCTCAAAACATTTTATGACTGCAATTTTCATCTATTTATTTTTTTTCCCACCACAATACTTTACTAGATAATATATACTCTTGGCATGATAATATTTATAACATCTGTGTGAAGTGTTGGTTTCAAAAAATCTAATTAGCGTCATCTATAACCAGCGAATATCTTAACTTGTTCTAGCAAAAATGTACATACAGTCTAATGACCCGGCTGTCCAAATAGCTGCTCTATGTCTTAGGATGAGTCGGAAGGTCTGCGTCTTCAACACAGTCTAATAGACGGGAAAGCACGCGCATATCATGGATATATATTTGTACTCAAGATGTACAAATATGTAACCCAAAAATGTAATTTTTGATTCCGTCACAATATTTTGCTTGATAGTATATACTAATCACATGATAATTTATATAATATCTGTGTAAAGTGTTTGTCTATTTACAGAATTTCTAGATGCCACCACTGAGCTTGTGAATCGAATATATTAACGCATGTACTCGTATTTATCATGGACTAAAACTTATTGCTGGATTTCCGATTTTGCCCGTGGGTGCTGACAACATGAGGAGATGGGGGTTCTAAAAGACTACGGAACAGAAAATAAAGGAATAACATTTTCGATTTTTTCCTCCGGGAATGGAAAAATTGGGGTATTCTAAAAATATTTTGAAACCCTCCATAAGACTACGCAATGACTTAGAAGGGTGAATATATGCACTTGTATAGTATCCACCACGATAAAGGACCTAACGATATCAGATTATGAATTCTTACTTTGGTTGCGAGTAAAATAAAATGGAGTTGGGTAAAAGTCTTTCCAGACCCTCCAAAAGCCCCGGGCGATCAAAATGCCGGAGCATTTGTATACTTACAGTATAGGCCACAAAACCAAGTTAAACTGAGCCAATATTATATTAAAACAAATATTTTCAACAGTAGCCGTCATGCGTTGCTAAATAAAATACGATTTATTTAAAATAGTTTCAAATAAATTTTTTCAAGTTGAAAAAATATTTTCCATAACGGTATGTTTCCAAATTAAGTTTGTGTTTTTGACTAGTTAAAATAAGTACCTTTATAAATTAGGCTCACGTTATCATACAATAGCCCTGCATGATAAAGAATGTAAAGCGTCCTATATATTTATTTCAATCGCGAGAAAAATATATAAGTCAAGCTGCAAATTGAGTTACATAGATTCCATTTTAGCATGATTATATGAGTTACATAAAACCCCCGAGCACATCGGAATAAAAAAAAATTACGATATTCTTAAACTTTATCCTGAAAAAAATGTGTGACTTCGCTGGACACTATACCACCCTTGTCTGAAATGTTTTCTGCTCGATAAACAGCGAGGCAGGAAGTGGGTAAAATTCTATCTGAAACTCTAGTATTTTCTATTATAGCAGAGCTTGAAATACGAGATTTCTCCTGAAAGTTGTGACAAGTTTGGTTTGAAATATAGTATTTAAAAAGAAATATACCTATGAATAAATATATAGTTTAGTTTCCAATGTAAAAAATACATTTGCTTTCTGAAAAATAAGAAGTATTTTTAAGAATGCATAAATGCATGGTGTGTTTTATTTTATTTACATATTATTTTCACCTTTCTTACACTGTTGTTTACAGAACCCGCCAACAGGAATCGGTAATCCGTAGATAGCTACGTGGTAGATCTAATGGATACGTTATATATATATATATATATACGTGTGTATATATATATATATATATGCCGTACAAATGTTTAGTAAAATATATCTATTACAGGAAGTATTAAAACTGAAAAATGTCCATATTATCATAAGCCGCATTGCAGCACATACAATATAAGCACTAATATTGATTCAAATGATTAAGAAATGAAAGAAGCACAAAAAGATGGGGATGCTTACAAGGAAGTCGAACGGCCAATGGGGATTACGACCCCTTGTTTCGGGTTGAAGCACGCTTTTAATCCCAGGAAACGTTCCCGGAACTAGACTCGCCTGAAGCTTATTTTAAAAACTTATTCAATAACATAAATTTAAAGGATCTATTTGAGATCCTGATTGAAACATTTCATGACTACAATTTACATATATTTATCAACATCAATAGATACAAAAACCTCATCAAGTTCGTTGTATATGACAACTTGCTTTACAACGGAGATTCATTCTATCAACAAGTTCAAGGTATCCCCATGAGGGGTGGCTGCTCCTCCATGTTGGCCGATATATATTTGAATAAGTATGAGCTCGGAACTCATTATCTAAATGAAATTCCCTATTTCAGATTTGTGGACGATTTGCTTATTGGAAATTTTGAAAGTTATTATCAATTTAACTTCATCTTTTATCCCGTAAATTTGGAATTGATCGAAACAAAACAAGTGAAGGAAGATATAGCAGAGTTTTTCGATATAAGCATTATTACGACAACAAAGAAAGTATTTGTTTTAAAATGTATGATAAAAGAAAGACCTTTGATGTCAGCATAAACTATATCATCAACTGGAATACCAACTTGAGCAAAGGAGCACTACGTAACTTAATACTCAATCATCTTAACAGAATTAAAAGATTAAATACAACCAAGACTGAACGCATTATATGTGAACGTAATTTGGTATGTGAAGCGACAAAACAGCTATATACGATACATTTCCTAAAGCATTATTATGAAAAATCATACAAAAAGTATAAGAACTTTTATGCAAAATTCTATGAGCTATTATAGTTACGTCACGCTGTATACCAGAAGCTTAACCGTAACTCGAATCTTAACCGTAGCATGTTATACGGACTTGCACGTAATGAAAAGTCTGTGTTGATATGGATGGTATAGGTTGTATGTTGTCCATGTTGTCTTGCTATTCGTATTGTTTCATTTTATTGATCTGGGTTTTCATGTACGGTTTTCAATGGATTGTATTTTGCTTTTCCAATGTCGGTATGTGGAGGATTGCTTCAGGCGAGTCTGGTTCCGGGAATGTTTCCTGGGATTAAAAGCGTGCTTCAACCGGGAACAAGAGGTCGTAATCCCCCTTGGCCGTTCGACTTCCTTGTAAGCATCCCCATCTTTTTGTACTTCTTTCATTTCTTAATCATTTGAATCCACATATATATATATATATATATATGTGTGTGTGTGTGTGTAAATGTATGTATATACAGGGTGTCCTAAAAATGTCTAGCCGATTTGAAAAACAAATAAAAACTAAACGGGCAGCGATAGAAATTCACCGTTTGCTGCAATGTGCTTTGGACAACAGTAAATTTTCAGTCAGACAGACTTTCGAAATTATTTACAAAGTTCGGCAATAGATGCAGTCTGGAAAAATTAAAATACGATATTTTCCACATATCTTCCATGCGCCGCAACAATATGGAGTAGTCTCAGAACGAAATTATCAGACCCCCGTGCAAACGTCTCAGTCGGAATGGATTAACATGCAGCAGAGATGTAGTGTTCCAGTTCTGCAGTCTTTTGTGGATTGTGGCGGTACACCTGCTCTTCCAAGTGCCCCCATAGAAAGAAGTCCCAGTGGGGTCAAATCTGGCGAATAGGGAGCCGAATCCATGCCGCTTCCCGTATTCATGAGATAGTCCAAAGCAATATCACGATCATCGAAATATTCCTTGAGGAAATTAAACACTTCAGCCGTTCGATGTGACCGGGCACCGTTTTGCATGAACCACGAGGTATTCTTAGAGCCCTCCAAGGCATTATGTACCGCCACAAATTCACTCAGAATGGCAAAATGGCGTGCCGCAATAATCGTTTGGAATTTGAACAATGGAACAATGAATCCTTTGGAGGAAATCGCGGCCCAAACGATTACTTTTGCCGTATTCATGGGCGATGGGACGGCAACATGGGGATATTATGTTCCCCATATGCGTCAGTTGCATTTATTGACGAAGCCGTCGAGGTAAAAATAAGCTTCGTCTGTAAACCAAATGTTTCCCACATGGATATCTCCGACACAAAGATTTTGCAGCATGTCGTTCGCGAACGGCTCTCGTGCATTCATGGCAGCAGCACTGAGGAATAGCCGAGTCTGAAGCTTGTATGGAAGCAGGTGTAAGCTGTGGCGCATGAGGGGATGTGTGGATATTCGTTTTATTTCTGTCTGAGTTGCAACACGGCGAACAGAAACCCGAGGATGCTGTTGGATCACCTGTTGGACAAGCTGAGCATTCGCCTCTGTGTTTGTCGAACGATGTCGCCCTACATTTCCAGCACGGTTATTATTCACGTTCCCAGTCAGTTCAAAATTTTCAAACATACCCTTTATTGCACCCTTTTTGGATCCTTTGGTCACATTGAACTTCCTCCGAAAACTTGTTTTAACAACATTGTGATTCAGGCGGTGAAATTCCAATACAAGAAATATTCGCTGTTCCATGGAATAAACCCTTTTTTCACAGCAAACTTACAACTTGTGAACAGCACAGGCTAACAGTAGAAATACGACTTACAGAATGGCGAACTCACGGACTGTATTTCCCCATATCTCTCGCTGAGCGCATGCAGCACCATCTGTTGCCAAACTTTGTAATTAATTTCGAAAGTCTGTCTGACTGAAAATGTCCCGTTGTCCCAAGCACATTGCAGCAAACGGTGTATTTCTGTCACTGCCCGTTTAGTTTTATTTTTCAAATAGGTCTGTCAGTTTCGGAACACCCTATATATATATATATCTTATATATATATATATATATATATATATATATATATATATATATATATATATATATATATATATATATATATATATATATATATATATATACATATATATATATATGTATATGTACACACATATATATATACACACACACATATATATATATATATATATATATATATATATGTATACTCTTTAGAATATACTTAGGGCAGATAATGTAGTTATACATAAAAAATCTCAATGGTTGATATCCAACATAGCGGTAGTTTTAAACTTTACTTCTAACAAAAGTGCTATTTCACTGGCCACTGTGATGTCCATGTCACGAACGGTTTCCGCTCGATAAACGACGGAGAGGAAGGAAGTGGCTGAAATTCTGGTTGAAGCACCAACTCGTTTTCTGTTACAGAATATCTGAAATATGAGATAGCTCTTAAAATCTGAGTCAAGTTCGGTTTGAAATATACTTATGTCTAAATATGAGAAAGGTTATATTGAGAACGTGTGTTTAAGCATAATGTATCCTTGTAAGGTTGGAAGTAAATGTTTTACTTTTACAAACGGGATTTTGTTTAGGATGAAATTTTCTTTGGAAGATGAGTCAAAACATTATAAAAATGATTCAGGTTAAATATGAGGTAATATTTTTTTTTTACTTTCATTTAATAAAAATTCTATCATTTGAGTGAGACAAATTTATATTTTATGAGAAAACTGTAAAACTTCCTATATTTGGAACCCGTTAATTCCAATAAGATTTTCCTTATTCTCAATTTAAGAAAATATACTAACAGTTCTCTAAATTATGATATCCTTCTATGAGATTTGACAGCTGCTGAAGAGTTAGAAAAACCGGTTTATAGATTCCGTTATTTGCAATGTAAGTGCGATACTTGCCCACATTTTGCGACGACCACATGACAGCACCTCCATATATCTATGTTTTATTTGATCACTGTTTTCAATGTTCTTTTATCATTGTTTTGGTGCTACTGGGTACTGTCATTCCAGGACAAGATATGCATTCGTTTCGCATTTACATAGATCATTACTAAAAGCCCAGTGTCATCATGTATACCATTATCCCCAAAATAGCTAATGCAACCCCCCCCCCCCCCAATTTAGACCGGGATCCAGTGCGGAAGGCGATATATATCGATATTGTCAAATCTTGCTGCCCTTATGTTCTGAATATTGAATAATGAAATATGCGCCAGCCTTGTATATTGCAACACATCTCTAATGTGTAAAATGTATGCATTTGAGACTCAAATGCATTTTCTACATATTTATTGGCTTTACAAATCTTGTTCCTTAAAATAATGAATTTGATATAAAAACACTCTTAACCTTTTGCTTACGGTTGGGGCAGCTTCCATCCACAAGAAAGAACCTCCCAAAAAGACAGGTATTTGACCTACCCTATTCCAAACAGTTGCATCCCCCTTTGCAGACATTGGCGTCCGTACGCCAATGTCTGCAAAGGGGGATAGATCTGTTTGGGATAGGGTATGTCAAATACCTGTCTTTAATATTTTTATTTTATCAAACGCAGAATATTTATTTGTATTTTGGTTTTAACTTTAGATCAATCTCGCACTATTGTTAAATTTTACAAAAATTGCAAAAAAGTGAATCTAATTTATACTATATTGCAATCTGAAATTGTAGAATTTTATAATTTTCAATTAAAAAAAATAATTGTTTTAATAATAATCTTCTTCGCTTCATTTTGAGTTATGCCTACATTGCGCCACCATATCGAAATTTCAGAACTTCTGGTTATGATTTGCAGGAGTTATTGTCGAATAATTTATATAGTGAAGAACGCGGAGCGCTGCACACACAAGTTTTTTTCCGACCGCATTCAGCTGTTCATTCGATCTGTAAAATATTTATTTTCATCACATATATAAATTGTGAAAGCATCGGTTACATTTTAAATAAATCAAGGTCGGATAATTTGCACATCAGTAAAATGAGAGCATCCCGATCAATTGCCACATTAAGCAACGAGCGGCATTTAACAATTGATTCGCACCACATATCCAACTTTTGGTGATATTCTATTTCATTTATCAATATCCTTCCTTCTTTCTCTTTGTCCTACTTTTGAAATTATTCCGAATCTCTATTTTGTAAAAAAAGTATTCCTCAATTGCTGATTATACTGTACTATCCATATTTTTGAGTAATTTCATAATATTGAATGTTGTTGTTGTTGAGACCCAGACCGTCCGACCTACCAGAAAGTTGTAAGGTAACTGTTTGCCACAACTAACTGCCACCCAATTTAGACCGGAACCCAGTGGGGGAGGCATCCACAGGGACCGTACCCTCCTTCCCTTAAAACCAACCTCTCGGAAGGACATACGGACCCACATGTTTAACGTGATCTTACTCCGCATGAACACGGTGGCAGTTGTGGCAGCGTGCAAATCCAGCGCGCAAACCAGCAGGCTACCGCGTCCGAAAAGTGCCAACAGCACGCAGTGTTCCCAGGTGGTCACCCACCCAAGTACTAACCACGCCCGATGCTGCCTGACTTCGGTGATCTAACGAGAACCGGTGTTTTCAGCACGGTACGGCCGTTGGCATATAATATTGAATGTGTAAATTTTGGATTTTTTGAATATATTCTTATATGACCATTAATTTACTTGTATGTACTCTGTTTTGCATTATTATATTTCATATTGTTCGGGATTTTTCTTTTCTAAATTCTGCATTTTATTCCTGTTGTGTTAACTTAGTATTCTTAATATTCTGCTCATGATGAAGTTGTTTAATTTTGTTTTGTTTGCCTGTTTAGCAAATAGTAACTGAATTCTATAACTCATTGCCTTATTGGTACTCTTTAATGTATTTTTATGTGATATTTGATGTAGTGCATCCTCTGTGGTTTTTAATGTGTTTTATTAATTCAGTAAATATTTTACTAGACCACTCATTTAGCAGCTTTAAACCTGATCCAGACGGTCTAGTTAAAAAATGAAGTTTTTAAGAAAAAGCTACTGTAGAACAATGTATATTCAGCTGAGATTCACCTACGGAGCTTGAAGTTATGCAAAATAAAGCACTTCGTATGTTTATCAGGTTTCTGACCTACGTCAGGCTTGAAGTTCTGCACAGAGATCTCAAAATTAGACCTTTTTTAGATTACATTCAAAAACTTTCTCAAAATTTTTTCAGAGATCTCAGTAGAGTAAATAATTTGGGAGTTCGCGATTTATCGAGGAATCGTTCTTCCTTTTTTTGTGTGTGTGTGCGTTACCCCCCCCCCCTCGTTCTCAAGCTCAAGGCCCTGCGTCCCTCGGGGCGCGCCTCTCCCCCTCTTTCCTTTATCTTCTCGATAGGTGCCTACTTGATCCCTAGCACTCTTTTCCCTTTCTGTAAAACTTGGTGATGGGCCCGACATCGGTCGTCGCCCCCCCCCCAAGCAAACCTTATACGTTCTTTCTTTTACCTTATGTTTTACTAACTTCGTTCTTCTTTTCCTCTTCGCTCAGAGTTTAAAGGGGGGAATCCTTCCCCCTCCAGGGCACTCCGTATACCCCGTCCTTGAGACCTTGAGAGAACAATGTGTAGCAGTAAAGAGCGTGCAGCAGAGTAGTCACAATGTTTATTCAACCGTGTTCAGCAACATAGTACTTCGTTTGTATAATATATGAATTCATCACATATCCAAATTACATAAAAAATAAAACGAGAAAGTTCAATATCTGAATTCCTCACATATCCAAATTACATAAAAATTAAATCCAGAAATATCAATATCTGAATTCATCCCATAAACAAACAAGAAAGATCAATCATGCACGAAGCATTGATTATTAAACAGATTCCAACTTCAATGCAATTATATTTAAACATCTCTAAAATGCGATACATTCCTCGGTAATATTTTTTAAATTATCACAATACTACATTAATTTATTATATTTGAAAACTTAAAACTTCATCGAAAATAATGAACTTCATTCAAATGACGGCATTGAAATATAAATTGCCTGGTTTAAACATCTCTAAAATGGGATACATTCCTCGGTAATATTTTTAAAATTGTCATAATACTACAATTATTTATTATATTTGAAAACTTCATCGAAAACAAATGAACTTTACTCAAATGACGTCGTCGGAATATAACACGCATGGCTCTCTATAACTCTCTATAAAATCAGCATTTCATTAATAACGTTTTTCCATTCGTTTCATTCAACACAATACTATGATAATTTATTTTATTTTAAAACTTAAGACCATGGAGATACAAGTAATTAAACTCTATGCTTAGAACATTATCGAAAGAAATTGCCTGGTTCTCTGTGTAGAATCAATGAATGTCTTATTCATATCAGTTATATTGCAGATTCCATGAGCTAAGTAGTTTTGCGAAAAAAGAAAGAAATGTAGCAATTAATAATTTTAAAGAAATGCAGCAATTCTTATACAACTAATTTTTTGGTATTTACATTCTCCATAAGTAAAAATTAAGCTTCGTTATAGAAATAACCAAAGTTGGATGATCATTTAAGCTCAAAGATATTGTAATTGCTTTGTTTCAGTATGTAGATGCACAGACAGATCACGTAACCCCCTTCAAAATAAATTATGGCATCCATCTTGTGTCAAAATCGTGAATTTTAAAGTTTTTTTAAATTCATATTTAGTGTTGTATCCGTCCTAAAACCGCTTTACTTTTGCTTAAATTATGTGCATCTACATACTGAAACAACTCAATTACAATATATTTGAGTTTAAATGGTTATCAAATTTTGATTATTTCTACAACGGAGCCTAATTTTCACTTATGAAAAATGTAAAAACCAAAAGATATAGAATTAGTTGTATAAGAATTGCTGCATATCTTTAACGCAAACTTATTTAGCCCATGGAGTCTGCAATATAGCTGATATGAATGAAACATCCATTGATATTACTCAGATAACTCAACGATTTTTTCGATGAAGTTTTAAGCATAGAGTTAAATTACTTCTACGTCCATGATTTTAGGTTTTTAAATAAAATGAATTATTATAGTATTGTGATGAATGGAAAAATATTTGTGAATGAAATGCTGCGTTTACATAGAGGCTATTTATATTTCAATGACGTCATTTGTATAAAGTTCATTTGTTTTTGATGAAGTTTTCAAATATAATAAATTATTATAGTATTATGATACATTAAAAAATATTACCGAGGTATGTATCGCATTTTAGAAATATTTATATAAAATTGCATTGAAATTGGAGAGTGTTTCTTAACCAATTCTTTATGCATGATTGATCTTTCTTGTTTTAATTATTACAGAGCTACAATAAATTATTTTACTTGGAAAATTAAAACCCTGGAGGTAAAAGTACTTCGAACACCATGCTAAAAACTTCTTTCGAACTTTATTCAAATAGCATTATCGAAATATAAATCGTATGCAAAATCAATGAATATTTCATTCATATCACTTATATTCCACACTCCAGAGCTAAATAATATTGCGTGAAAAAAATCAGCAATTCTTATACAACTCATCTTACAATTCATTTGCTTATATTCTGCATCCATTAGAAGTAGACTTCGTCGTAAAAATAATCAAAGTTTGATGACCATTTGACCACAAAAATATTGTAATTGCGTAGGCATGGAATTTAGATACACAAATAAAACGCAAAAATAATGCGGTTTTAGGACGGATGCAACATTATATATAAATTCAAAAGGTCTTTTAAAATCATGATCTTGAAACAAAATGAATGCCATATTTTATTTTGCAACGAGTCATATGATCGCTTTATGTATCAGAGGTGTAATTACTATTTTAATTTTTGTTTAAAAAACTACAGAACATATTTTGCTGAAATGTTTTTATACATTTCAACAGAAAATTTGAATATTTCCTAAAATTTTCCAAGCAATTTGTGAATTTTAACTTCGTTTAAAAAATGATAGAAATATTAGGTCCCGTAGAGTTCAGTGTATTTCGTTTTTTTAATCCGGGTTCAATCCGAAATTAATTTTGTGATATTATTAATTTATAGTCCCATATGTCCCACAAACCCCTCAACAACATAATAAAATTTCATTTTGATAAAGTCCTTCTTACGGCAGTTATAGCGTGAATGGCAGACAGACAGACAGACACGATGACCAAAATCATAAACAATGTTCAACCATGTTGGAAAGTAATAAAAAGGTTTTAAAAGAGTCATAGTTGAAAAAATTATATCAGTAAAGAGAAAAAATTGAAAAAATATATCACAATCATCAGACAAAATATATAGAAATTACATATTTTATGTTCAGCAACGAAATCTGAAATTAAAACATTAATCTACAACATATATATATATATATATATATATATATATATATATATATATATATATATATATATATATATATATATATATATATATATATATACAAGATTCAGATGAAAAAGTGGGGGAAATGACCAAATGCAAGGCATAAAATGGTAGAGGGGGATGGCGACCCCTCTTTACATATTTTATGTTCAGCAACGAAATCTGAATTTAAAACATTAATCTACAACATATATATATATATATATATATATATATATATATATATATATATATATATATATATATATATATACAAGATTCAGATGAAAAAGTGGGGGAAATGACCAAATGCAAGGCATAAAATGGTAGTGGGGGATGGCGACCCCTCTTTCCCGTTTAAAAGTCTGCTTTTATGCCCGGGCAACACTCACGGTACCAATGCCATGCAGTAGCCATACTTCCGAAAATGTGTCAAATCAAAAACACTCGAAAACGTGCAAAGTAAACAAATAGGAATCAACCAGGATCGCAATAGAGAGTAAAAGAATGGAAATGCAGCAAATGCCAGAGTGCATTATATATAATAGTAGTTTACGCATGCGTAATTCGTTATTTTCACCTTCAACGTTCTATACCTTTGCCATATCCTTTAAGCATTTTCTCCCTTTTTTGTATTAAATAGGGAATTATAATAACATGTTAGGAATCCAATTGGAATATTCCGTTTTATTGCCTCCTTCATAATATCCCTATTATGCATGATGCAATCAGACTTGAAAGTATTAATCCATTGATTTCTTTTGAGGTGACCAATGACGACATTTCTGAAAATGGTTTTGGTCAAATTAGACCTCCAATCAATAATGTGATTGATTTCCATATTGAAATTGTTTCTCTTGTCATATAAGACGGTATAAGTACCATATCTACAGTCATGTTTTAGAGTGATGTCTAGAAAATCAACACTATCTTCCTCTTTATTTATATTCTCGATCAATTCCAGTTCTTTTGGATTAAAAGAAAAATCAAATTGGGGGGTATTCTTATATTTCCCAATAAGGACATCGTCAACATAACGAAAATGCCCGGTATATATGCCCGGTATATATGCATGCCCGGTATATATGCCCGGTAATACAACAATACAGGGTAGTAGTATTATCGATAACCAGTTACCCTCAAGCTTTGTATATGATGCCTAACATAAAGAAATATTTCAAACCTGTGCAACAAGCTATTGCCAGCTCTGTGACAAATATAAATAGCGTCTGTAATGTTTCTCATTGTTCTACCGACTCGATCCTTAATCTAAATGGATCACCCTTTTTTAAATTTTCATATCATCATTATTTTAATAGAATACGTGATTTCAAGTTTAAAAAATGCCAATCCCATCGATGTAAACTCTGCCCAGTGGCAGGCCCTGTCCAAATATCTACTCAAGAACCCAGTTACGGTACATTCTGCAAAACTTATAATGTCATCTACTGTATAACTTGCCAAACATGCCAAGCCAAATATATCGGCCAAACCAAAAATCGTTTACATTTGCGAATAAACTTACATCGAAGTCAAATCGGCAAATCTCTTCTCACTAATGCTGCAACTATCACCAACTTGGAACTCCGTCATTATGGAAACTATGATTTTTCACAAATAATTGTTATAATCATCGATGGATTATCCAACCTGTCAGAAAGACTTTGGTGGGAAAATACACACATCCAACAATATGGAACGGCTTTCTGGTATGGACTCAATACGATCATATTTAATGACAATTATAATTTGGAATCTTGTAAAAATGGAAAACGTAACCCTGTATTACAAGATATCCATTGTGCTATAAAAAAGAGATGGCAAAGGGGAACAAGAAAAAAGAAAAATATCAGTTATAAAGCAACTCTTGAAAAGATCGAAACGTTCATAAAAAAAAGTGTGTACAGGAATAATAATAAAACCCGGTTGGATCAAAAATCTTATATTTAGTATAAAAAACGTTATATTCAACGCAACTGGTGTTATTTGAAAGTGTATCAACTCGAAGAACAACTAATTGTTAATAATAATGAAAATGCATGTACAAACTACGCTATAATGATGGATTTACTTAAACTAAAAGCCAGTACATTAAACATAGTATTGAAATACTTCACTCAGAAGAAAAATTCTACTACAGAGCCTTTTTTTACAACCTACAAAAATAAAAATTATGATGCATTACCAATCAAAACATATATAAAAAACTTGGCACATCTCTTACCAATACCTAACATCGAAGTAAGACTGATTTATAAATTTGTGCAAACCAATGGTAGAAAAATATTTAATTATAACCGCATAAGTAGAAACATCAATGTATATAAAAGTGAAGTGTGTAATTGTCAAAACAGCCCTTATATAGATACCCATCATGGGCACATTATCACTGGAAACCTGGATCTATTGGATAATCACAAGTTAAAATCTAGGCTTCAACTTGGTACGAAATTTCGAATACAAGATTTCACAAATATTAAATAGGACTTTGAACAAGGTTTGAAGAAATATACATGTAAACTCGCCGTAAAATACAGCATGCCAATACCAGCTTTCAAAGAATGGCAATACAACCTTGCCAAAATGTTCAATCTCCTACAAAACATTGTGTAAAAAAACGTATTATCCTTCTCTTCAAAATGCAGTCAATAAATATGAAGATAAATATGTTATAACTTATACTGATAAAGTAGTATCAAATTACGCTTTCACATGCAGAAAATACTACGCTGACACTTTAAAAAATAGTTATCTTGACAAACAAATGTACTCCCCTTTACAACAAAATGGAGATTGTTTAGAAAATAAAATTAAAGCTCTGTATAAACGCATTGGTATCGAACTTAAAGCAGTTATCTTTCCATATCTGGTACTAATACCAAAACTTCATGAAAATCCAGTCAAGTTCCGGCCGGTGACTGTGGGATGAGGATCCTATTTAACAATTGCAAATGAAAAACTTTTAACTATGCTTAAAAATGTATATGATTATACTCAAGAAACAAGGAACAGTAATGATAAATAATAGTTACGATGTCATCAACCGACTTCAATTTTATAACAAGGATATCCGTTTCAAAAGTTACGATTTACGTGACTTATTTATTCTGCAACATTAGTCTGGAAAATCCATATGAAATTCTGAAGGAACTTCATGAAATATATGACTTAAAAGAGCATATTACATTCAGAAAATACAAGGACTTGATTTGCATTGTGTTGTTTGAAAATATCTTATTTGATGGCACCAACTATTTTCAACAGGTTAAGGGTATTCCCATGGGAGGGGGATGTTCATCCCTGCTCGCCGATCTATACTTGTATAAATTTGAAAATGGCACTCATATATTACATGAAATGCCATATTTTCGTTATGTTGACGATGTCCTTATTGGGAAATATAAGAATACCCCCCAATTTGATTTTACTTTTTATCCAAAAGAACTGGAATTGATCGAGAATATAAGTAAAGAGGAAGATAGTGTTGATTTTCTAGACATCACTCTAAAACATGACTGTAGATATGGTACTTATACCGTCTTATATGATAAGAGAAACAATTTCAATATGGGAATCAATCACAATATTGATTGGAGGTCTAATTTGACCAAAAACATTTTCAGAAATGTCGTCATTGATCACCTCAAAAGAAATCAACGGATTAATACTTTCAAGTCTGATTGCATCATGCATAATAGGAATATTATGAAGGAGGCAATAAAACGGAATTTTCCAATTGGCTTCCTGACATGTTATTATAATTCCCTATTTAATACAAAAAAGGGAGAAAATGCTTACTTAAAAGATATGGCAGAGGTATAGAACGTTGAAGGTGAAAATAACGAATTACGCATGCGTAAACTGCTTTTATATATAATGCACTCTGGCATTTGCTGCATTTCCATTCTTTTACTCTCTATTGCGATCCTGGTTGATTCCTATTTGTTTACTTTGCACTTTTTCGAGTGTTTTTGACTTGACACATTTATAGAAGTATGGGTACTGCATGGCATTGGTACCGTGAGTGTTGCCCGGGCATAAAAGCAGTCTCATAAACGGGAAAGAGGGGTCGCCATCCCCCTCTACCATTTTATGCCTTGCGTTTGGTCATTTCCCCCACTTTTTTCATATGACTCTTGTATGTTACTTTAGGAGAGTGGGCTGCCTTGCGCCAACTTCTGGAGAATAATTGGATAACTGTGGAATTAATTTTAATCTTATATGTTTACTATGCTATATATATATATATATTTGAAATATGTAATAATAAGAATTATGTAAAAAAAAATAAAAAAAAATATATATATATATATATATATAAAAAGCAATTCAAGTAATATTAACATCACCATAGAAGCAAATTCACGGCCACAATGCCGATAAGAGTAAAGAACAGCACCGTCCCAAATTCGATGATTAATCAGAACTAAATTCATATTCAGGTCTGAGTATTTAATTCTAATTAACCCAAACAAATGCCTGTTTCAGATTAAGCAATAGCACATCACTATAAATGCTTAAACTCAGACTACAGGCAACAAGATTTGAAAAAATGAAAATAGGATACATTAAGAAAAATTGTATTACCATGCGGCATTATATATATATATATACAGATAGAAAAAAATATGTAAGTTCTAGAAGAATTATCGCTGAACATTCATGCTGGCAAATATGCAGACAGACAGACAACAAAAATCATATCCAACTCCGACTAAAAAATTTAGTTACATAGTTTCTTCGCTTCAATATTATTTATTTTCATATTATACTCTTTAAAATCATCAATGCATCATAGATAGCTGTGTACAATGAAGTAACAAAACTTCCTGAGAGAAATAATTGATCAAATTTTGCTAAGTTGATAATTATACTTGGTCATAATTTCCAAGTTTCTAGTAATTGTCGTCTGTTACGATGTTGAAATATAGCTGACTTTATTGCTACAGGTCCGTTTATTCGGTAATCCGAAAATTGTTAATCGAAAGCATTTGCTGACTATGCGAGAAACTTAGCTAGCTACAGTAATGGTACAAACACGTTTGCAATATAGTGAATGGTTGGACAGATACATTTAAGATATAAGGCTTATTATATTTAATGTCATTAATCTGATACCATGTTTTATGCTGACAAAATTTGTGGTCCATCCTACCGTTCATTCACTTCTATATCCTTCCAAATTAAGCTGGATTTTGAAGCTCCACATAAGTTCTTAACATCTGAGTAATACAATGGAATGCGAATTATGTTGTTGTTGTTGAGACCCAGACCATGCGACCTACCAGAAAGGAATGCCAAAGACTTCTATATCCTTCCAAATTCAGCTGGATTTTGAAGCTCCACATAAGTTCTTAACATCTGAGTAATACAATGGAATGCGAATTATGTTGATGCTGTTGAGATCCAGACCGTCCGACCTACCAGAAAGGTGTAAGGTAACTGTTTGGACGGCAGGGAAGTGCCACCCAATTTAGACCGGAACCCAGTGGGGGAGGCATCCACAGGGACCGTACCTTCCTTCAGCTTCCACCAACCTCTTGAAAGGACTTACGGACCAACATGTTTAACGGGATCGTACTCCGCATGAACACGGCAGCAGTTGGGGCACCGTGCAAATCCAGCGCGCAAACCACCAATATACCGCGTCCGAAATGTGCCAACAGCACGCGGTGTTCCCAGGTGATCACCCACCCAATATTGCCAATGATGTTGTTGAGACCCAGACTGACCGACCTACCAGAAAGGTGTAAGGTAACCGTTTGGACGGCCGGGAAGTGCCGCCCAATTTAGACCGGAACCCATTGGGGGAGGCATCCACAGGGACCGTACCCTCCTTCCCCCACCACCAACCTCTCGGAAGGACTTACGGATCCACATGTTTAATGTGATCGTTCTCCGCATGAACACGGCGGCAGTTGTGACAGCGTGCAAATCCAGCGCACAAACCACTGGGTTACCGCGCCTGAAATGTGCCAAAGAAAGACTTCCGTCAAGTACTAAAAACGCGTTAAGATACGCGTGATTTGCGTTAAGATCTGACAAGTTATTTTAGGGAAATAAAAAAAACAAAATTTATGATATTATTAATTAGAATTTTTGTATACAGGATTCTAAGAAATTCTTTAAACGCTCTGAAACTTCGTAATAAAATGTCTCCGAGTTTGCACATTAGGTCTAGCTATAGTAAACTGGTCATTTTCTATTGAATACAGAAATCGTTGGAAAAACGAACTCGGCAATAAAGCGAGATAGAATTAAAATTTTAATGACAAAGTTGTACATAATAGTCCAATTCGCACGAATCACCACCAAATTTATTACAATAGGTATTTATTTGACACTAGATGGTTACAGACAAATTGCTGTTACATTCAGGAATGATAGGGCCAACGGCTGTACCGTGCTGATAACACCGGTTCTCGTTAGATCACCGAAGTCAAGCAGCATCGGGCGCGGTTAGTACTGAGGTGGGTGACCACCTGAGAACACCGCGTTCTAGTGGTACATTTCGGGCCCGGTAGCCCGGTGGTTTGCGCGCTGGATTCGCACGCTGCCACAACCGCTGCGCGAAGTACGATCACGTTAAACATGCGGGTTCGTATGTCCTTCCGAGAGGTTGGTGGTAGGGGAAGGAAGGTACGGTCCCTGTGGATGCCTCCCCCATTGGGTTCCGGTCTAAATTGGTTGGCACTTCCCGGCCGTCCAAACAGTTACCTTACACCTTTCTGGTAGGTCGGACGGTCTGGGTCTCAACAACAACAACAACATTCAGGAATGATAGAATCAGCAGTATTTATATGCACAGCAATCTAACGCAGAGCTATTTTCAACTGCCCAATTGACAGTTCATATTTGAATACGAGAAATAATAGTCCAAAGTTATAATTAGTGTCTGCGCATCTGGAAATCTATGAAGTATGGCATGCATTTATTGTTTTCTATATAGTTTCATGCATTGAAATTGTCGATTATTACTAATTAGGCAAATCTCTATAGCTTTTAAATTGGTATTTCTTTCTATATGACTTTACTGTGGCGAGTTTGTGTAACTTCATCTGTTCTCAGCTGAGGTTCTGTAAAATATTTTGTTCAATAGGGCATGGCTGCGTTAGTATAGATACGCCTAACTCGAAAATTTAGAGTTCTTCTAATATTCACGAAATCATGCATAAATATGATTATTTTAAAAGCTAAAATAAATCTTAAGGGAATACATAGATTATTCTACAGTATTTAGATAATATCTATAAATTCTATAATTTAACATATGCTGTGTTGTTTTATAACTTTTCGAAAATAGCCATTTTCAGGAAAATACATCAAGGCTATCTGAATCATCCAAATATATGTGAAATCTTTATTTCATTCGGAAAATAATTACATTTTAGAAATATGCAGAGTACTAAATTCAATTACCACTATCTGCCACTATAGAAGTTATTCAATTAATTCTTCTTTCGGAAAATCCTCTTTGAAAAATAGAGTACTCCAATCGTTCAAATTTTAAGATTTCACTGTAATGCAATATTATGTTGAAAGATACCTGTACTTTAAGTAAATATTTTCAAAGATATTACATGCAGGTTGTGATATTGTGATGGGATTTAATTATATCCTGACTTTATAGCCTGGGATAAATGGGAATTTTGCAAAACATTATTTATTTTCACTAATTTTTAATTAAGCTTACATATGTTGTAAATTTGAAAATATGTTAATTTTTTTCCGCTGAATTAATATATTAAACTTTCATTGAAAAGTGGGCATTCGGAGAATATTTTCTACAGGGTGTCCCAACATTCACACAAGAAGTAATTTTGATAGAAAGCACAGGTTTATAATTAAAATTTGTAGAATTTTTATTGATTAATAAAATATACAGTATAGGGTTATGTATCGAATAGCATATCGGGTAAACGGCCTCCACGGCTTTGCTGGTACATACGCACCCTTTTGTTGAAATTTTACATGACAGTTTTGCATAAATGTGGCTGAATTTCGTTAATACAGCGCTCAATTTCCTCCTTCAAGGCGTGGGTGGTCGTGGTCTTGTTGGCATAAACCTTAGACTTCAAAAAACCCCAAGGAAATAAGTCCAAAGGCGTTACATCGCATGATCTGGGCGGCCATTTCTGATCACCAAAACTAAAAATTACACGGCCAGGAAATGACTCATGCAGTAATTGAATTGTTTCTCGGGCTGTATGACATGTGGCACCGTCTTGTTGAAACCACATGTCGTCCACATCCATATCTTACAATGTAGGCACAAAACATGCATTATCATGTCGCGATAGATTATATTCAATATATTGCTCAGCAATGAAAACGAGTTGTTCTTTTGTGTAGCGCACCATTTTTAGTAACCCTAGACTGTCAGCTGTCACGCTGTTTTGTTTTTTTACGTTGCCAACACTTTATCGCACAAATGGCGCAAAATTCAAATCCTGAGTGAATTTTGGGAAACCCTATATACATCGTCGTGGTACAAATGGTTTATCGTATAGTCAAAATGCTCATCAAAAAAGCTCTTATTTTGTAGGAAACATAAGATTGGCCTAAGATATTTAAAAATAAATAATTGAAAAGCAATTTAGAATCCAGGACCAAAGCAATGTTAACGGTAAAGTTTATGTTAATATTTTCTATCTCATTTAAACTTATATTACCATGCACACAACAATATAGTGCATATACAACTATTGGATATTTTCATTAACTTAAGTACACATGTGAAACTGCGAATGGGTAGATTCGCAACATTGTAATAGTTAATGTGAAAAACCCAGCAATTTAATACTTCTATCATTGAATTTAATACATCTAACCTAAAATTTAATACATCTATACTGAAATGTGAACTACTCTAGAATTTCAGAAGTAGTATCTTTTGAAATTTCAAGGGTACGCAGCAAGTATGACTGGTATAACTAGATTGCTGCGATCGCGTCCAATATACCGCTCGGGACAAGAAGAATGGCTTGAACAACAACAGACGCATGAAATGAATCTTATCACCAACGCTTACCGCGCTCTCTCAGGAACGTATCAAACTAGAATATATTAGATCCCCAATTATTCCCACATCTCTGATTATGCAAAAAGTTCCCCAGTCCCCCGTATACTACAGTCTGCAAAATCACCTTAAGCACAACGATTACTAGAGGCTATTCACATTGAAAATTGTCACTTCTTACGTTCAACAACTTCGATTTCCATTAAAAGTTAATAACTTAATATATAATTATTGTATCTCCATTTATTAAATTACTTAAAAACTATATAATTTCAATATTAGAATATACTATCAGATTGAAGCACGCTTTAATTCTTTACCTGTTAGAGATAAGTGGGCAATGTAAATTGCAAAAATGTCGAAAGTAAGGGAGGTAGGAAATAAGACTACGTTAATGAAATAGTCCTCCCATTCATTTTCAAAAAGTTACACTTTTTAAATTTTTATACGATTCCTTAGACAAATTTGGTCAATCAGAAAATTTCTATTTTGAATGGAACAAGATCATTAAAACACTCGCATATCTGTATCTTTAAAATTGAGCGAATTATATATATAATTGAAAATTGAACATTGTGAATGGGGACCATATATCAAATTAGGAATGTAAATTTGTGACATATCACAAAAAAGAAAAAAACTGGATGATTATAAATAGGATAACCAACCGCGTAGTGAGTATCACTGCTTTATATGATCTCTGTCTTTGTAATGCTTAACTTAGATGCATTTGTGATAAAAACTTTTGACACTTATTGACGTATTTTTGATCTAAACAATTTTTATCGTCAATTTGTTTATGATCCCTATTTTCCCTGATAAAACCGCCTTTCACATGGTACGGAAATGACATAAGTCAGGTTTTTGCCTTTATCATAATTCAGTTGATTTTAAGGATACAGGTATGCGGTTTTTTTAATGATCTTGTTGCATTAACAATAAAAAAATATGTGATTGACTCAATTTGTCTAGGGTGGCCGTATAAAAATTTAAAAAGTGAAACGCTTGAAAATTAATGGGAGGACTATTTCATTAACGTAGTCTTATTTCCTACCTTAATTCCAACATTTTTGCAATTTACATTGTCCACTTACATTGCCCACAGCTAAAGAATTAAAAGAATTAAAGCACGTTTTAATCTTTTGGGGACACCCTGTATATATATATATATATATATATATATATATATATATATATATATATATATATATATATATATATATATATATATATATATATGTATATATATTCAAAACAAGTATGTATTTCTTTGATCATCGTTTTGCATTTTCTTCCGCAAGGATTATACAACAAGAAAGATCAATCATGCATAAAACATTGATTATGAAACATTTTCGAACTGAAATGAAAACATACTTATATCTGAAATGGGAAATATTTAGCGTTGAGATATTTTAAATTACATCAGTATTACAGTATTATAATATGCTTCAAAACATCAAACATTCTCAAAAGACACTTCTAGTTCTACAAAATAAACTTTATTCAAAAGATGTCATCAAAATATAAATCGTCTGCCTCTCAATACAAAATCAATGAATATTACATTCATATCACTTATATTCCTGATTCAAGAGCTTAATAATTTTGCTTGAAAAAAATTCGGCAACTCATACAACACAACTTGCAATTGCTTGATTTGTTTACATTCTGCATCCGTTAAAATTTGGCTTCGTTGTAGAAATAATCAAAGTTTAATAATCATTTAAAATAAAAAATATTGCTTTTGCGTAGGCACAGAATATAGTTAAACAGATAATATGCAAAAGTAAACCGTTGTTAAATCCGAAACTACATGGGTGACATTACTCATTTTTATTCCCGTGTGTCCCACAGACAGTCTCAATATACTAAAGTCGCATTTTGATAAAGGCATTTTTAGGCAGTTATCATGCGGAAGGATAGTCAGATAGACAGATAAAATGACCAAAATCATAAAGATTTTCAACTATGTTGGAAAATGTTCAAAATGTACGTCAATGCTGATGACCGATTTGTTTTGTGAGAAGTTTCTAGCTTTCATATATTCAACCTCCTGTATGGGCCAATATTTGTAAACTTCATATCATTTGAGCAGAACAGATTTGGACTTTATAATTATTTAATTATATGTTCACTGTGTAAAAAGATATGATAATTACATTTAAGATATTAGAAATAATTTTCGTGGCAGCAGTAAAATTGCAGGGAAAAAAAACGCAGTCATTGAACGGAAAGAAAGAAGGAGACAGATGACTCCCTCCAAAGTGCTAACAGTGTTCAGAGCTACTTAGGTTTTGAGCCATAGGTAAAAGCTGTTAACAAAATGGGGTGACCGTATTGGGCACGAGGGAATAAGAAAGATGCGCGTCTAACTACTATAATGAGCTTTTAAGCCTTTCATATTCAGAACAATTCTGGTACTTTAGTTCATGACTTATCCATTAATCCAATTCTATCCATTGTATGTCTGTGTACCTTGTAGTGATGACTATTTTTAGTTATTGTGTTCCATATTTGCCTATTTCCTAACTTATGGGATTCTTGTGTCATTTCATTTTATTTTCGTTTTGTTGGTAATGTCTTAATCTTCTTTTGTCGCATCTCGTCTTGCTGGAACAATTCTGCTGGAATATTCATTGTGTTTTGGTGCTATCCATATTGCGTGTTAATTGTCTGTTTCATATTAGGTGTGCTGTTTGTTCTTCACTCTACTTCCTGATTGGTTTTCTCAAGAGAACGATATAGGGTATAGATTATGTTCTATTTCTTCATTTGTGCCTATTTCTCATTTTTGTTTGCTGGATTAACTTACAATGAAGAAGGGGATCAAACGTATCCTCTAAACAGTTTTATGTTGTGCGGTTTTGCTAATTTGATCCTTGTTTAGGTATTCCTATATTCTTTGCACAAAGTGTTTTAATTCACTGTTTCAGATTGCCTGGGATGTTCTTCATTTTGCATCCTGCTTGGTTCTTTCGGGAAAACTGATAATCCATTACTTGGGTATAGATTCAACTCTGTCTTTTCATCTGTGTCCATTTCGTCTTTTAGTTTTCTGATTTATCTTACAGTGACGAAGAAGATCAGACGTATTCTCGAAACAGCTGGATACTGTATTGTTTTATTAATTTGTGCTTAATTACCTTGTTTACCTTTTCCTTTTTCTTTGCACAAATTGTTTTGACCTAATAATTAATTGTTAATACTGTTATTATCTTCAAACTGCTGATAATGGGAAAAAGGAATATAATTATTCATTTATGACACTCTAACTGATTATACAATATATAAAAGAGTATCAACCTATTTCGTAGTCAATCCGCTCTCTTAATCAGGATAAATGACAGAACATCAGAATAAATGTAAAAAGATAGACGAGTCATTTTCTCACTGACGAATAAGTATGTTCTTTTCTTCCGAAACTAGTGGTCTTCTAGGGACCTTATATGATGCTAAACTAAAGAATATTCCCTTTTATATTCAATCTAGCTTGTTCTTTGCAAGAAATACATTTTAAGGCATCTTACTTTAGCGTACTATGATGTATTGTGTGAAACAAAAATAAAATACAATTATGTTCATTGTAAATATACTTCACATGTTTGATGAGTGTGAAATGTTATTGTCATTAGCGATTTTTTAAGTTAAAAAATTTAGTAATTTCTCTGAAAAGTAATAATTTTAAGTAATAAGTAGGAAGTTAGTAATTTCTCTGAAAATAGAAATATATATCTAAGTAAAATAGCATTTGTACATCAAAACTAACACCATAGTATATCTAAACTTTAACCCGAAAAAAAATGTTATTCTACCGGTCAGAATGAAGGTTATGTCACGGTTGGATTCCGTCCGATAAACAATGGACCAGAAATACCTCAAATTCTGGCTAAAGCTTCCCAGTCGTTTTATTTTATAACAAAATTCTATACAAAAACCATTCCCTTGAGGTATGCACAAATATCTGATAAAAAGTAGGATGTTGGCAGTACATGGCTTTCCTACATAACAAATTCATTTCCTCTTTCTTTATTTTATAATATAATAAATTGAGTTTAATAACACGGAATATCGCATACTTCTTTGAAATTACGCTAAATTTGAAATTTTATTTCATGTTTCGTTTTCATTTATTTCGTTTTCGTTTTCGACTGGACGTGTTTTTTCAGAGACGACGGGGCAGAAACAGGAAACACTAAAACATCTCGTTACTGGATAGACCTAGAGTTATGGTGTTGGTTTTATTCTATTAGTTGTCAAAATTTACGTACAAAATAAACATTTAATTTTTACATTTGAGCACACATAATATTTAATTTTAGATTTTGGCAATTTTTGCGGATCATTTCACGAAACAGCAGGAAATCTCAACTGCACAAAAATAATCCACAAGTAATAATTTTGTCTAAAAAATTTTGTAAAATTTGATAAATTAGTATTTTGGCTAGGTTAATACATACTTTTTTGAGCAAAAAGCAAGTTCCTTTTTTAACACCTTCTAACATAGTTAAAAAGTGTTTATGGTTTTGTTCATTCTGTTTGTCTGTCTGTCGGTCCGTACGCACGATAACTGCCGTAAAAATTACTATAACAAAATTAAATTTTAGTATGTTGTTCAGACAGTTTTTGAGACATATGGGAATGTAAATGAATAATCTCGCCCAATGAGTTTTGAAATGAACCCGGTTTGAAAACGTGAAAAACATTAAACACTATGGGACGTAATTTTTTAAACACTTTTAATCAAACTTAAAATTCACAAATTGCTTTGAAAATTTTAAGAAATATGCAAATTATCCCATAAAATATATTATAAAAAAATTGAGATTATTTGGTTATTCTTTGATTATTTCAACAATGAAGAATACTTTTTGAGTAAGCAGAATGCAAACAAAACCAGCTGTAAGATGTGTTGTATAAGAATTGCTGAATTTTTTAACGCAAAATTATTTAGCTCTAGAGTCTGGAATATAGGTAATATGAATAAGATATTCATTGATTTTTCACAGAGAAGCAGACGATTTTATAGTATTGAATTTCTCGATGACATTTTAAGCATGGAGTTAGAAAGTACTTTTACCTCCATTGTTTTAAGTTTCCAAGTAAAATAAATTATTGTAGTACTGTGAGATTTTAAAAAATATGAGTGATGAATGTATCGCATTTTGGAGATGCTTAAATAAAATTCCATTGAAGTTGGAAAGTGTTTCATAATCAATGTTTTATGTATAATTGATATTTCTTGTTTCTGTTTGTACTAACTTCTAATCAGCACCAGGGTAACCCACACGTGGCGTTCTACTAAATTTTGTGAAATTTGGTCAAGTAGTTTTCGCTATAGTAGATGTATTCATTGCACTGACAGGTACACATCCACATAGACAAACCTACCGATGTCATGCTAACAAAATAATATTGTAGAATAGAGAAAACTTATTACAGAATATATACGACGATTTCTAGTTTTACTACTTTCCAACATAGTTATAAAGTGTATATGACTTTGGTAATGACATTCTGTCTGTCTGTTGGTCTGCCCGTTCGAACGATAACTGACATAAAAATGAATTTATCAAAATGAAATTTTAGTTTGGTGTTGATACGGTCTGCGGGACATATGGGAATGAAAATGAAAGATATCACCCAATTAATTTCGGATTTAACCTGAATTCAAAAGATGAAATACATTGAACCCTTATGCAACCGAAATTTTCAAGTATTTTTTAAACTGAAGTAAAAATCACAAATTATTTCGAAAATTATAAGACGTATTCAAATTATTAAATAAAATGTGTAAATAAATTCAGAAAAAATATGTTAAGTAGATTTTTTCTTTCCTTATATATATAATGTATAAGGAAAGTATTGTGACGGGATCGAAAATTCGAATTCGAGTTTTCGACGGGAGAGCACGTTTCAAGCATCCCTGATCATGAATCGAACATTTTTGAAGTGATGTCTGTGTGTGTGTGTGTGTGTGTGTCAGTGAGTCAGTGAAGACGATATCTTACGAACAAATGGAGCGATTCGAATGAAATTTGGTACAAAAATCACAATCCGTGAATACTGGAAGCCTATTGTTTTAAAGCACAATCGAATGCTTAGAATCCCTCTTAATATTCTAGTGAAATTTTAACAAAATCATAAAAAAATTAAAACCTTTAATGAAATTACGCAAATAGGCATTTCTTATGTATTTTTTCCTTAGAAACCGATTGACATAAACTTTAGAACGCTAACAGGAACCGTTCTCGAGATCATTTTTCAAAAAAATTATCAAAAAATTATAAAAATTAAAAAAGAAATATTTCCTATTGAAAAACATGTTCACTTTTCATATGTAATACCATACGATAAATTTTTGACGTCATTCTCGTGGATTGAACTCTTTCCATTCACGAGAAAAGATACTTTGAGTAATACTTTTGTATTTGAACGCCAATAGTCATTTATCCGCTATAAGAATAACTTAATTCTCCGTCCATAACTCTTGGCGAGATTTTCGAGACAAATTTAGCGGAATGTCACCAACATGGCGACATTTTTAAATGTTGCCAAACTAACGAAAGTCTTGCCAAATGGATAAAAATGACGCTAAATCAATGAAAATGACGACTAATTGCAGAAAATTCAATATCTTGGAAATAATATAAATATCTACTATAAGAATAAGATTATTTTTAACTGTAAAAGTAGTAAATTCGTTGCATTATTTAAGGTAATAAACTGTGTAAAAATCATGATATTTAAAGACATTTTAATTAGATATTTAGTGTTGAATCCGTCATAAAACCATTTTAATTTTGCATATTTTCTGTGTATCTACATTGCGTACAAACGCTGTTACAATATCTTTTAATTGTATTCACTTTTATTTTATTTAAAGTTTTCCCTAAAATAACTACGTTTCCTCTGGAAGAGATGTATTCCTTGTCACGTATGATTTTCGTCTGACAAACAGTGCTTTGTGAAAAGTCTGAAACTCTGGTCAATACCTGGGAATTGTTTTCTTCTATAACTGAGTTGGAAAATCGATTGGTCATTTCAAAAATGTGAAGTGCATTTGTGGAAATAATCCGCAACTCAGCTCTAAAATGAATAACGTATGTAGTTTTACATCTGAAATACTTTTTAATTAAAATATTTGAAATATATAGTATTCTATATGTACTTAATATATTCCAAAATATTCTTAATAATCTTAAATATTCTCATTTATTCTTAAATATTCTTATATATTCTTAAATATTCTTATATATTCTTAAATATTCTAACACTATATATAGTAATTACTAAAATTATTTATTATTACTTTTTCAATCAAATGTTAAGGCATGTCATGCTTTTAAGGTAATTTCCATCTATTTTTTAAACGGACAGAAATCGATAATATTTTTGTAGCTACTATCCCAATGCATATTGAACTATTGTATAGTATATTTTCGTGTGCATAGAAGATGATACCCAAGAAGGGAAAATAGTGATAGATTGCATTGGGATTTTAATCAAATGTAAATATCAAAAGCAGCTTCATCGACTGAATTTCGATGCTGCTGCTAGGGACTGTTTGTTTACACATTTTAGAAGTTCCCAGAAAAGTTGAAACTTTCAAAAATATATTCGCACATACAAGAAAATATGTTATTTTTGCTTTTATTTTGCTTTTATTTTTCGTTTGTTTCAGGTTTAAATGGATATACAGAGTGTCTCAAAAAGTTTGAAAGGCGCTTTAATTCTTTACCTGTTGGAGATAAGTGGGCAATATAAATTGCAAAAATGTTGAATGTAAGGTAGGACATAAGACTACGCTAATGAAATAGTCCTCTCATTAATTTTCAAAAAGTTGCACTTTTTGAATTTTTATACGATCCCCTTAGTGTTGAAAACCCAGACCACACGACAGACCCGAAGGTTTACTGTAGCTAAGTGTGTGGCCGGGATCCCCTTAGTGTGTAAATCCCCTTAGAAATGTAAATTTATGACATATCACAAAAAATATAAAACTGGATGATAATATATAGGATAACTAACCGCGTAGTGAGTACCACTGCTTTATATGATCTCTGTCTGTATAACGATTTATTTAAATACATTTGTGATAAAAAATTTTGGCACATATTAACGCATTTTTGATCTAAAAAATTTCCATCGTCAATTTGTTTATGATCCCATTTTCACTGATGAAACAGCCTTTCACATGGTACGGAAATTGGCATCAGATATTTCCTTTATCATAATTCAGTTGATTTTAAAGATACAGATATGCGGTTATTTTTAATGATCTTTTTGCATTAAAAAGAAACATTTTCTGATTGACCAAATATGTCTAAGGCTATCGTATAAAAATTTAAAAAGTATTTAAATATGTAGTAAATTTGTTTTTTGTCGTCATTGTATCATACATATTACATCGTCTTGTGATTTGTTTATGGTGTACAAAATAGAACATTTCAATGCAAATTAAAATTCAGAAATAACAAGTATTTTTTGCTATTTAAGATTCGTTTGGTTATTAATATGGCATATAAAATACAAAGTGAGTATCTTGGAAAACGTGAAAAGAAACATAAGTTCTATGGAAATCGCTTTAATATATCTATCGGAGTATATTTCCACATAAATATTATTTTAAAGCTTAGAAATTGTTATATTTCATTATAGTACTTTCTGATGTATTTCGAAGTATACTTTGCTATAAATAAAAATGTTGTTAATTCAAACTCCTTAACATATAAGTTTTAAGGATGAACGGTCCTTTAGTAATTAAAAATACATGTTTAATCTAACACTATATTACATATGTAAATACCTTTAGTTTATTGTATAAAATATATTTAGTTACACATTTTCACCCCATAAGATTTTATGAATGAACTTTTGCTTTAAATGAATTTATCTCAAAACTGCGTTTCTTGCTGTTGCGTACGTGCAGTACTCTGAATCAATCAATCACATTTCTTGAACATATCTTTGCGAATAACTATAGGGAAGGTAGTTTTTAAGCCCCACAATTTTTATTTTACTCTATACCATTTACGTTTCATGACTTAAAGTGAAAAATATTAATATATTAAAAGAAATTAAAATGCAGACATTTCAACATCTTTGTAATATATATATATATATATATATATATATATATATATATATATATATATTGTCAAAAAGAAAAGAGGTATGGATGGAAACAATATACCAAAAGATGGCCGGGGGGAGTTGTGGCCCCCTCACCCCGGTTAAGCATGCTTTACGTCGCGACAACACTCCCGGAGAGCCGGTACATTGCAAAAAGGAATACGAATGTATCAAATTGTAAGATGTAAATATACATCATACAGAAACAAATATAAGATATAATTGTCGAGATCCAGCCCTATCGAAATTCATCTACAGTAAATGTTTGAAATATGTTAAAAAGTGTGTGAATAATGTTTGAAACATGTTCACAAGTAGAAATTAACAAAATTACAAAGCTTCCACTTAAAGAAGAATTTAAATATTGACACATAATAGAACAATAATAACAAAGTCTATTTCTAAAACCATATACCTGAATGACAAACAATAGCATATTACATGCAGATGTACATCCCATATTGTGTCATACAAGACCATGCAAAATTGCTATAACGTATTATACATTATACCCTATTGAAGAGGTCCCATATCAGTTATCACATGCTTTACCTGTGACAATCCAGTATGTATATTGCCAACAGTTTTATTTAAATATAAACGGTAACTTTCGGTTACAGTTATTTTATAAAATTTGTAGATAATGTCACTTAAAAAATTCTTGGGAAAACCCTGTGAGATGGTGTTTTGTAGGAAACGATAATCGCATAAATATCGATCTTCCATTTTACTGTTTATTCTTTGACTACGTATTAATTGTCCCAGTATAATATTTCTAAAAACATTTTTGTGCATACACGAGTTCCAGTTTATGATATAATTG